>JBCEWE010000552.1:0-357497 GCA_039877035.1 Silurus lanzhouensis | reverse complement strand
GGCTCCGGAGCAGGGGGTTCTCCCTCAGGGAAACCCGCATCGCACTATCAAGGTCTCGCGCGTGCCCTTCGAGCCTTGGATGTCTGGAAAGACCGGACATTCCTGTCCCGTGGCCGGTGTTGGGGTTCCGTGTCGTCGCGTGACGCTTACGACGACGCTTCCCTCACAGGTGGGGAGCGGTCATGAGTGGCCGCTCCGCCCAGGGTTTGTGGAGCGGCCCGCGTCTCTCGTGGCACATAAATTGCCTGGAGATGATGGCTGTGTTTTTGGGGTTAAAACACTTTCTCCCAGCAATGAGAGATCGCCATGTGTTGGTCCGTACGGACAATACGCGGTGGTCTCCTACATCAACCGCCAGGGGGGTCTCCGTTCCCGCCCCTTGTACAAACTAGCACAGGCGGTCCTCTTGTGGTCTCAGGACAGGTTACTGTCCCTGAGGCCATTTACATCCCCGGTCGGTTGAATGTCAGAGCAGACGCCCTGTCGAGACAGGGGCCGCAGCCTGGGGAATGGCGTCTCCCCCCGAGGTGGTGGAGCTGGTATGGCGGAGGTTCTACAGAGCCCAAGTGGATCTTTTTGCGACCCAGGAGACCTCGCACTGTCCCTCTGGTTCTCTCTCTCTCACCCAGCCCCGTTAGGGCTGGATGCCATGGTACAGTCGTGGCGAGCTGCGTCTGTACGGCTTCCCCCGATCGCTGCTCCCTGGAGTTGTGGAGAGGGTTCGCCGGGAGGGAGCCCGTCTCCTCCTGGTGGCGCCTCGATGGCCGAGCAAGCCGTGGTTTGCGGATCTGGTGCCCCTTCTCGAGGGCCCTCCTTGGGAGATTCCTCCCAGGAGGGATCTTCTCTCTCAGGCGGGGGACCCTGGTTCACCCCGCCCGGAGTTGTGGAGGCTGTGGCTGTGGCCCCTGAGGGGGCCCGGTTCGCGGCAGCCGGTCTCTCCACCGAGGTGGTAGAGACCCTTCTCCACTCCAGGGCTCCCTCCACGAGGAGTCGTACGCCACACGCTGGCGGCTGTTCACGTCCTGGTGCGAGCACCGTGGCCTGGATCCTGTTAACTGCCCGGTTGGGTCAGTTCTGGAGTTCCTGCAGGAACAGTTTGCGGCAGGGTTAACCCCCTCGACCCTGAAGGTTTACGTGTCGGCCATCGCGGCGTATGGCTCCCCGCCTGCGGGGCAGTCGCTGGTAGACACCCACTGGTGACACGTTTCCTCCGTGTCACCCGGAGGCTGAGGCCCGGGACGCGACCCAGAGTGCCTGTCTGGGATCTGGCCGTTGTGCTGGCAGCTCTTTCTGAGCCCCCTTTCGAGCCGTTAGCCGATGTGGCCCTTAGGTTTCTGTCGATCAAGACCACCTTTCTGTTGGCGATTTCCTCCCTGAAGAGGATCGGGGATCTGCAGGCTTTGTCTGTGGCCCCGTCTCGCCTGGAGTTTGCTCCTGGCATGGCCAAGGTGTTTCTCTATCCGAAACCTGGGTACGTGCCTAAGGTGCCTACGGCTCCCTCACGTCCTGTCATGTTGCAGGCATTCTGCCCTCCTCCGTTTACTGCCCCCGACCAGGAGCGACAGCACCGACTGTGTCCAGTGCGAGCGCTGGATACTTACCTCCGCAGGACGAGTCCTTGGAGGAAGTCGGAGCAGCTGCTCGTCTGCTATGGCCCTAATCGGAAAGGTTTCCCGGCCAATAAGCAGACGTTGAGCAGATGGGTTGTGGATGCGATTGTGTCGGCTCACGAGTCCTCGGGCCTCCCCGCCCCGCTTGGGGTTCGAGCTCACTCCACCCGGAGTGTGGCGGCCTCTACGCCTGGTCAGCTGGAGTCCCGCTCCAGGACATCTGTGACGCGGCGGGCTGGTCCACCCCGCTGACCTTCGTCAGGTTCTATGACCTTGACCTCAGAGCCACCCGGGCTCCTCTGTGTTGCGTGCTGGTGCCGAGGCCCTCACTCTCTAGGCAGGGTCTGGTCAGTGTGGCGTAATTGGACACTCGTTCCCATAGCGTTTCGACGCAGCTCGAGTTCTGAAGGGGAACGTCTCTAGGTTACGACCGTAACCCTAGTTCCCGAGGGAACGAGACGCTGCGTCTCCGTGCCACACTCCCTGCATCCCTGCGGTGCTTACCTTCTCTCGCAGAGCTAGCGTCTGGTCCATCTCGCAGCCATTTGTAGCTTCCTGTTTACGCGACGTCGCCCGCTGATGACGTCACGTCCCAAACGCCTATTGGTCAGATTACACACGTGGTTCAGAGCGCGGTCACGCAGGGGCGTTCCCATAGCGTTTCGACGCAGAGTCTCGTTCCCTCGGGGGAACTAGGGTTACGCGTCGTACCTAGAGACGATTACATAAACTATTACATTGTCACGTCATATTTTTGTAAAAACTTTATTTGTATAGCCATCTTTATTGTTTTGCGTTCACTTATGGCACAGGTTTTCCATGAACATATGTATATTTACAATAACTCATATTTTTATGATAAAGGATATTTGACATTGTAATGCAATTATGATTATGAATATGAAAAAAAAAACTTTAGAAAGAAAGTCATATTTTTTTTCAAACCATTGTTTTATCATGTTTTGTGTTAATTTTTAGCACTTATAATGGTTTTATTTAGAATGATGCCTGTGAATATGGAAAGTCATAATTTCACATTATCTTGTAAAAACTTGATTTGTCATTTCACATTTTTCAATTAACTTTTGCACATTTTTTTTCCTGAAATTATTCCTTTCAATATGAAAATTAATATTATTGAAATTTTTTTTCATATTTATAAAGAAAGTCATATTATTTTAAAATATCATTTTAATTATCATTTAATTTTTTAATTACATTTTTTCGTTAACTTATTGCACTTTTAAAGATTCTTTTGTAAAATTATAATGTGAGTGAACATTCATAATTTTACAATAACTTGTAAAACTTGATTTTCATTTCACGTTTTTCATTGAATTTTTGCACTTTTTAACAGTTTTTTAATGAAATTTTTCTGATGAATATGATCATTTATATTTTACCAATTAATGTAATATTTTTATTAAAAATAAAATATTTTGAACAAACCATGTTTTAATGTAAGTTTTTTGCTTACAAATTGCACGTTATTACTGTTTTCCATTAAATGATGCTTATGAATATGAAAATTCACATTTTCACATTAACTATCACATTTTTATCATCTATTTTTATCTTTCTGTCAAAAACATGATTTGCATAGTAATTTTTGTTTGTGATTCACTTATGGCCCTTTCCTTAATGGTTTCCATTATCATATGATTTATATTTTCACAATTTCTCATATTTTTTATAAGGTAAAGGTAACGTTTTATGAAATTATGATTATGAATAGGAATTATATATTTTAATAAAAATCAATCTATCTTTTTTATAAAAAAAGTAATTATTTTCAAACCATTGTTTGTCATAAAATTTTGCGTAGAACTTTTTAACTTTAATTGTTTTAGTTACAGTTTTCTCCAATGCTAAAACACATTTCACAACGTTTCCTCATGTTCCCCAATGTCTAAATACAACACCCTTTTCTAACGCTACATAAACACAACCACACCTTCTCACTTCAAACTCACACCAAAAGAGCAGCTCGAAGCTTTCAAAAGTGTAAACACTATACACTTCATTACACCTACAGCAAAACAATTGAAAACACCATGCTCAATTTGTGAGAATAGTTCTTTGTTTCATAACTGCCAATGCATATTTTTGAAACTTTACCAGTAATGGATGTTCTTAGATCTCTGCAGAGGATTAGGCATTTAGATTTGAGAGTTTCATATAAAGAGTATAGTAAATTCTGCATGTACACTACTGTAAACACTACATGCAAAAACAGAATCTATTGCACACAACAGTACTTTGAAACATGATCAGGGTGTAAAGTTTTTTTATTTACTTTATTCACAACACACACACACCCACAATCACTGGTGCGGCATCGAGTCGCTGAGCTGCATCGGGCCAATCACCTCATCCACATTCTCAGGCTCTTGCCAGGCACCGCGGGAAAAACGCGCCTGGAATGGCGAATCCATCCTTGGAACCCTCCACTGGGATGTCAACACAGGCCAGCTACATTGCCATTAGGAGTCCTCTCTAGTGTATGGTTGTCTGTCATAACCTTCCATCTCCAGATGAGAAGAACTCCTCTATAGGGTTCAGGAAAGGGGAGTACCTGGGTGGCAGACAGACGTTTAAAAAAGTGGTTACTGTGTTGGTGAACACTCTCTGATTGGGTTTGTTTGTGGAAGGTACATTGTCCCAAATGATCACATAATTGATGTGCGGCCCAGGATGGTGTTGTTGGCCGTCCAGGAGGATGTGAAAAGGTGAAAAGTCGTTGGGTGTTGTAAGACCCAAGGACAGCATGCCGGTGGACAAGCCCCTCCAAACCCATGGCTGCACAAAGAGTATATTACCCCCCCGTTGGCCAGGAACCTCAGTGATGGCTCTTTGGCCAATGATGTTACGGCCTCTTTGCCTTGTTTCTGCAGGTTGAAGCCAGCCTCATCCAGAGAGGTACTCATATGAGGTCTGGCCATCGTGATCCAACTGTAATATCCTCTGTGAAAAATGTGAAAGTGCACAGGTGTTCAGAACAACAGTCAATCAGGTAGCACAGTATGTCCACTAACTATACTGTGAACATGGATGTATACTTACTTGCACATACTCGTAACGCAGGTCTTTGTGTCGTGCAGAGTTCTGCTCAAAAGGAACCCTATAGACCTGTTTCATCCGCATCTTTTGGCGCCGGGAGAACTCGGTCTATTGTGGCCAAGTGACATCATCAATGCTCTCAAAGTTTACATTATCGGCAATGACTTTGTCTCTGATCTCCAGAGTCTGATGAGGTTGTTCTCACGAACCATATCCACCAATGACGGTTTGTGCCGCTGTAAATATGGCAACCCTCCCACCTCTATGTGGCATTCTTTCAACCTCTAAGAAAGAAACGTGTTGTCAGTTTTACAATACAGTAACAACTGATTTGAACCAATAGACTACTTTCACAGGCTTGTAAAATTGTATTGTGACAAAGAAAGCAATAGAGTACAATACCTGTTGTGTTGTCTGAATGCCCTGACAATGGTGGCCACGGTGAACCTACTAAGGTTTGGACGGACTCGTAGTCCTGCTTCAGCCATTGTCATGCCATGGACAATGACATGGTCAATGACTGTTGCTCGCATCTCGTCCTCCTGGACCTACTCCTCTCCCTTGTTGGCCTGCTCCTCTTCCTCCTCTGATTTGAACTCCTCTTCCTCGTTGGCCTGCTCATCTTCCTCCTCTGATTTGAACTCCTCTTCCTCGTTGGCCTGCTCTTCTTCCTCCACTGATTTGAACTCCTCTTCCTCATTGGCCTGCACCTCTTCTTCCATGGCCAGGTCTTCTCCCTCCTCTGACTCGAATTCCTCTTCTCTTGACTCTGCCTTCATCCATAGGGTTTGTTTGGAATCTACAGCAAACTGTGCACTCTGAACTTGCTTTTGTACATGTGGTCACAGCATTAGCAACAAGTGTCTTAAATTTTGAGTCGTTGTGTGTAATGAATGACGGCAGTTGTGTTTAAATATTGCTGACTGTGGCAAGCAGTTTGCATCACATGAGCTTTCATTTGAGAATATGAGCAGAGTTCTTTTGCAACTTGTGTTTTAGCAAAAAAAAAAAAAACGTGTTAAGATTTATGAGAACGAAGGATTGTGTTTTGTGAATTGTGTCTTCATGTGAAATGTGTTTATGATAATGGAAAATGATGGCTAGATTTAGTAAATGTGTTTAGACAACTGGGCATTTGTTTAGAGGATTGGCTTTTGTGTTTAGCAAAAACTGTAATAAGTTGTGACATGACAAAATATGTTTAGACGAAATATAACGTTTTCATAAAAAGAGTTATTGTAAAAATATGAATATTCAAATTCATAAGCACAATTAAATAAAAAAAATGTTAAAAAGTGTAATACGTGAACGAAAAACTTTTACATGAAAAAACATGATATGAATAAGAAATATGATTTTTTTTTTACATAAAATATAATAGTCATTATGAAAATATGAATTTTCATATTCAGAAGCATATGTTCATGGAAGACCTTTATAAATTGGCATTAGAAACAAAAAAAAAACAAATCACATTTTGACAAATACATATGAAATTTACAATTAAAATGATAGTTATTGTGAAAATATTAAATTTCATATTTAAAAGCATCGTTTAATGAAAAACCATGAAAAATGCAATATGCAAGCAAAAAAGGTTTCATTAAAAACCATGGTCTTAGAAAATATAACTTAAAAATAAATAAATAAATACATTTATGAAAAAAAGGTAAAAAGTACATAAATTCAATAAAAACATGACAAATCACGTGATATTTTTACAAGTTATTGTAAATATAAATGGTCATATTCATAAGCATTATTTCACAATAAATCGTTAAAAACAGTGCTATAAGTGAATGAAAAAGGTTTCATGATAAACCATGTTTTGACTTAAATATGACTTTTTTCATATAAATATGAATTAATAGGTAAAATATACATTTTAATATTGAAAGAAATAATTTCATGAAAAACTATTTAAAAAAAGTGCAAAAATAAAAGAATCTATGCAAACGTGATGACAAACAATAGTTTGACGAAATTTGACGACTCAAAAATATTATATGTATAAATATTATATAATAATATAATGTGATTGTGGCACAGTGATTGTGGTGTGTGTGTGGTGTGAACAAAGTAAATAAAAAAACTTCACACCCTGATCATGTTTTCAAGAGTACTGTTGTGTGCAATAGATTCTGTTTTTGCATTGAGTTGTGTTACAGTAGTGTACATGCAGAATTTACTATAGATTTATACTCTTCATATGAAACTATCAATCTAAATGCCTAATCCTCTGCAGAGATCTAAGAACATCCATTACTGTAAAGTTCAAAAATATGCATTGGCAGTTATGAAAAAAGAACCTTCTCACAAATTGAGCATTGTGTTTTCAATTGTTTTGCTGTAGTGTGTAATGAAGTGTATAGTGTTACATTTTTGAAAGCTTCGAGCTGCTCTTTGGTGTGAAAGTTTGAGTTTTGAGTGAGAATGTGTGGATGGTTTATGTAGCTTTAGAAAAGAGTGTTGTGTTTAGACATTGGGGAACATGGAGGAAACGTTTGTGAAATGTGTTTTTAGCATTGAGAAAAACTGTAATATATACAAGTACAAAAAAGATAATAAAATGCGTTAGAAAGTCATGATTAATCAAAAACGAACTCTAAACGCATATTTTGCAAAGAGCTGTGGCGACCCCTAATGGAAGAAGCCGATAGAAAGTTAGTTAGGTTTTTTTATGTGCTGTCAAAATGAGCTATTGATATAGTTATATACAAATATTAATTTTCATATTCAAAAATCATTTTCATAAAACTGCAAAAAAGACTGAAATGGGTTAGAACGTCATAATTGATGAAAACGATAGAACAACACATATTTGGCAAAACCTTTTATGTGCGTGAGGAATGAGTTTCTAACGGGCTGAAAACGGATCCGCAAGTCTCAGGCTTCTAGACGAAGAGAAGCGGTTTTCGAGCCAAGCGAATATGCACAACAGCATGCATTTCCTCATGATTATTTACATGTTTATGATGATAAATATATACAAAACATTATCTGAAAAATAGAAATTTCATAAAATATTATATTATTTTAAAATTATTTTTCTAGTCATAATTAATTCAAAAAACTGAAAAAAAGACTGAAAATCGGTTAGAACGTCATAATTTGATGAAAAACGATAGAACAACACATATTTGCAAAACCTTTTATGTGCTGTCAGGAATGAGTTTCTAACGGCTGAAAACGCGATTCCGCAAGTCTCAGCTCTAGGACGAAGAGAAACGGTTTTCGAGCCAAGCGAATATGCACAAACAGCCTGCATTTCCTCATGATTATTTTACATGTTTATGATGATAAATGATAATACAAAACATTATCTGAGAAAAATTTGACAATTTCATAAAAATATTATAGTTATTTTAAAATTTTATTTTTGTAGTCATATCTAATTTCATAAAAACTGGAAAGAAAATTATGAAAATAGGTTAGAAAGTCATATTTGATCAAAAACGATAGAACAACACATATTTGACAAAACCTTTTATGTGCTGTCAAGAATGAGCTTTCTTATGGTCTGAAAATGCGATTCCGCAAGTCTCAGGCTTCTAGGAAAAAGAGAAAACGGTTTTTCGAACCAAGCAAATATGCACAAACAGCATGAACATGCCCATGAGAAAAGGTCATGTTTTTTATGAGATATTATATAACAAAACATTTTCTGCCCAAAATATGACATTTTTCATATAAATAATATATTATTTCAATATATAAATTTCATATTCAAATCATAATTTCATAAAAACTGCAAAAGAGAATGAAAATGTGTTGAAAGTCATAATAATGTAAAACGAAACAACAACACATTTTTGGCAAACCTTTATGTGCTGTGAGGAATGAGTTTTAACGGGCTAAACGCGATTCCGCAAGTCTCAGGCTTCTAGGACGAAGAGAAAGCGGCTTTCAGCCAAGCGAATATGCACAAACAGCTGCATTTCCTCATGAATTTTTTTACATATTTATGATGAGAATATATTAAAACATTATCTGACCAAATATGACATTTTTCATCAAATATTATATTATTTTAATTTTTTTCATTTCGTAGTCATAATCATAATTTCATAAAAACTGCAAAAAGATAAAATGGGTTAAAGTCATAAATAATGTAAACGATTCAACAACATATTTGGCAAACCTTTATGTGCTGTGAGGAATGATTTCTACGAGCTGAAAACGCGATTCCGCAAGTCTCAGGCTTCTAGGACGAAGAGAGCCAACGAATATGCACAAACAGCATGCATTTCCTCATGATTATTTTACATGTTTATGATGATAAATGATATTACAAACATTATCTGACCAAAATATGACATTTTTTTTATAAAAAATTAGTTATTTTAAAAATTTTCATTTTCGTACACTGTCAGAAAAAAAGGTACAGTGCTGGTACAATTTTGTTCCTAGAGGTACAAAACTCATTTAAAGGTCCACAATTGGTCCTTAGGGTACAAATATGTAACCAAAATGGCTTATAAAGGTACAACATTTTAGGTTTAGATGTGAAAGGTCCATTTTGTACCTTTTGAAACGTTTTTTTTTTTTTTCAGTTAAGCTCCAATAACTTATGTCTGTTTCTTTATTATTAAATGTATGTCAGGTCAAAATAACAGCAAGACAACATATTAAGTAGTTTTAAATGTTAAAATAAAATGGTGAGATGTTTTGTAGGACTATATTAGCTATATAAATGAACATACTTCACCATCACTTCATGTAACGTTAGCCTATCCTGTCTGTAAAATAAAATAAATTTTATTTCCAACATATTAATGATTCTATTAAATTAAATATATGTATAATAATTGTTCATGTTTGTTGTGATTTAGTATAATTTTTTTTTTTCAACGTTACGATTGTTGTCGCTTTAAGAATTTCCCGCTCTGCTTGATCGTCGTTCATCAGTTGTGCGCGCGCGGGCGCGGTCCTGACAGAACTTCAGAACACGATTTCGTCAGACTGGCCGTTGTACGACGGATTTGGGAAGCGCCTTCAAAAGTTCAGAATGGAGTTGGGAAAATGAATACCACACAATTAATAAAGGAGCTTATGCAGTTTGGCATCGAAATCACTGATGAGGAGAGGAAAAAATTTGAGGGTGAGTATGATTATTATCACATGTTGAGATGTTTTAAGAAAATCTAACTTAGGCTTTTCTCGAGGATAACAGATATAGACTATAAACTTCATACCTTTGCCTCGCATACCACATTTATTGATAAAACTGTGGCCGACACTATATATTGGCAGGGCTAGCCATTGTAATTAGTGGTTATCTCAGTTTTTTTACATTTTGAGACTAAAAATATCCTGCCTGTGATTGCGTCATTTTGTTAGGCCGCATGAGACTTCCCGACGCAACCCTCCGGCCATCAAACTTAAATCAAGTGATTAATAAGTAAGGTACAATTTACATCACAGAGGCGGTACGAATATTTATTTATTTGTTAAGCACACTTGATAATATAAAAATAATATTTGATATTAAAGCAGTTGCATTATGCAGCAGACATTATACAGCTCATTGTCTTCATGCAGTTAATTAATCAACCATCGGTTTATTATATCGGCCTTTTCATGCTATAGTCGATATGCCGATGGTTGTGAATTGTCAAAATTGGCCAATCTCTAAAATTAAAGCTGCAGTCCGCAACTTTTTTTGTGTTAAAAATTTACAAAAATTATATAATGAGAATGTACAACATGAATCCCTTTTCCAAACCGTGTTTTTGTCTTATCCTGAATCATTATGGTACACTTATAATAAGTGTTTATATTCGGACTATTTCAGACCAGACTGGTAGGGCTCGCCGCAGAATATCACAGTAACTGCGTGACTCACGGAGAAAAGTAGCTCCGGCTAGAATGTTCCTCCGCAAGACGCGTGCAGTTCTGGGTCCGTTGCACCAGCTGTGCGCAAGTTTCAACGTAGACCAGTTTGACGTAAATGGGCACTAAGTTACAACTTAAGCACTACTAAATATTTTTGTGTTGCACCATTAAACTTGAAGTGTAACTCTACGTATACACTAAATATTTACGGAAGCCTCCTATCAGAAGTAAAGGTTGGAATAAATAGCAGACTGACTGACCTGCATCAATAAGCTCTTGTTTTACCTGACAGACTTCATTCTTTACACATATATGATGCTGCTGACATTTACACTCTCTTACATTTTAAGAAAGAGAACATTATGTGAAAAGATTACTTTGTTAGCCACTCTTCAACACAATCCCGTTAAACAGTGCGCCGCTGTATGCATCGGTCCCATCACTCCGTGCATGTCAAATAAAATCAGTCATAATCAATAATGTAATTTCTTATGTTTTTTTGTATCAGTATTTATTTATCCTTATGGAAGCCCGTTTCCGCCACAAAAAAAAAAAAAAAGATGAATTGTTACTTTTTATCTCAGAATTCTGACTTTTTATCACACAATTGCTACTTTTTATCTCAGAATTCTGACTTTATAACTTGCAATTGTGAGATATAAACTTGCAATTGCGAGTTAAAAGTCAGAATTCTGAGATAAAAAGTCGCAATTAATCTTTTTTTTTTTTTTAGTGGCGGAAATGGGCTTCCATATATCCTTAATAATTTTGTTTCAAATACAGTTTCTGAATGTTATTTACATATAAATACATTTATGATTAAGTAGTAGGTAGGGATGCACCGATCTGCCTTTTCCCTTCCGAGCCGATACTGAATCCCAGGTATCGGTATCGGAAGCGAAAAAGGCGGATCGGTGCATCCCTAATGGAAACTTATTTTTACTGTTAGCTACGTGAGGCAAAATAAGTCAGAATGAAGGAAAAACTGAAATTCACAGAATTTCAACAACTTCTCCTCACGTACTTGAAGGATCACTAAGGGTAAACATCATATTATGCGACTACGCATTATTTTACGGAGACCTTACGAGCTACTAGCTATGTTCTTGCCTTAAGTACAAATGGTGCAACCGAATAAAGTACAAACTAGCTAGTAGTTACTAAGCCACTAGTGTGGACTTTGTTCCAATTTAAGAAAGAACTTACAAATGGCTGGTGCAACCCTACCCTGTTTATTAACCGCTAGAGGGCCGAAAATCGCGGACAGCAGCTTTAACTTAGTGATACATTTTCCTGCAGCGCCACCAAATCAGGTGCTGGCGCCTCTGTCTGTAGAACTTAGTGGCACTGGTGCCACTGCTCTCAAATGTTAGTCTGGAGCCCTGTGTCACTGCAATTGACAAATTCAGCTGTCTGTTAGGGTTCATGTAATTTCCATGTTTTATTATTTTAATCTCTATTTTAATCTTAATTTCATTTCAGAATTTATTTGTTAGGCCTGTAAAGTATTCCCCACTGGTTACCATTTTTGAGTGTGTATTTTACCTGACAGGCAATGGTGCCGTGTTCCAGCTTCAAATATACTGGTTTAGTGCATGGTTCTAATGATGGGTAATTCAATTGTACTTTTCATGATCTCTTTTATGTTATAGACAATGATGTAGATGGAGAGACTGTTGACATTGGGCTGACGGAGTCAATGGTTTCATTCCTCTTTGAGGGATCATTTAAGAAGCAGGCAAAATTCCACCGATTTGTCCAACAGATGAAGGAAATGGTGACATTAACGCTTGAACCTGTGCCTGCAGAATGCCTTTTTCAGTCTTCAGCTGGAGCAAGGTTGTTGTCATTTAATATTTAATATTGTTTCATTTGTTTCAGGAAACTATTCTGAAAGTTAGGGGTGTTAGAAAATATTGTTACACGTGAATATCGCAATATTATGTTTGGCGATACTGTATCAATTCTAGGGATGTCCCGATCACGTTTTTTTGCCCTCGAGTCCGAGTCATTTGATTTTGAGTATCTGCCGATACTGAGTCCCGATCCGATACTTCTATAATAGCCTACATAAAAAAGAATAAAGAAGAGCGAAAAAACGGATCCAGGAACAGTGCTTTTCAGGTTTTTCAGGTTTCTAACAGTAATCAAATAGTAATTAAATATAAAATATCACTGCATATTATCTTTACTGTATAAAATAAATAAAGATTAATCATTATTGAAGTTACAAAAACTGTTCAGTCAAGAGCAGTGAGTGATTTCTTTGTTATTTGTTGTTTGATTTAACATTAAAAACAGGCAGCAGGAATAGTTCCCCTCAGGAATGTGATTGGGTACCACTGGCCTATACTATAACAAAGTTATTGTTATTTGTTAATGAATGTATTCATCTGTCTTTTCAGTAGTAAGAACTGGTACTTTATAGTATTTGTCATACTTTATGTATCCCTGTAACATTTCATTGCCTAATTATTACTTTCTCTTTTTTTACCATAGTAATATCAGCCCATCAGCAGCTTATCCTGCACTTTTGAAGTTCCTAAGTTTCCTTTTGATGTTCAGGCTAAGTTGGACCAAAAACAAAGCAAACTTGCAGCATCCGATAGGATCAAAATTATAAGAACATTGTATGAAAGCATGGCTCAGTACAGTATGTAAGTATTCCCCATTAACTGTGCCCAAGGTTTTACATTTTAATTACATTTTAAACAAAAGTAAACGCTACACTCGTGTTTAAAATGTTTTTGCAGGTATCCGACTAATGAAGAGTATGTTCAAGTGGCTAAGGCCCTTTTTCTGAGGTACCCCTTTTTAAAGGACAAAGAGGGCAATGGATATGTAAGTAGAGGAGTAAATCTTAATATCCTACTCTTGGTTCTAGTCATACAGTTAATTTTGTGTAAAACCTTTTTTCTTCTTCTTCTTTTTGCCAAAATATGTTTTTTTAAATAGCACACATGGCACATGTCTCTGAAACGCAAGTTTAAATTTGAACGGACACCTTTGGCTGATGTTGAAGAAGTGAAAAGACTTAAACAGAAGTTTGGTCATTCAAAAAAGTCTCAGGAACCTGAAAAAAGCACTTGCAAACAAATGAAAAGGCCTGTGGTGAGAGCATACATTTATAATCTTTTTACAATGGTACATGTTGCCAGTGTATTGTTCTCAAATTTATCATTATAACGAGTGACAAGACACCCGTGAAAAGGCAAACATTTTCTTTATTTTCTTGCCAAGAAGTTAGAAATAATATTCTACCTGATTGTTTTTGTCTGTGTACAAGGACATGGATGTTGCTGGAGAGGATGCTACCTCAATAGAGGGACATGTGAAAGTCCTACAGGACCAATATCGAAAGACACAGCCAGATGCTCGTATTGTTGAAGAGCGAATGAGGAGGACCTTTGCCTGGAGGCGTAAGGAGATTATTGGTGGGATGACTGTTGAAGATGCTGTCAACAAATATCCGTTTTTGAAGAGTTCATCAGGGGTAAGTGTGGAAATTATAAAAGTACACAAACCCATTAACATGTAGGACACTGAAACTGTATAAAAAATTCTGACTTTCTTATGTTTGTGTCTTTTTAACAAATTTCAGCTTTATCAAGAAATTGGTTTCCTGTACAAGTCTGTTAATCTTTGCCGGCACTTTCAAGAAAGCTTTGGAAACATTGCATCCAGTGTGCTACAACTTGCTTGCGGGAAATCTCTTTTAGCAAAGCCGCTCATAGAAGCTAGAGAAGAATCTCTCGTTGAAGACCATAATGGTAATTGACGTTTTTTTAATCTTATCCTATTTATTAAAGGGTTAGTTCACCCTAAACCGAGAATTCTGTCATTAATTACTCATCCAAACCTACAAGACTTTTGTTCATCTTTGTAACACAAATGAAGATATTTTTAATGAAATCTGACAGCTTTCTGCCCCACCATTGATGGCTACGCACCACTTTCAAGGCTCAGTCAGGTTGTATATCATGTCTGTATCAATGGCTCAATACGAGAGGCAACGCAAAATGCAAAGACATGTGAAATATAACGTCATCACAGGTGTTGCGTGCAAACGTGTGTATGGTGTTGGTTTCATGGATGTTAGGATAACTATTAAAGAGTTCACATGTTCACTTTTCTTGATTTGTTAATAGTTATAATCTGTTAAATGCTTCAGTTTGTTTTCATATTATAATAATATAATAGTAAAACAAATTGAAGCAAACTGATATATTATAACCGATATGTTTTAATAGGCCTACTTCAATTATCTTTAAATTTTATTATATTATATTGTAAGCCTAATAAAGCCTTGCCATTAAAAAGTTTGAAACCCCCTGATATAGAAAAATCGTGGAAATTCAACAAACATTTAATGTTGATGGTTTAATGCTGTCTATTGCTAATAATTGACTAGCCTATACAAAACACATTAAAGTTGTCCCAAACCATCTCAGTGTAACTGCTCATATTATTATTATAAAGAATTAAACTGTCCTACGGAAGATTTTTTAAAATAGAATTTCTTAGTAAAGACTAGTTAACACAGCACTGTAAAAAAAAAAAAAAAAAAAAAAAAAAAAAAAGGAAAGAAATAAAAGTCACCTAACATGCTTAATTTAGTGACTGAACTGATTGTTTTCGAAAATGATTTAATATATCACTAAGTTACATCAGGGGTCAAATAAAATAGAAATGACACATTATTTAAAAGTTACAATTACATTTATTTGTGTGTTTACGTACACTGTACAAGTTCAGGTGGTCAAAAATGTCCGCTCAATAGAGAAAAGTTTTGCTCAGTAAGAAAAAAATTAGAGGGAACATTAGTCAGTGTCATGTGTTTTCTTTTGTTTCAGGAATTGATTTTAAAGCAGCACTTCTCATGTTGCCAGTCTTGTTCAGAGAAAAGCTTGAACACTTCATTGTGCTTGGGAGGTATGCGCATGTTTCTCTGTCTATCATATATGCATTTTATAATTTTTAAAACATTTACTGAATAATAATCATCTTACTCTTAATGCAGATTAGTTAAATTGTTCCCTGATATCTACATAGAGTGTATGTGGCTTATTTAAGGGCAAAAAATGTCTAGATATGGTTTTACAGGTCCATTTACAACCCTAGAAATTGTCCCTAGAATGAAATGGGCTGATATTGCCTTATTTGGAAGGGTCATGAATAGTAATGTGGAGCTCTGCTCTGATTGGCTGTTTCATTGCATAGTCAGTTGCGGCATGACGGTGGAGAGATTAGGCATTGATCCAACCTTATATGTTTGAGCCTGTTTCAGTAAAAATGTACTTGTTTAAAGCAAAAATCTGTGGTTTATTTATAAAGAGAGCACCTATTTGAAATTTTGATCTGCAGTTTTTGGAGTTGCGAGATCCAGTCGGCCATTAAGCCTGGCTAGAGCAGCCTTTTCTCGGCTAGTCCTTCTGACGTCTGCCGCTGGCTCTGATGTTTCTGTAGTGGTTGAACATGAGTTATAATCCGTCTTGTGCATATGTATCGCGGCGATCTTTGGCCTCATGGATCTATCAATTGTTCCTTGGCTATTTGTTTTGGCTGAGGGTAAAGTGAAGTTATTTCTTTGATCATTAAAACTTAACGAAACGAGAGTTGTGTTTTATGTCATATTTAATTTTATTACAGTGAAGATAATCATATATGCACACTTATTGCGTGAACCACTTATTAATATGCTTAATATTTTTTTAAATGTAAACGAAAAGAGGCAGGGTTGTTTTATTTCGTTTTATTTTATATGCAGTGAAGATAATCAATGTACGCGTTGCCTGAACAACATTTCTGTGGCTATTAATAGGTTTACATACATACAGAGATAACCAGAGTAGCCAGAGCGAGCTGAGTGACGCTGTAAGAATGCTGCTGTTTTCCGTCTGCAGAATCACCAGACTTCCTCTGGAATTCGTTCTCCTGATTCGAACTTGGCAAGTCATTGGCTGGCATATGCAAATGCTAGGGGCGTACATTCCGGTGGTTGCGTTACAGTCGGTGTTATGTTGAGATTCGCCTATTTTTCCGTGGTGTTTTTCATGCACAAGATTTACATATGAAAGGAGGAAGCAATAGTGTTTGAGACTCACGATATTTGCCAAGGTGCCAAGGTTAATTAAATTTTTCATTCTAGGGCACATTTAACCTGTATGATCATAAAATTTGACTGATATAAAATCTTATTTGTGCTTTTGTCTTTTTAGAGTGACCCATCTTCACCATATCCAACTGTTCAAGTACAGGAAACCACTGACTGGAAAACTGTGCTTACAAGAAGAGTCACTGCTGTCATCAGAGTTGATGGGATAGAGATCTGCCGGGCTAGCGGTGTGGACGAAGGGGTTCTTTCTGCATTCTGTGCCTATTTCGTCTTCAATTTGACATATCCACCTCACTTGAAGAACACTCTGGTGTTTCTTCAGCGGTATGTTTTGAAACTTACTGTGGATGGTGACAAGCCTCTACTTACTCCAGTTACCAGAGTAATCAACCTTTTACAGTAACATCTGCAAAAATGCCTCGCCCCTTCTGTTGTCCTAAATGCTCTCGGAGAACATTCACAATTGTCAAATTAATCCAGCACATTGGTCTCATTCATGCACTTGAGGCAAATTTTTCAATAACTTGTGGTCTTAATGACTGTCAGAGAACATTTTCAAAGTATGAGTCCTTTAGATGTCACGTTTACCGAAAGCATAAACATACGGTGTTACAACAGACTATGACTGATGATCCTCTTCCTTTCTTTGAGGATGTTGAGGAAGAATGTCCTAATGATAGTGTTGTACTGTCTGCCCCCCCTCCTAACATGAAGGAGCTGTTTCAGCAATTTAGAGAGAACCTATGTGCCTTTGTTCTGAAATGCAGAGAAAAAAATCACCTGCCTCAGTCAGTGCAGCAAGAAATTTTAGATGATGTAAATTTCTTATTTAGTTTTTTCAAAGAAAACTATGACTCATTTCTTGCATATCATCTAAAAGAAAATGGATTTGATCTTGCTGCATCCCCAGAACTTCAAGAAGTGCTACAGTCCCCTGACTTTTTTTCAGAGGCCTCGAGACTTGTTAGGTCTCCACACATGTTCAAAGAGTATTGCAAATCAAAATTTGAGTTGACTGAGCCTGTGCAGTATACACTAAGAGACACGTATGGTAATAAGACTGGAAGTTACTCGTACATTCCTATATGTGAGGTATTGAGAAAATACTGTTCCCATGAGGACATCTGGGACCAGATACAAACTGAGTTCAACACTGAAAAAGATGAACTTGTTCTAAAAGATTATCGAGATGGACTTCATTTCAAAAACCACAAATTCTTTGCAAATAACCCACAAGCTCTGAGACTGCATCTTTATGAAGACGAGTTTGAGGTGTGTAATCCTCTGGGTTCAAAACGTAACAAACACAAACTCTGTGCATTTTACTATACAATTGGAAATATAGGTACAAAGTATTGTTCTCAGTTAAAACATATTCATTTAGCTTTACTTGCTCGCTATAGCCTTGTGAAACAATTTGGATTAGATGAAATTTTGAAGCCATTCATAGATGATCTTAAAAAGCTTTCATCAGAAGGAATTAATGTACTTGTTGATGGTGTGGAAAAAAATGTTCGTGCAGCTGTTGCAGTTGTATCTGCTGATAACCTTTCCTCTCACTTAATAGGTGGATTCAGCATGTCATTTAATGTTGGTAGAATTTGTAGATACTGCATGGCCACACATAGCAACATTAAGAGATGTTTTAATGAATCTGACTTTGTTTTAAGAACTACTGATGTCCACAGATACCACTTGGAGTGTGTAAAGGAAAATCCTGACACGAAAGCCATTTATGGTGTTACCAGAGACTGTCCTTTTGACAAACTGGACTACTTTGATGTCACTACCTCACTTCCTCCGGATGTGATGCATGACTTTTTAGAAGGTGTAGTTCCTCTAGTGTTGCGCCTTGTTTTAAGTAAAGCTCACAGAGAAAAAGTCATAACCATACAAGAGTTTAACGAGGAGCTGAGGAAACTTACTTTTGGACAGAATGATAAAAAAAACAAGCCTGTTCCTCTTTCTGAAAAACTTCTACACAACTTGAATGTAGTAGGGTCTGCCACACAGAAATGGTGTTTATTTCGCCTACTGCCCTTTTTGGTAGCACACAGAATCCCAGAGGGCTGTAGCTATTGGCATGTCTACTTACTTTGTCGTGAAATTTCTGACATTATAATGGCACCAGTTGTAAAAAAAGAATGGCTTCCCACTCTTGATCTCTTAGTTTCTGAGTTTTTGTCATGTACAGTTAAAGAGTTTGGTGATGTTCTTACGCCAAAATGTCATTATTTAATCCATTACTCTCGTTTGATGCTATGCTATGGGCCTTTGCGTTCTTTATGGTGTTTAAGGTTTGAAGGCAAACATCAATATTTCAAACAGGTCGCTAGCGCTTGTAAAAATTTCATTAACATTTCATCCACTTTAAGTAACCGACATCAGCATAGACAATGTTGGGAATTGTCTTCTGTTAATATGTTGGGGGAATATGAGAAAGTTGCTGGATGTTGTGTGAACACACCCTTTCAGTCTTTACCTTCAGCTCTCCAGCATTCAATAAGTGTGAACAAGAAGTACAGCCATGTCAATTTTGAAGGCAAACAGCTTCAACGAGTAACAGAAGTAGAGATTAATGATGTCAAATATTGTGTTAAAGATGTGTTTACTGTGGGTCACCTCCATGCAGAAGAAGTTCCGTTATTTTTTCAGATTAAGTACATTCTTAACATGGACACAGACTGGTTATTGTGTGGCAAGCTGTTAATACCTGAATCTTTTTGTCGTCATTATTATTCATACTGTGTGAAATATGAAAATTAATGGACTGTCCTTTCACCAGGTGAGGAGGTTGATTACCAGGCACTAGATACCTACAGTGTTGATGACAAATTATTTATTAGCAGTAGGTATTCTTGCTGAAAATGCCCTTTGCTATTAACTTCAATGTGCAGCACATGACATAGCCTAATAATTAGCTATATATCAGTTCTTGTATTTTTTCTGATTTGATTTGTAAGGATTCTAGTGTAAAGACAATTTCTTGTATTCCTGTTAATTTTATTGAAGAGGTTGCTGTTTTAAAACTGTTTTATATCTCTGTTTATATTTAATGTCTGATGAGCTTTTATGTGCTATGAACTTGTCTATTTTTGCACCTGCTGTTGTGGTATGATGCAATACATTTCAAGAAATTCTATTCAAGTAGGTATTCTTGCTGAAATGCCCTTTGCTATTAACTTCAATGTGCAGCACATGACATAGCCTAATAATTAGCTGTATATCAGTTCTTGTATTTTTTCAGATTTGATTAAGGATTATACAGTAAAGACAATTTCTTGTATTCCTGTTAATTTTGCTTGAAGAGGTGCTGTTTTAAAACTGTTTTATATCTGTTTATATTTAAGTAATGTCTGATGAGCTTTTATGTGCTATGAACTTGTCTATTCTTGCACCTGCTGTTGTGGTATGATGCAATACATTTCAAGTAATTCTCTTTGAAATAGAAAGTTTATAAATAAAATTGCATCTGTAAAATCTGCATGTCTGTAAGCCAGTTTAAGATATTTTTTCTCCCACATAGGATCAAAACTGCTTTCATTGGGGTATACCCTGGGAATCCTTTTAATAAGGTACAATTATGTGATCTTTTCAAAATGCACAATTGTACCTTGGTGTACAAAATTGTTCCTTATATGGTACAAAGTTATAAGGTATAATTTTGTACCTTGCTTTAAAAGGTACAAAACTGTACCTTTGAGGGTACCACCCCAGTGACGGCCACTTGTACCCTAAAAGGTACACTTTTGTACCTTTTTTCTGACAGTGTGGGGTACAAAATTGTTCCTTAAATGGTACAAAGCTATAAGGTACAATCCTGTACCTTGCTTTAAAGGTACAAAAAGGTACCTTTGAGGGTACCACCCCAGTGACGGCCACTTGTACCCTAAAAGGTACAGTTTTGTACTTTTTTTTCTGACAGTGTAGTCATAATCATAATTTCATAAAAACTGCAAAAAAAAGAATGAAAATGGGTTAGAAAGTCATAATTAATGTAAAACGAAACAACAACACATTTTTGGCAAAGCCTTTTATGTGCTGTGAGGAATGAGTTTTTAACAGGCTGAAAATGCGATTCCGCAAGTCTCAGGCTTCTAGGACGAAGAGAAAGCGGTTTTTCGAACCAAGCGAATATGCACAAACAGCATGAACATGCCCATGAGAAAAGGTCATGTTTTTTTATGAGATATTATATAACAAAACATTTTCTGCCCAAAATATGACATTTTTCATATAAATAATATAGTAATATAAAAAATATAAATTTTCATATTCAAAATCATAATTTCATAAAAACTGCAAAAAGAATGAAAATTTGTTTGAAAGTCATAATTAATGTAAAACGAAACAACAACACATATTTGGCAAAACCTTTTATGTGCTGTCAGGAATGAGTTTTTAACAGGCTGAAAACGCGATTCCGCAAGTCTCAGTCTTCTAGGACGAAGAGAAAGCGATTTTTCGAGCCAAGCGAATATGCACAAACAGCCTGCATTTCCTCATGATTATTTTACATGTTTATGATGATAAATGATATTACAAAACATTATCTGACCTAAATATGACATTCTTCATATAAATAATTTAGTAATTTTGAAAATATAAATTTTCATAGTCATAATTTTAATTTCATAAAAACTGTTGAAAACTGCAAAAAAGAATGAAAATGGGTTAGAAAGTCATAATTGATGAAAAACGATAGAACATTACATATTTGGCAAAACCTTTGATGTGCTGTCAAGAATGAGCTTTCTTCTGGTCTGAAAATGCGATTCCGCAAGTCTCAGGCTTCTAGGACGAAGAGAAATCTTTTTTTCGAACCAAGCGAATATGCACAAACAGCATGCATTTTCTCCATGTTTATTATGAGATATAATATTACAAAACATTTTCTGACCAAAATAATGACATTTTTCATAAAAGATTTTAGTTATTTAAAAATTATTAATTTTCATAGACATAATCATAATTTCATAAAAACTGTTGAAAACTGCAAAAAAGAATGAAAAAAATAAAATAAAAAGAAGGAAAGTTATAATTAATGAAAAACGAATCAACAGCACATTTTTGGCAAAGCCTTCTACGTGATGTTAAGAATGAGCTTCTTATGGTCTGAAAACGCGATTGCGCCAATCTCAGCCTTTTAGGACGAAGAGAAAGCGGTTTTTCGGTCCAAGCGTATTTCCACAAACAGCATGCGCTTACCCATGATACATTTACATTTTTAAAACGTGATATGACATTACAAAACATGTTCTGACCAAAATATGACATTTTTCATATAAATATTAGTTATTTCAAAAATATGAATTTTCAGATTCATAATTTCATAAAAACTGTTGAAAACTGCAAAAGAAATGAAAATTTGTTAGAAACTCATGAAACGAAACAACAGCACATATTTGCCAAAGTCTTCTGCGTGCTGTCAAAAATTTGCAATTTTATCAGAAAAAAAATGATGGAAAATATTTTCATTAAAACAAAATATAACATTTTCATAAAAAATAAATAAATAAATAAATATATATATATATATATATATATATATATATATATATATATATATATATATATATATATATATATATTTGTAACCCAGCCATTAGGGGGGCACAAGCCAGTGTACTCTTAGTGCCGGTCCCAAGCCCGGGTAAATGGGGAGGGTTGCTTTAGGAAGGGCATCCAGCGTAAAACATGTGCCAAATCAAATATGCGGAGTACACAAATGAGAATTTCATACCGGATCGGTCGAGGAGGTTAACAACGACCGCCACAGGTATCGTTAGCCGACAGGGTACCGGTGGAAATTGGGCTACTGTTGGCCGAAGGAGGAGAAAAAGAGGAGGAAGACGTCTACAGAGACGGCAGGAAAAGGAGCAGTGTAGGAGAGTAGAGGTTCGGGTTGGTACTTTAAATGTTGGTACTATGACGGGTAAAGGGAGAGAGGAAGTTGATATGATGGAGAGGAGAAAGGAAAATGCTGTGTGTTCAGGAGACCAAGTGGAAAGGGAGTAAGGCCAGGAACATTGGAGGTGGGTTTAAACTGTTCTATCATGGTGTGGATGGGAAGAGATATGGTGTAGGGGTGATTCTGAAGGAAAAGTACAGTAAGAGTGTATTAGAGGTGAAGAGAGTTTCTGATAGGGTGATGATCGTGAAGGTGGAAGTTGAAGGGATGATGATAAATGTCATCAGTGCCTATGCTCCACAAGTTGGCTGTGAGATGGAGAACAAGGAAAGATTCTGGAGTGAATTAGATGAAGTGGTAGATGGTGTACCTAGGAAAGAACGATTGGTGATTGGGGCAGACTTTAATAGGCATGTAGGTGAAGGGAACAGCGGTGATGAGGAGGTGATGGGTAGGTATGGTTTTAAGGAGAGGTATGTGGATGGGCAGATGGTGGTAGATTTTGCTAAAAGGATGGAAATGGCAGTGGTGAACACGTATTTTAGGAAGAAGGAGGATCATAGGGTGACGTATAGGAGTGGAGGAAGGGGCACACAAGTGGACTATGTGCTATGCAGGAGATGCAACCTGAAGGAGATTGGAGATTGTAAGGTGTTGGCGGGGGACAGTGTAGCTAGACAGCATCGGATGGTGGTTTGTAGGATGTTTTTGGAGGCGAAGAAGAAGAGGAGGAAAGTAAGGATTGAAAGAAGAATAAGATGGTGGAAACTGAAGGAGGAAGAGTGTAGTGTGAGGTTCAGGGAAGAGGTCAGACAGGGGCTCGGTGGTGGTGAAGAGGTGCCGGATGATTGGGCAACTACTGCAGGAGTGATGAGGGAGGCAGCTAGAAAAGTACTTGGTGTGACTTCTGGAAATAGAAAGCAAGGTGGAATGAGTAAGAGCATAAGGGGATAGAGGTTGGCAAAACAGAAGTGGGATCAACAGAGTGATGAGAAAAGTAGGCAGGAGTACAAGGAGATGCTGCAGCAGGTAAAAAGGGATGTGGCAAAAGCCAAGGAAAAGGCATATGAGGAGCTGTATAAGAGGTTGGACACTAAGGAAGGAGATAAGGATATATACCGATTGGCCATGCAGAGGGACCGAGCTGGGAAGGATGTACTGCAAGTTAGAGCAATAAAGGATGGAGAGGGAAATGTGTTGACTAGTGAGGAGAGTGTGTTGAGAAGGTGGAGGGAGTATTTTGAGCAGCTGATGAATGAGGAAAATCACAGAGAGGGAAGGTTGGAGGATGTGGAGTTGGTGAAGCAGGATGTAGATAGGATTAGTAAGGAGGAAGGGAGAGCAGCGATTAAGAGGATGAAGAATGGAAAGTCGGTTGGACCAGATGACATACCGGTAGAAGCGTGGAGATGTTTAGGAGAGATGGCAGTGGAGTTTTTAACCAGATTGTTTACCTGCAGTAACTACAGGGGAATTAAGTTGATCAGTCACACCATGAAGTTATGGGAAAGAGTAGTGGAAGCCAGGCTGAGAGAAGAGGTGACCATCTGTGAGCAACAGTATGGTTTCATGCCGAGGAAGAGCACCACAGATGCCTTATTTGCTTTGACGATGTTGATGGAGAAGTATAGAGAAGGGCAGAGGGAATTGCATTGTGTATTTGTGGATTTAGAGAAAGCATACGACAGAGTGCCAAGAGAGGAGTTGTGGTATTGTATGAGAAAGTCAGGTGTGTCAGAAAAGTATGTGAGGGTGGTGCAGGACATGTATGAGGACAGTGTGACAGCAGTGAAGTGTGCAGTAGGTACGACAGACTGGTTCAGGCTGAATGTTGGACTGCATCAAGGATCGGCCCTGAGCCCTTTCCAGTTTGCAGTGGTGATGGACAGGTTGACGGACGAGGTCAGACAGGAGTCTCCCTGGACTATGATGTTTGCAGATGATATTGTGATTTGTGGTGAGAGTAGAGAGCAGGTTGAGAAGAGCCTGGAGAGGTGGAGATATGCGCTGGAGAGAAGGGGAATGAAAGTCAGTAGGAGTAAGACAGAGTACATGTGTGTGAATGAGAGGGAGGGCAGTGGAGTGATGTGGTTGCAGGGAGAAGAGGTGGAAAAGGTGGAGGAGTTCAGGTACCTGGGGTCAACAGTGCAAAGTAATGGAGAGTGTGTTAGAGAAGTAACGAAAAGAGTGCAGGCAGGTTGAAATGGGTGGAGAAGAGTAACAGGAGTGATTTGTGATAGAAGAGTATCTGCAAGAATGACCTGCGATGTTGTATGGATCAGAGACAGTGGCATTGAGAAAAAGACAGGAGCCGGAGCTGGAGGTAGCAGAGCTGAAGATGTTAAGGTTTTCGTTGGAAGTGACGAGGATGGACAAGATTAGAAATGAGTTTATTAGAGGGACAGCACATGTAGGATGTTTTGGTGACAAGGTGAGGGAGGCGAGATTGAGATGGTTTGGACATGTGCAGAGAAGGGACATGAATTATATTGGTAGAAGAATGCTGAAGATGAAGTCACCAGGTAGGAGGAAAAGAGGAAGGCCAAGGAGGAGGTTCATGGATGTGGTGAGGGAAGACATGCAGGTAGTTGGTGTGAAAGAGGCAGATGTAGAGGACAGGGTGGTATGGAGACGGATGATCCGCTGTGGCGACCCCTAATGGGAACAGCCGAAAGAAGAAGAAGAAGATATATATATATATATATATTTATATATATATATATATATATATATATATATATATATATATATATATATATATATATATATATATATATATTTATATAAACGTGTTTTGTCATGTCACCTTTTCATGCACTTATTGGACTTTTTTTAAATTGGTTT
This sequence comes from Silurus lanzhouensis, assembly GCA_039877035.1. NCBI lineage: Eukaryota > Metazoa > Chordata > Actinopteri > Siluriformes > Siluridae > Silurus > Silurus lanzhouensis. Next base: position 332,122 of record JBCEWE010000552.1, on the reverse strand, counting down.
TTAATGAAATGATGCTAATGATCTGATCTTCTTCTTCTTACGGATCATCCGTCTAAATACCACCCTGTCCTCTACGGCTACCTCTACCAACTACCTGCATGTCTTCCCTCACCACATCCATGAACCTCATCCTTGGTCTTCCTCTTTTCCTCCTTCCTGGTGGCTTCATCCTCAGCGTTCTTCTTGTCACCAAAACATCCTACATGGGCTGTCCCTCTAATAAACTAATTTCTAATCTTGTCACTCCCAACGAAAACCTTAACAACTTCAGTCTCTATTACATACAACATCGCAGGTCTCACCACACCCCTATAAACTTTTCCTTTTATTCTTGCAGATACCCTACTATCACAAATCACTCCTGTCACTCGTCTTACTCTACCCTGTGTGCACTCTTTTCTTCACTTCTCTAACACACTCTTCATCACTTTGCACTGTTGACTCCAGGTAACTGAACTCCTCCACCTCTTCTCCCTGCAACCGCACCACTCCACCGCATTCGTTTTCATTTACGCACATGTACTCTGTCTTACTCCTACTGACTTTCATTCCCCTTCTCTCAAGCACATACCTCCACCTCTCCAGGCTCTGCTCAACCTGCTCACTACTCTCCCCACAAATCACAATATCATCCGCAAACATTATATTCCAGGGATACTCCTGTCTGACTTCGTCCATCACCACTGCAAACAGGAAAGGGCTCAGGGCCGATCCTTGATGCAGTCCAACCTTCACCTTGAACCAGTTCCTACTGCACACTTCACTGCTGTCACACTGTCCTCATACATGTCCTGCACCCCTTCACATACTTCTCTGACACACCTGACTTCCACATACAATACCACAACTCCTCTCTTGGCACTCTGTCGTACGCTTTCTCTAAATCCACAAATCCACAATGCAATTCCTTCTGTCCTTCTCTATACTTCTCCATCAACATTCTCAAAGCAAATAGGGCATCTGTGGTGCTCTTCCTCGGCATGAAACCATACTGTTGCTCACAGATAGTCACCTTTTCTCTCAGCCTGGCTTCCACTACTCTTTCCCATAAATTCATGGTGTGACTGATCAACTTTATTCACTTGCAGTTACTGCAGGTGTGCACAGCTCCTTTATGCTTAAAGATTGGTACCAGCACACTACTTCTCCATACCTCAGGCATCCTCTTAAAACTCCACTGCCATCTCTCCTAGACATCTCCATGCTTCTACCGGTATGTCATCTGGTCCAACCGACTTTTCACTCTTCATCCTCTTAAACGCTGCTCTCACTTCCTCCTTACTAATCCTATCCACTTCCTGCTTCACCAACTCCACATCATCCAACCCTCTCTCTCGCTGATATTTCTCACTCATCAGTTGCTCAAAATACTCCCTCCACCTTCTCAAAGCACATCCTTCCCAGCTCGGTCCCTCTGCCTGGCCAATCGGTACAAATCCTTTTCTCCTTCCTTAGTGTCCAACCTTTCATACAGCTCCTCATACGCCTTTTCCTTGGCTTTCGCCACATCCCTCTTTACCTGCTGCCGCATCTCCTTGTACTCCTGCCCTACGTTTCTCATCACTCTGTCGATCCCATTTCTGTTTTGCCAACCTCTTTCCCCTTATGCTCTCCTGCACTACCTAATTTCACCACCATGTCTCTTTGTCTTCTTTTCTATTTCCAGATGTCTCACCAAGTACTTTTCTAGCTGCCTCCCTAATCACTCCTGCAGTAGTTACCCAATCATCCAGCACCTCTTCACCACCACCGAGCCCCTGTCTGACATCTTCCCTGAACCTCACACTACAGTCTTCCTCCTTTCAGTTTCCACCATCTTATTCTTCTTTCTGTCTTCACTCTCCTCCTCTTCTTCTTTGCCTCCAAAACCATCCTACAGACCACCATCCGATGCTGTCTAGCTACACTGTCCCCCTCCAACACCTTACAGTCCCCAATCTCTTTCAGGTTGCATCTCTTACTTAGAACATAGTCCACCTATGTGCACCTTATAGGTCACCCTATGATCATCCTTCTTCATAAAATACGTATTCACCACTGTCATTTCCATCCTCTTAGCAAAATATACCACCATCTGCCCTTCTACATTCCTCTCCTTAAAACCATACCTACCCATCACCTCCTCATCACATCTCTTTTCTTCAACTACATGCCCATTAAAATCTGCCCAAATCACCAATCGTTCATTCCTAGGTACACCATCTACCACTTCATCTAATTCACTCCAGAATCTTTCCTTCTTCTCCATCTCACAGCCGACTTGTGGAGCATAGGCACTGATGACATTTATCATCAGCTCTTCACCTCCACTACACTCTCACTGTACTCTTCCTTCAGAATCACACATACACCATTTCTCTTTCCATCCACACCATGATAGAACAGTTTAAACCCACCTCCAATGTTCCTGGCCTTACTCCATTTCCACTTGGTCTCCTGAACATACAACATATCTACATTTCTCCTCTCCATCATATCAGCTACCTCTCTCCCTTTACCAGTCATAGGTAAAAACTCTCCTTCACTTTACCTGCTGTCTCTGTAGACGTCTTCCTCCTCTTCTTCTCCTCCTTCGGCTAACAGTAGCCCAATTTCCACCGGTATACCTGTGGCGGTCGTTGGTAACCCGGGCCTTGACCGATCCGGTATGAAATTTTGAGTTGTTATCCGTATAATTGATTTGGCACGTTTCCTAATGCAACCCTCCCCATTTATCCGGGCTTGGGACCGGCACTAAGAGTGCAATGGCTTGTGCCTCCCTAATTGCTATGGGTTAAATGATGCTGATGTATATGAAAATTCATATTTCCACAATAACATTTTTTTGATAAAGTTTTTTATATTTTTATGAAATTATGATTATGGACATGAAATGAAATATTTTGATAAAAACAATTTTAAATAAAAAAAAAAAAATCAAACCATTGTTTGTCAGCACGTTGAATTTTTGCCCTTTTAACGTTTTTTTGTTCAATTAAGCTTATGAATTTGAAAAGTAGTATTTTCACAAAGACTTGCAAAAACGTGATTTGTCATTTCACGTTTTTCATTGAATTTTTGCACTTTTGAACATTTTTTCATGAAATGTTTCAGATAAATATGAAAATGTTTATTTTACCAATTGATTTCAAATTTTTTAAAAAAAAAAGTTACTCTACTTTAATATTCATATATATATATATATATATATATATATATATATATATATATATATATATATATATATATATAAATGTAATAATAATTATTATTATTTTTTGTTATATTTTTCTAACACCATGGTTTTTTAATGTAATTTATTTTGCTTGCATATTGCACTTTTAAGCGTTTTTTCATTAAATGATGCTTATAATTATGAAAATTCATATGTTTACAATAACTATCACATTTTCAATAAAAATGTCATATGTGTTTTTCAAAATATGATTTGTATGGTCACTTTTTTGTTTTTTGTTTGTTGAAGTCAAATTTTTAAATGTTTTCCATGAACATATGCTTCTGAATTTGAAAAAAAAAATGTAAAAGTTTTCGTTTACCGATTGCACTTTTTTAACGTTTTTTCATTTAGTTGTTCTTATGAATATGAATATTCATATTTTTACAATAACAATTTTTATAAAAAATGTCATATTTCTGTCTAAACATATTTTTGTCATGTCACCATTTTGTGCACTTATTGCACTTTTTATTAGTTTTTAATGAAATTATGCTAATGCATATGAAAATTTGTATTTTCACAATAACATTTTTTATAATAAAGGTTAACATTTTTTTAATGAAATTATGGTTATGAATATGATATGTAATATTTGGTTAAAACGATTTTTTATAAAAAATAATTCAGATTTTGTTCAAACAATTGTCATCACGTATTGCGTTGAATTGTTGCACTTTCAATGGTTTTTAGTTAAATGATGCTTATGAATATGAAAAGTCATAATTTCAAAATGACTTGTAAAAACTTTGTCATATCACATTTTTCATTGAATTTTTGCACTTTTTAATAATTTGGATGAATATAAAAATTTACATTTTACCAATTAATTTCATATTTTTCTTTTAAAAAAGTTATATTTTTCTCAGCCCATGGTTTTAATGTAAGTTTTTTGCTTACATATTGCACTTTTTTTTTTTACCTTTTTTCATTAAATGATGCTTATGAATATGAACATTTATATATTCACATTAACTATTACATTTGTCAAATACATGGCATATTTTTGTAAAAACTTTATTTGTATAGCCACTTTATTGTTTTGCGTTCACTTATGGCACAAGGTTTTCCATGAACATATGTATATTTTACAATAACTCATATTTTTATAATAAAGGATATTTGACATTGTAATGCAATTATGATTATGAATATGAAAAAAAAAACTTTTAGAAAAGAAAGTCATATTTTTTTTCAAACCATTGTTTATCATGTTTTGTGTTAATTTTTAGCACTTATAATGGTTTTTAGTTAAATGATGCCTGTGAATATGAAAAGTCATAATTTCACATTATCTTGTAAAAACTTTGTCATACACATTTTTCAATTAACTTTTGCACATTTTTTTTCCTGAAATTATTCCTTTCAATATGAAAATTAATATTATTAAAACATTTTTTTTTCATATTTATAAAAGAAAAGTCATATTTATTTTAAAATATCATTTTAATTTATCATTTAATTTTTTTATTACATTTTTTTCGTTAACTTATTGCACTTTTAAAGATTCTTTTGTAAAATTATAAATGTGAATGTGAACATTCATAATTTTACAATAACTTGTAAAAACTTGATTTGTCATTTCACGTTTTTCATTGAATTGAATATGATAATTTATATTTTACCAATTAATTTAATATTTTTATTTAAAAATAAAATATTTTTTGAACAAACCATGGTTTTAATGTAAGTTTTTTGCTTACAAATTGCACGTTATTACTTTTTTCCATTAAATGATGCTTATGAATATGAAAATTCACATTTTCACATTAACTATCACATTTTTTATCATCTTTTTTCATCTTTCTGTCAAAAACATGATTTGCATAGTCACTTTTTTGTTTGTGATTCACTTATGGCCCACTAATGGTTTTCCATTATCATATGATTTATATTTTCACAATTTCTCATATTTTTATAAAGGTAAAGGTTAACGTTTTTATGAAATTATGATTATGAATAGGAAATTATATATTTTAATAAAAACAATCCATCTTTTATTAAAAAAAAGTAATTATTTTCAAACCATTGTTTGTCATCAAATTTTGTCTAGAACTTTTTAACTTTTAATTGTTTTTAGTTGCAGTTTTTCTCCAATGCTGAAACACATTTCACAAACGTTTCCTCCATGTTCCCCAATGTCTAAATACAACACCCTTTTCTAACGCTACATAAACACAACCACACCTTCTCACTTCAAAACTCAAACTTTCACACCAAAAGAGCAGCTCAAAGCTTTCAAAAGTGTAAACACTATACACATCATTACACACTACAGCAAAACAATTGAAAACACAATGCTCAATTTGTGAGAAGGTTCTTTGTTTCATAACTGCCAATGCATATTTTTGAAACTTTACAGTAATGGATGTTCTTAGATCTCTGCAGAGGATTAGGCATTTAGATTTGAGAGTTTCATATAAAGAGTATAGTAAATTCTGCATGTACGCTACTGTAACACAACTCAATGCAAAAACAGAATCTATTGCACACAACAGTACTCTTGAAAACATGATCAGGGTGTGAAGTTTTTTTATTTACTTTATTCACAACACACACACACCACAATCACTGTGCGGCATCGTGTCGCTGAGCTGCATCGGGCCACATCACCTCATCCACATCTCAGGCTCTTGCCAGGCACCGCGGGAAAAACGCCCTGGAATGGCGAATCCATCCTTGGAAGCCCTCCACTGGGATGTCAACACAGGCCAGCTCCATTGCCATTAGGAGGTCCTCTCTAGTGTATGGTTGTCTGTCATAAACCTTCCATCTCCTTGATGAGAAGAACTCCTCTATAGGGTTCAGGAAAGGGGAGTAGGGTGGCAGACAGACATTTAAAAAGTGGTTACTGTTGGTGGTGAACCACTCTCTGATTTGTTTTGTTTTGTGGAAGCGTACATTGTCCCAAATGATCACATAAATTTGATGTGCGGGTGTTGTTGGCGGTCCAGGAGGATGTCTTTTGGCTCCTCTAGGAAGGTGAAAAGTCGTTGGGTGTTGTAAGACCCAAGGACAGCATGCCGGTGGACAAGCCCCTCCAAACCCATGGCTGCACAAAGAGTAATATTACCCCCCCGTTGGCCAGGAACCTCAGTGATGGCTCTTTGGCCAATGATGTTACGGCCTCTTTGCCTTTGTTTCTGCAGGTTGAAGCCAGCCTCATCCAGGAAGAGGTACTCATGAGGTCTGGCCATCATATACTTACTTGCACATACTTGTAACGCAGGTCTTTGTGTCGTGCAGAGTTGTGCTCAAAAGGAACCCTATAGACCTGTTTCATCCGCATCTTTTGGCGCCGGAGAACTCGGTCTATTGTGGCCAAGCTGACATCATCAATGCTCTCAAAGTTTACATTATCGGCAATGACTTTGTCTCTGATCTCCCAGAGTCTGATGAGGTTGTTCTCACGAACCATATCCACAATGACGGTTTGTGCCGCTGTAAATATGGCAACCCTCCCACCTCTATGTGGCATTCTTTCAACTCTAAAGAAAGAAACGTGTTGTCAGTTTTACAATATAGTAACAACTGATTTGAAACCAATAGATTACTTTCTCAGGCTTGTAAAATTGTATTGTGACAAAGAAAGCAATAGAGTACAATACCTGTTGTGTTGTCTGAATGCCCTGACAATGGTGGCCACGGTGAACCTACTAAGGTTTGGACGGACTCGTAGTCCTGCTTCAGCCATTGTCATGCCATGGACAATGACATGGTCAATTCTCGTCCTCCTGGAACTACTCCTCTCCCTTGTTGGCCTGCTCCTCTTCCTCCTCTGATTTGAACTCCTCTTCCTCGTTGGCCTGCTCCTCTTCCTCCTCTGATTTGAACTCCTCTTCCTCGTTGGCCTGCTTCTCTTCCTCCACTGATTTGAACTCCTCTTCCTCGTTGGCCTGCACCTCTTCTTCCATGGCCAGCTCTTCTCCCTCCTCTGACTCGAATTCCTCTTCCCTTGACTCTGCCTTCATCCATAGTGTTTGTTTGGAATCTACAGCAAACTGTGCACTCTGAACTTGCTTTTGTACATGTGGTCACAGCATTAGCAACAAGTGTCTTAAATTTTGAGTCGTTGTGTGTAATGAATGACGGCAGTTGTGTTTAAATATTGCTGACTGTGGCAAGCAGTTTGCATCACATGAGCTTTCATTTGAGAATATGAGCAGAGTTCTTTTGCAACTTGTGTTTTAGCAAAAAAAAAAACAAAAAAAAAACCTGTTAAGATTTATGAGAATGAAGTATAAATCTTAACTTTAAGATTTATACATAGTGTTTTGTGAATTGTGTCTTCTTGTGAAATGTGTTTATGATAATGGAAAATGATGGCTAGATTTAGTAAATGTGTTTAGACAACTGGGCATTTGGTTTAGAGGATTGGCTTTTGTGTTTTAGCAAAAACTGTAATAAGTGGTGACATGACAAAATATGTTTAGACGGAAATATAACGTTTTTCATAAAAAGAGTTATTGTAAAAATATGAATATTCAAATTCATAAGCACAATTAAATAAAAAAATGTTAAAAAGTGTAATACGTGAACGAAAAACTTTTACATGAAAAAACATGATATGAATAAGAAATATGATTTTTTTTTACATAAAATATAATAGTCATTATGAAAATATGAATTTTCATATTCAGAAGCATATGTTCATGGAAGACCTTTATAAAATTGGCATTAGAAACAAAAAAAAAACAAATCACATTTTGACAAATACATATGAAATTTACAATTAAAATGATAGTTATTGTGAAAATATTAAATTTCATATTTAAAAGCATCGTTTAATGAAAAACCATTGAAAAAATGCAATATGCAAGCAAAAAAGGTTTTCATTAAAAACCATGGTCTTAGAAAAATATAACTTAAAAATAAATAAATAAATACATTTATGAAAAAAAAGGTAAAAAGTACATAAATTCAATAAAAAACATGACAAATCACGTGATATTTTTACAAGTTATTGTAAATATAAATGGTCATATTCATAAGCATTATTTCACAATAAATCGTTAAAAACAGTGCTATAAGTGAATGAAAAAGGTTTCATGATAAACCATGTTTTGACTTAAATATGACTTTTTTCATATAAATATGAAATTAATAGGTAAAATATACATTTTAATATTGAAAGAAATAATTTCATGAAAAACTATTTAAAAAAAGTGCAAAAATAAAAGAATCTATGCAAAACGTGATGACAAACAATAGTTTGACGAAAATTTGACGACTCAAAAATATTATATGTATAAAATATTATATAATAATATAATGTGATTGTGGCACAGTGATTGTGGTGTGTGTGTGTGTGTGTGGTGTGAACAAAGTAAATAAAAAAACTTCACACCCTGATCATGTTTTCAAGAGTACTGTTGTGTGCAATAGATTCTGTTTTTGCATTGAGTTGTGTTACAGTAGTGTACATGCAGAATTTACTATAGATTTATACTCTTCATATGAAACTATCAAATCTAAATGCCTAATCCTCTGCAGAGATCTAAGAACATCTATTACTGTAAAGTTTCAAAAATATGCATTGGCAGTTATGAAAAAAAGAACCTTCTCACAAATTGAGCATTGTGTTTTCAATTGTTTTGCTGTAGTGTGTAATGAAGTGTATAGTGTTTACATTTTTGAAAGCTTCGAGCTGCTCTTTTGGTGTGAAAGTTTGAGTTTTGAAGTGAGAATGTGTGGATGTGTTTATGTACACTGTCAGAAAAAAAAGTACAAAACTGTACCTTTTAGGGTACAAGTGGCCGTCACTGGGGTGGTACCCTCAAAGGTACCTTTTTGTACCTTTAAAGCAAGGTACAGGATTGTACCTTATAGCTTTGTACCATTTAAGGAACAATTTTGTACCCCACACTGTCAGAAAAAAGGTACAAAAGTGTACCTTTTAGGGTACAAGTGGCCGTCACTGGGGTGGTACCCTCAAAGGTACAGTTTTGTACCTTTTAAAGCAAGGTACAAAATTATACCTTATAACTTTGTACCATATAAGGAACAATTTTGTACACCAAGGTACAATTGTGCATTTTGAAAAGATCACATAATTGTACCTTATTAAAAGGATTCCCAGGGTATACCCCAATGAAAGCAGTTTTGATCCTATGTGGGAGAAAAAATATCTTAAACTGGCTTACAGACATGCAGATTTTACAGATGCAATTTTATTTATAAACTTTCTATTTCAAAGAGAATTACTTGAAATGTATTGCATCATACCACAACAGCAGGTGCAAGAATAGACAAGTTCATAGCACATAAAAGCTCATCAGACATTACTTAAATATAAACAGATATAAAACAGTTTTAAAACAGCACCTCTTCAAGCAAAATTAACAGGAATACAAGAAATTGTCTTTACTGTATAATCCTTAATCAAATCTGAAAAAATACAAGAACTGATATACAGCTAATTATTAGGCTATGTCATGTGCTGCACATTGAAGTTAATAGCAAAGGGCATTTCAGCAAGAATACCTACTTGAATAGAATTTCTTGAAATGTATTGCATCATACCACAACAGCAGGTGCAAAAATAGACAAGTTCATAGCACATAAAAGCTCATCAGACATTAAATATAAACAGAGATATAAAACAGTTTTAAAACAGCAACCTCTTCAATAAAATTAACAGGAATACAAGAAATTGTCTTTACACTAGAATCCTTACAAATCAAATCAGAAAAAATACAAGAACTGATATATAGCTAATTATTAGGCTATGTCATGTGCTGCACATTGAAGTTAATAGCAAAGGGCATTTTCAGCAAGAATACCTACTGCTAATAAATAATTTGTCATCAACACTGTAGGTATCTAGTGCCTGGTAATCAACCTCCTCACCTGGTGAAAGGACAGTCCATTAATTTTCATATTTCACACAGTATGAATAATAATGACGACAAAAAGATTCAGGTATTAACAGCTTGCCACACAATAACCAGTCTGTGTCCATGTTAAGAATGTACTTAATCTGAAAAAATAACGGAACTTCTTCTGCATGGAGGTGACCCACAGTAAACACATCTTTAACACAATATTTGACATCATTAATCTCTACTTCTGTTACTCGTTGAAGCTGTTTGCCTTCAAAATTGACATGGCTGTACTTCTTGTTCACACTTATTGAATGCTGGAGAGCTGAAGGTAAAGACTGAAAGGGTGTGTTCACACAACATCCAGCAACTTTCTCATATTCCCCCAACATATTAACAGAAGACAATTCCCAACATTGTCTATGCTGATGTCGGTTACTTAAAGTGGATGAAATGTTAATGAAATTTTTACAAGCGCTAGCGACCTGTTTGAAATATTGATGTTTGCCTTCAAACCTTAAACACCATAAAGAACGCAAAGGCCCATAGCATAGCATCAAACGAGAGTAATGGATTAAATAATGACATTTTGGCGTAAGAACATCACCAAACTCTTTAACTGTACATGACAAAAACTCAGAAACTAAGAGATCAAGAGTGGGAAGCCATTCTTTTTTTACAACTGGTGCCATTATAATGTCAGAAATTTCACGACAAAGTAAGTAGACATGCCAATAGCTACAGCCCTCTGGGATTCTGTGTGCTACCAAAAAGGGCAGTAGGCGAAATAAACACCATTTCTGTGTGGCAGACCCTACTACATTCAAGTTGTGTAGAAGTTTTTCAGAAAGAGGAACAGGCTTGTTTTTTTTATCATTCTGTCCAAAAGTAAGTTTCCTCAGCTCCTCGTTAAACTCTTGTATGGTTATGACTTTTTCTCTGTGAGCTTTACTTAAAACAAGGCGCAACACTAGAGGAACTACACCTTCTAAAAAGTCATGCATCACATCCGGAGGAAGTGAGGTAGTGACATCAAAGTAGTCCAGTTTGTCAAAAGGACAGTCTCTGGTAACACCATAAATGGCTTTCGTGTCAGGATTTTCCTTTACACACTCCAAGTGGTATCTGTGGACATCAGTAGTTCTTAAAACAAAGTCAGATTCATTAAAACATCTCTTAATGTTGCTATGTGTGGCCATGCAGTATCTACAAATTCTACCAACATTAAATGACATGCTGAATCCACCTATTAAGTGAGAGGAAAGGTTATCAGCAGATACAACTGCAACAGCTGCACGAACATTTTTTTCCACACCATCAACAAGTACATTAATTCCTTCTGATGAAAGCTTTTTAAGATCATCTATGAATGGCTTCAAAATTTCATCTAATCCAAATTGTTTCACAAGGCTATAGCGAGCAAGTAAAGCTAAATGAATATGTTTTAACTGAGAACAATACTTTGTACCTATATTTCCAATTGTATAGTAAAATGCACAGAGTTTGTGTTTGTTACGTTTTGAACCCAGAGGATTACACACCTCAAACTCGTCTTCATAAAGATGCAGTCTCAGAGCTTGTGGGTTATTTGCAAAGAATTTGTGGTTTTTGAAATGAAGTCCATCTCGATAATCTTTTAGAACAAGTTCATCTTTTTCAGTGTTGAACTCAGTTTGTATCTGGTCCCAGATGTCCTCATGGGAACAGTATTTTCTCAATACCTCACATATAGGAATGTACGAGTAACTTCCAGTCTTATTACCATACGTGTCTCTTAGTGTATACTGCACAGGCTCAGTCAACTCAAATTTTGATTTGCAATACTCTTTGAACATGTGTGGAGACCTAACAAGTCTCGAGGCCTCTGAAAAAAAGTCAGGGGACTGTAGCACTTCTTGAAGTTCTGGGGATGCAGCAAGATCAAATCCATTTTCTTTTAGATGATATGCAAGAAATGAGTCATAGTTTTCTTTGAAAAAACTAAATAAGAAATTTACATCATCTAAAATTTCTTGCTGCACTGACTGAGGCAGGTGATTTTTTTCTCTGCATTTCAGAACAAAGGCACATAGGTTCTCTCTAAATTGCTGAAACAGCTCCTTCATGTTAGGAGGGGGGCAGACAGTACAACACTATCATTAGGACATTCTTCCTCAACATCCTCAAAGAAAGGAAGAGGATCATCAGTCATAGTCTGTTGTAACACCGTATGTTTATGCTTTCGGTAAACGTGACATCTAAAGGACTCATACTTTGAAAATGTTCTCTGACAGTCATTAAGACCACAAGTTATTGAAAAATTTGCCTCAAGTGCATGAATGAGACCAATGTGCTGGATTAATTTGACAATTGTGAATGTTCTCCGAGAGCATTTAGGACAACAGAAGGGGCGAGGCATTTTTGCAGATGTTACTGTAAAAGGTTGATTACTCTGGTAACTGGAGTAAGTAGAGGCTTGTCACCATCCACAGTAAGTTTCAAAACATACCGCTGAAGAAACACCAGAGTGTTCTTCAAGTGAGGTGGATATGTCAAATTGAAGACGAATAGACAGAATGCAGAAAGAACCCCTTCGTCCACACCGCTAGCCCGGCAGATCTCTATCCCATCAACTCTGATGACAGCAGTGACTCTTCTTGTAAGCACAGTTTTCCAGTCAGTGGTTTCCTGTACTTGAACAGTTGGATATGGTGAAGATGGGTCACTCTAAAAAGACAAAAGCACAAATAAGATTTTATATCAGTCAAATTTTATGATCATACAGGTTAAATGTGCCCTAGAATGAAAAATTTAATTAACCTTGGCACCTTGGCAAATATCGTGAGTCTCAAACACTATTGCTTCCTCCTTTCATATGTAAATCTTGTGCATGAAAAACACCACGGAAAAATAGGCGAATCTCAACATAACACCGACTGTAACGCAACCACCGGAATGTACGCCCCTAGCATTTGCATATGCCAGCCAATGACTTGCCAAGTTCGAATCAGGAGAACGAATCCAGAGGAAGTCTGGTGATTCTGCAGACGGAAAACAGCAGCATTCTTACAGCGTCACTCAGCTCGCTCTGGCTACTCTGGTTATCTCTGTATGTATGTAAACCTATTAATAGCCACAGAAATGTTGTTCAGGCAACGCGTACATTGATTATCTTCACTGCATATAAAATAAAACGAAATAAAACAACCCTGCCTCTTTTCGTTTACATTTAAAAAAATATTAAGCATATTAATAAGTGGTTCACGCAATAAGTGTGCATATATGATTATCTTCACTGTAATAAAATTAAATATGACATAAAACACAACTCTCGTTTCGTTAAGTTTTAATGATCAAAGAAATAACTTCACTTTACCCTCAGCCAAAACAAATAGCCAAGGAACAATTGATAGATCCATGAGGCCAAAGATCGCCGCGATACATATGCACAAGACGGATTATAACTCATGTTCAACCACTACAGAAACATCAGAGCCAGCGGCAGACGTCAGAAGGACTAGCCGAGAAAAGGCTGCTCTAGCCAGGCTTAATGGCCGACTGGATCTCGCAACTCCAAAAACTGCAGATCAAAATTTCAAATAGGTGCTCTCTTTATAAATAAACCACAGATTTTTGCTTTAAACAAGTACATTTTTACTGAAACAGGCTCAAACATATAAGGTTGGATCAATGCCTAATCTCTCCACCGTCATGCCGCAACTGACTATGCAATGAAACAGCCAATCAGAGCAGAGCTCCACATTACTATTCATGACCCTTCCAAATAAGGCAATATCAGCCCATTTCATTCTAGGGACAATTTCTAGGGTTGTAAATGGACCTGTAAAACCATATCTAGACATTTTTTGCCCTTAAATAAGCCACATACACTCTATGTAGATATCAGGGAACAATTTAACTAATCTGCATTAAGAGTAAGATGATTATTATTCAGTAAATGTTTTAAAAATTATAAAATGCATATATGATAGACAGAGAAACATGCGCATACCTCCCCAAGCACAATGAAGTGTTCAAGCTTTTCTCTGAACAAGACTGGCAACATGAGAAGTGCTGCTTTAAAATCAATTCCTGAAACAAAAGAAAACACATGACACTGACTAATGTTCCCTCTAATTTTTTTTCTTACTGAGCAAAACTTTTCTCTATTGAGCGGACATTTTTGACCACCTGAACTTGTACAGTGTACGTAAACACACAAATAAATGTAATTGTAACTTTTAAATAATGTGTCATTTCTATTTTATTTGACCCCTGATGTAACTTAGTGATATATTAAATCATTTTCGAAAACAATCAGTTCAGTCACTAAATTAAGCATGTTAGGTGACTTTTATTTCTTTCCTTTTTTTTTTTTTTTTTTTTTTTTTTACAGTGCTGTGTTAACTAGTCTTTACTAAGAAATTCTATTTTAAAAAATCTTCCGTAGGACAGTTTAATTCTTTATAATAATAATATGAGCAGTTACACTGAGATGGTTTGGGACAACTTTAATGTGTTTTGTATAGGCTAGTCAATTATTAGCAATAGACAGCATTAAACCATCAACATTAAATGTTTGTTGAATTTCCACGATTTTTCTATATCAGGGGGTTTCAAACTTTTTAATGGCAAGGCTTTATTAGGCTTACAATATAATATAATAAAATTTAAAGATAATTGAAGTAGGCCTATTAAAACATATCGGTTATAATATATCAGTTTGCTTCAATTTGTTTTACTATTATATTATTATAATATGAAAACAAACTGAAGCATTTAACAGATTATAACTATTAACAAATCAAGAAAAGTGAACATGTGAACTCTTTAATAGTTATCCTAACATCCATGAAACCAACACCATACACACGTTTGCACGCAACACCTGTGATGACGTTATATTTCACATGTCTTTGCATTTTGCGTTGCCTCTCGTATTGAGCCATTGATACAGACATGATATACAACCTGACTGAGCCTTGAAAGTGGTGCGTAGCCATCAATGGTGGGGCAGAAAGCTGTCAGATTTCATTAAAAATATCTTCATTTGTGTTACAAAGATGAACAAAAGTCTTGTAGGTTTGGATGAGTAATTAATGACAGAATTCTCGGTTTAGGGTGAACTAACCCTTTAATAAATAGGATAAGATTAAAAAAACGTCAATTACCATTATGGTCTTCAACGAGAGATTCTTCTCTAGCTTCTATGAGCGGCTTTGCTAAAAGAGATTTCCCGCAAGCAAGTTGTAGCACACTGGATGCAATGTTTCCAAAGCTTTCTTGAAAGTGCCGGCAAAGATTAACAGACTTGTACAGGAAACCAATTTCTTGATAAAGCTGAAATTTGTTAAAAAGACACAAACATAAGAAAGTCAGAATTTTTTATACAGTTTCAGTGTCCTACATGTTAATGGGTTTGTGTACTTTTATAATTTCCACACTTACCCCTGATGAACTCTTCAAAAACGGATATTTGTTGACAGCATCTTCAACAGTCATCCCACCAATAATCTCCTTACGCCTCCAGGCAAAGGTCCTCCTCATTCGCTCTTCAACAATACGAGCATCTGGCTGTGTCTTTCGATATTGGTCCTGTAGGACTTTCACATGTCCCTCTATTGAGGTAGCATCCTCTCCAGCAACATCCATGTCCTTGTACACAGACAAAAACAATCAGGTAGAATATTATTTCTAACTTCTTGGCAAGAAAATAAAGAAAATGTTTGCCTTTTCACGGGTGTCTTGTCACTCGTTATAATGATAAATTTGAGAACAATACACTGGCAACATGTACCATTGTAAAAAGATTATAAATGTATGCTCTCACCACAGGCCTTTTCATTTGTTTGCAAGTGCTTTTTTCAGGTTCCTGAGACTTTTTTGAATGACCAAACTTCTGTTTAAGTCTTTTCACTTCTTCAACATCAGCCAAAGGTGTCCGTTCAAATTTAAACTTGCGTTTCAGAGACATGTGCCATGTGTGCTATTTAAAAAAACATATTTTGGCAAAAAGAAGAAGAAGAAAAAAAGGTTTTACACAAAATTAACTGTATGACTAGAACCAAGAGTAGGATATTAAGATTTACTCCTCTACTTACATATCCATTGCCCTCTTTGTCCTTTAAAAAGGGGTACCTCAGAAAAAGGGCCTTAGCCACTTGAACATACTCTTCATTAGTCGGATACCTGCAAAAACATTTTAAACACGAGTGTAGCGTTTACTTTTGTTTAAAATGTAATTAAAATGTAAAACCTTGGGCACAGTTAATGGGGAATACTTACATACTGTACTGAGCCATGCTTTCATACAATGTTCTTATAATTTTGATCCTATCGGATGCTGCAAGTTTGCTTTGTTTTTGGTCCAACTTAGCCTGAACATCAAAAGGAAACTTAGGAACTTCAAAAAGTGCAGGATAAGCTGCTGATGGGCTGATATTACTATGGTAAAAAAAGAGAAAGTAATAATTAGGCAATGAAATGTTACAGGGATACA
Organism: Silurus lanzhouensis; assembly: GCA_039877035.1. Classification (NCBI taxonomy): domain Eukaryota; kingdom Metazoa; phylum Chordata; class Actinopteri; order Siluriformes; family Siluridae; genus Silurus; species Silurus lanzhouensis. The sequence continues at coordinate 315,609 of JBCEWE010000552.1, read as the reverse complement.
TAAAGTATGACAAATACTATAAAGTACCAGTTCTTACTACTGAAAAGACAGATGAATACATTCATTAACAAATAACAATAACTTTGTTATAGTATAGGCCAGTGGTACCCAATCACATTCCTGAGGGGAACTATTCCTGCTGCCTGTTTTTAATGTTAAATCAAACAACAAATAACAAAGAAATCACTCACTGCTCTTGACTGAACAGTTTTTGTAACTTCAATAATGATTAATCTTTATTTATTTTATACAGTAAAGATAATATGCAGTGATATTTTATATTTAATTACTATTTGATTACTGTTAGAAACCTGAAAAACCTGAAAAGCACTGTTCCTGGATCCGTTTTTTCGCTCTTCTTTATTCTTTTTTATGTAGGCTATTATAGAAGTATCGGATCGGGACTCAGTATCGGCAGATACTCAAAATCAAATGACTCGGACTCGAGGGCAAAAAAACGTGATCGGGACATCCCTAGAATTGATACAGTATCGCCAAACATAATATTGCGATATTCACGTGTAACAATATTTTCTAACACCCCTAACTTTCAGAATAGTTTCCTGAAACAAATGAAACAATATTAAATATTAAATGACAACAACCTTGCTCCAGCTGAAGACTGAAAAAGGCATTCTGCAGGCACAGGTTCAAGCGTTAATGTCACCATTTCCTTCATCTGTTGGACAAATCGGTGGAATTTTGCCTGCTTCTTAAATGATCCCTCAAAGAGGAATGAAACCATTGACTCCGTCAGCCCAATGTCAACAGTCTCTCCATCTACATCATTGTCTATAACATAAAAGAGATCATGAAAAGTACAATTGAATTACCCATCATTAGAACCATGCACTAAACCAGTATATTTGAAGCTGGAACACGGCACCATTGCCTGTCAGGTAAAATACACACTCAAAAATGGTAACCAGTGGGGAATACTTTACAGGCCTAACAAATAAATTCTGAAATGAAATTAAGATTAAAATAGAGATTAAAATAATAAAACATGGAAATTACATGAACCCTAACAGACAGCTGAATTTGTCAATTGCAGTGACACAGGGCTCCAGACTAACATTTGAGAGCAGTGGCACCAGTGCCACTAAGTTCTACAGACAGAGGCGCCAGCACCTGATTTGGTGGCGCTGCAGGAAAATGTATCACTAAGTTAAAGCTGCTGTCCGCGATTTTCGGCCCTCTAGCGGTTAATAAACAGGGTAGGGTTGCACCAGCCATTTGTAAGTTCTTTCTTAAATTGGAACAAAGTCCACACTAGTGGCTTAGTAACTACTAGCTAGTTTGTACTTTATTCGGTTGCACCATTTGTACTTAAGGCAAGAACATAGCTAGTAGCTCGTAAGGTCTCCGTAAAATAATGCGTAGTCGCATAATATGATGTTTACCCTTAGTGATCCTTCAAGTACGTGAGGAGAAGTTGTTGAAATTCTGTGAATTTCAGTTTTTCCTTCATTCTGACTTATTTTGCCTCACGTAGCTAACAGTAAAAATAAGTTTCCATTAGGGATGCACCGATCCGCCTTTTTCGCTTCCGATACCGATACCTGGGATTCAGTATCGGCTCGGAAGGGAAAAAGGCAGATCGGTGCATCCCTACCTACTACTTAATCATAAATGTATTTATATGTAAATAACATTCAGAAACTGTATTTGAAACAAAATTATTAAGGATATATGGAAGCCCATTTCCGCCACTAAAAAAAAAAAAAAAGATTAATTGCGACTTTTTATCTCAGAATTCTGACTTTTTAACTCGCAATTGCAAGTTTATATCTCACAATTGCAAGTTATAAAGTCAGAATTCTGAGATAAAAAGTAGCAATTGTGTGATAAAAAGTCAGAATTCTGAGATAAAAAGTAACAATTCATCTTTTTTTTTTTTTTTTGTGGCGGAAACGGGCTTCCATAAGGATAAATAAATACTGATACAAAAAAACATAAGAAATTACATTATTGATTATGACTGATTTTATTTGACATGCACGGAGTGATGGGACCGATGCATACAGCGGCGCACTGTTTAACGGGATTGTGTTGAAGAGTGGCTAACAAAGTAATCTTTTCACATAATGTTCTCTTTCTTAAAATGTAAGAGAGTGTAAATGTCAGCAGCATCATATATGTGTAAAGAATGAAGTCTGTCAGGTAAAACAAGAGCTTATTGATGCAGGTCAGTCAGTCTGCTATTTATTCCAACCTTTACTTCTGATAGGAGGCTTCCGTAAATATTTAGTGTATACGTAGAGTTACACTTCAAGTTTAATGGTGCAACACAAAAATATTTAGTAGTGCTTAAGTTGTAACTTAGTGCCCATTTACGTCAAAACTGGTCTACGTTGAAACTTGCGCACAGCTGGTGCAACCGGACCCAGAACTGCACGCGTCTTGCGGAGGAACATTCTAGCCGGAGCTACTTTTCTCCGTGAGTCACGCAGTTACTGTGATATTCTGCGGCGAGCCCTACCAGTCTGGTCTGAAATAGTCCGAATATAAACACTTATTATAAGTGTACCATAATGATTCAGGATAAGACAAAAACACGGTTTGGAAAAGGGATTCATGTTGTACATTCTCATTATATAATTTTTGTAAATTTTTAACACAAAAAAAGTTGCGGACTGCAGCTTTAATTTTAGAGATTGGCCAATTTTGACAATTCACAACCATCGGCATATCGACTATAGCATGAAAAAGGCCGATATAATAAACCGATGGTTGATTAATTAACTGCATGAAGACAATGAGCTGTATAATGTCTGCTGCATAATGCAACTGCTTTAATATCAAATATTATTTTTATATTATCAAGTGTGCTTAACAAATAAATAAATATTCGTACCGCCTCTGTGATGTAAATTGTACCTTACTTATTAATCACTTGATTTTAAGTTTGATGGCCGGAGGGTTGCGTCGGGGAAGTCTCATGCGGCCTAACAAAATGACGCAATCACAGGCAGGATATTTTTAGTCTCAAAATGTAAAAAAACTGAGATAACCACTAATTACAATGGCTAGCCCTGCCAATATATAGTGTCGGCCACAGTTTTTATCAAATAAATGTGGTATGCGAGGCAAAGGTATGAAAGTTTATAGTCTATATCTGTTATCCTCGAGAAAAGCCTAAGTTAGATTTTCTTAAAACATCTCAACATGTGATAATAATCATACTCACCCTCAAATTTTTTCCTCTCCTCATCAGTGATTTCGATGCCAAACTGCATAAGCTCCTTTATTAATTGTGTGGTATTCATTTTTCCCAACTCCATTCTGAACTTTTGAAGGCGCTTCCCAAATCCGTCGTACAACGGCCAGTCTGACGAAATCGTGTTCTGAAGTTCTGTCAGGACCGCGCCCGCGCGCGCACACTGATGAACGACGATCAAGCAGAGCGGGAAATTCTTAAAGCGACAACAATCGTAACGTTGAAAAAAAAAAATTATACTAAATCACAACAAACATGAACAATTATTATACATATATTTAATTTAATAGAATCATTAATATGTTTGGAAATAAAATTTATTTTATTTTACAGACAGGATAGGCTAACGTTACATGAAGTGATGGTGAAGTATGTTCATTTATATAGCTAATATAGTCCTACAAAACATCTCACCATTTTATTTTTAACATTTAAAACTACTTAATATGTTGTCTTGCTGTTATTTTGACCTGACATACATTTAATTAATAAAGAAACAGACATAAGTTATTGGAGCTTAACTGAAAAAAAAAAAAAAACGTTTCAAAAGGTACAAAAATGGACCTTTCACATCTAAACCTAAAATGTTGTACCTTTATAAGCCATTTTGGTTACATATTTGTACCCTAAGGACCAATTGTGGACCTTTAAATGAGTTTTGTACCTCTAGGAACAAAATTGTACCAGCACTGTACCTTTTTTTCTGACAGTGTAGCTTTAGAAAAGAGTGTTGTGTTTAGACATTGGGGAACATGGAGGAAACGTTTGTGAAATGTGTTTTAGCATTTGAGAAAAACTGTAATATATACAAGTACAAAAAGAGAATAAAATGCGTTAGAAAGTCATGATTAATCAAAAACGAACTCAAAACGCATATTTTGCAAAGAGCTGTGGCGACCCCTAAGGGAAGAAGCCGATAGAAAGTTAGATAGGTTTTTTTTATGTGCTGTCAAGAATGAGCTACTTGATATAGTTATATAAAAAATATTAATTTTCATATTCAAAAATCATTATTTCATAAAAACTGCAAAAAAAGAATGAAAATGGGTTAGAAAGTCATAATTGATGAAAAACGATAGAACAACACATATTTGGCAAAGCTTTTTTTTAGCTTTTTTTTTTTCCTATAGTCTGAAAATGCGATTCCGCAAGTCTCAGGCTTCTAGGACGAAGAGAAAGCGGTTTTACGAGCCAAGCGAATATGCACAAACAGCCTGCATTTCCTCATGATTATTTTACATGTTTATGATGATAAATAATATTACAAAACATTATCTGACCAAAATAGGAAATTTTTCATAAAAATATTATAGTTATTTAAAAATTATTCCTTTTCATAGTCATAATCATAATTTCAACAAAAACTGCAAAAAAAGACTGAAAATGGGTTAGAACGTCATAATTGATGAAAAACGATAGAACAATACATATTTGGCAAAACCTTTGATGTGCTGTCAAGAATTAGCTATTGTCTGAAAATGCGATTCCGCAAGTCTCAGGCTTCTAGGAAAAAGAGAAAGCGGTTTTTCGAACGAAGCGAATATGCACAAACAGCATGAACATGCCCATGAGAAAAGGTCATGTTTTTTTATGAGATATTATATAACAAAACATTTTCTGCCCAAAATATGACATTTTTCATATAAATAATATAGTTATATAAAAAATATTAATTTTCATATTTAAAATCATAATTTCATAAAAACGGTTGAAATCTGCAAAAAATGAATGAAAATGGTTTAGAAAGTCATAATTAATGTAAAAACAATACAACAACACATATTTGGCAAAACCTTTTATGTGCTGTCAGGAATGAGTTTCTAACGGGCTGAAAACGCGATTCCGCAAGTCTCAGGCTTCTAGGACGAAGAGAAAGCGGTTTTTGAACCAAGCGAATATGCACAAACAGCATGCATTTCCTCATGATTATTTTACATGTTGATGATGATAAATTATATTACAAAACATTTTCTGACCAAAATAATGAAATTTTTCATAAAAATATTATAGTTATTTAAAAATTTATCATTTTCGTAGTCATAATCATAATTTCATAAAAGCTGCAAAAAAGAATAAAAATAGGTTAGAAAGTCATAATTGATCAAAAACGATAGAACATTACATATTTGGCAAAACCTTTGATGTGCTGTCAAGAATGAGCTTTCTTCTGGTCTGAAAATGCGATTCCGCAAGTCTCAGGCTTCTAGGACGAAGAGAAAGCTTTTTTTCGAACCAAGCGAATATGCACAAACAGCATGCATTTTCTCCATGTTTATTATGAGATATAATATTACAAAACATTTTCTGACCAAAATAATGACATTTTTCATAAAAAATATTAGTTATTTCAAAATTATTAATTTTCATAGACATAATCATAATTTCCTAAAAACTGTTGAAAACTGCAAAAAAGAATGAAAAAAATAAAATAAAAAGAAGGAAAGTTATAATTAATGAAAAACGAATCAACAGCACATTTTTGGCAAAGCCTTCTACGTGATGTTAAGAATGAGCTTCTTATGGTCTGAAAACGCGATTGCGCCAATCTCAGCCTTTTAGGACGAAGAGAAAGCGGTTTTTCGATCCAAGCGTATTTCCACAAACAGCATGCGCTTACCCATGATACATTTACATTTTTATAACGAGATATGACATTACAAAACATGTTCTGACCAAAATATGACATTTTTCATATAAATATTAGTTATTTCAAAAATATGAAATTTCATATTCAAATTTTTTTTATAAAAACTGTTGAAAACTGCAAAAGAAATGAAAATTTGTTAGAAACTCATAAAACGAAACAACAGCACATATTTGGCAAAGTCTTCTGCGTGCTGTCAAAAATTTGCAATTTTATCATAAAAAAAATGATGAAGGAAAATATTTTCATTAAAACAAAATATAACATTTTCATAAAAATAAATAAATAAATATATATATATATATATATATATATATATATATATATATATATATATATATATATATATATATATATATATATTTGTAACCCAGCCATTAGGGGGGCACAAGCCAGTGTACTCTTAGTGCCGGTCCCAAGCCCGGGTAAATGGGGAGGGTTGCTTTAGGAAGGGCATCCAGCGTAAAACATGTGCCAAATCAAATATGCGGAGTACACAAATGAGAATTTCATACCGGATCGGTCGAGGAGGTTAACAACGACCGCCACAGGTATCGTTAGCCGACAGGGTACCGGTGGAAATTGGGCTACTGTTGGCCGAAGGAGGAGAAGAAGAGGAGGAAGACGTCTACAGAGACGGCAGGAAAAGGAGCAGTGTAGGAGAGTAGAAGTTCGGGTTGGTACTTTAAATGTTGGTACTATGACGGGTAAAGGGAGAGAGGTAGTTGATATGATGGAGAGGAGAAATGTAGATATGCTGTGTGTTCAGGAGACCAAGTGGAAAGGGAGAAAGGCCAGGAACATTGGAGGTGGGTTTAAACTGTTCTATCATGGTGTGGATGGGAAGAGATATGGTGTAGGGGTGATTCTGAAGGAAAAGTACAGTAAGAGTGTAGTAGAGGTGAAGAGAGTTTCTGATAGGGTGATGCTCGTGAAGGTTGAAGTTGAAGGGATGATGATAAATGTCATCAGTGCCTATGCTCCACAAGTTGGCTGTGAGATGGAGGACAAGGAAAGATTCTGGAGTGAATTAGATGAAGTGGTAGATGTTGTACCTAGGAAAGAATTATTGGTGATTGGGGCAGACTTTAATGGGCATGTATGTGAAGGGAACAGCGGTGATGAGGAGGTGATGGGTAGGTATGGTTTTAAGGAGAGGAATGTGGAAGGGCAGATGGTGGTAGATTTTGCTAAAAGGATGGAAATGGCAGTGGTGAACCCGTATTTTAGGAAGAAGGAGGATCATAGGGTGACGTATAAGAGTGGAGGAAGGTGCACACAGGTGGACTATGTGCTATACAGGAGATGCAATCTGAAAGAGATTGGAGACTGTAAGGTGTTGGCAGGGGACAGTGTAGCTAGACAGCATCGGATGGTGGTCTGTAGGATGGTTTTGGAGGTGAAGAAGAAGAGAACGAGAGTGAGGACTGAAAGAAGAATAAGATGGTGGAAACTGAAGGAGGAAGAGTGTAGTGTGAGGTTCAGGGAAGAGGTGAGACAGGGGCTCGGTGGTGGTGAAGAGGTGTTGGGTGATTGGGAAACTACTGCAGGAGTGATGAGGGAGAAAATAGAAAGCAAGACAAGGAAATGTGGTGGTGGAATGAGGAAGTGCAGGAGAGCATAAGGAGAAAGAGGTTGGCAAAACAGAAGTGGGATAGACAGAGTGATGAGAAAAGTAGGCAGGAGTACAAGGAGATGCGGCAGCAGGTAAAGAGGGATGTGGCAAAAGCCAAGGAAAAGGCATATGAGGAGCTGTATGAGAGGTTGGACACTAAGAAAGGAGAAAAAGATTTATACCGATTGGCCAGGCAGAGGGTCCGAGCTCGGAAGGATGTGCTGCAAGTAAGAGCAATAAAGGATGGAGAAGGAAATGTGTTGACTAGTGAGGAGAGTGTGTTGAGAAGGTGGAGGGAGTATTTTGAACAGCTGATGAATTAGGAAAATCAGAGCGAGAGAAGGTTGGATGATGTGGAGTTGGTAAAGCAGGATGTAGATAGGATTAGTAAGGAGGACGTGAGAGCAGCAATTAAGAGGATGAAGAGTGGAAAGTCGGTTGGACCAGATGACATACCTGTAGAAGCATGGAGATGTTTAGGAGAGATGGCAGTGGAGTTATTAACCAGATTGTTTAACAAGATTCTGGAAGGTGGAAGGATGCCTGAGGAATGGAGAAGGAGTGTGCTGGTACCGATCTTTAAGCATAAGGGAGATGTGCAGACCTGCAGTAACTACAGGGGAATTAAGTTGATCAGTCACACCTTGAAGTTATGGGAAAGAGTAGTGGATGCCAGGCTGAGAGAAGAGGTGACCATCTCTGAGCAACAGTATGGTTTCATGCCGAGGAAGAGCACCACAGATGCCTTATTTGCTTTGAGGATGTTGATGGAGAAGTATAGAGAAGGACAGAGGGAATTGCATTGTGCATTTGTGGATTTAGAGAAAGCATACGACAGAGTGCCAAGAGAGGAGCTGTGGTATTGTATGAGGAAGTCAGGTGTGTCAGAGGAGTATGTGAGCGTGGTGCAGGACATGTATGAGGACAGTGTGACAGCAGTGAAGTGTGCAGTAGGAACGACAGACTGGTTCAGGGTGAGGGTTGGACTACATCAAGGATTGGCCCTGACCCCTTTCCTGTTTGCAGTGGTGATGGACAGGTTGACGGACGGGGTCAGACAGGAGTCTCCCTGGACTATGATGTTTGCGGATGATATTGTGATTTGTGGTGAGAGAAGTGAGCAGGTTGAGAAGAGCCTGGAAATGTGGAGGTATGCGCTGGAGAAAAGGGGAATGAATGTCAGTAGGAGTAAGACAGAGTACATGTGTGTGAATGAGAGGGAGGGCAGTGGAGTGGTGCAGTTGCAGGGAAAAGAGGTGGAGAAGGTGGAGGAGTTCAGGTACCTGGGGTCAACAATGCAAAGTAATTCTAAAATACTTCCGGTTTGATCGGGCACGCTGGCGTGTTTTGGCTGCCGCTCCTTTCGCCGTTTGTTTGTTTTCTCTGTTGTTGTTGGAGTTAACCTGCTGATTTTAAAACATATTTTAGTAATGTTGCGGGTCTTCTTCACTCTCCCTGGATTATTGCTTTTACCTGTCTGCATTCTCTGCTGGTCCCTGGAGCTACTTCGAAGGAGTCTACCCTGTTGCTGTTGTGGATCTGTCGCGGTTCTAGCCACACGGATTATGGTTTTAAGGTACACCGCACATCAGTTGCTCAATTTAAAACAGAACTACAGGTTACACAAAGATGCTTATGATCTATGTTGTAATTCTGGCCTGATGAGGCAAAGACGGTACATACATCGGAGCTCTGGACGCAGCTACCGCCTTTCTAACAACATCTGCGTGCCTATGAGCCGGTGTCGGTCTAAAAGAGCATATCAGCAATCTGGTGTGGTCCTCAAAAATTTATCTTCACTCGTTCGATTGGAGTTACCTTCGGTCGTATCGCAGAGCCCCATCAATGCTGCGCTGTTTAATGCACGCCCAGTAAACAACAAAGCCCTGCTTTTATCGGACATCATCGCAGATCAAAAACTTGACTTGTTGTTCTTAACAGAAACATGGCATAAACAAAATGATGGATTAATCTTTAATCAGCTTACTCCTGAGGGGTACGGTCTGTTTGATCTACCGCGACTTACTGGTCGAGGTGGGGGAATAATTGTGGTTCACAATCAGCAATTTAACATCAGCTCGGTGTGCATTCCACAGTTCTCTTCTTTTGAATGCCTTGTGTTAAGTATTTCTGCTCCGATGGCAATCACCATCGCTACTGTTTATCGACCACCTAAGACCAGCGATTCTTTTATGTCAGAATTTGCTGACTTGTTGTCATTGCTGTGTTTTAAATTTAAGAGCATCCTCATTTTAGGGGATTTTAATATACACATTGATGCTAATGACTGTTTGTTGACAAAGGATTTTCTATTCCTGCTGGATTGTTTTAATCTTAAGCAGTTTATAAGGGGCCCAACTCACAACAAAGGTCACACTTTAGTCCTTGTGATTGCAAACAATGCAATTGTGTCTCAGCAGCAGTGGCGGCTACTGGTCTGTCAGAGAGGGGAAGCTCATTTTCGGCCTACATCATAAAATTGTCTATTTATTTAAAAGTAAATTCTGCCCTACGTTCCTTTTCAAGAAAATGGTCTGTGACCCTGTCGTACCAACTAGGAGTCTTTTCAAGTGACTTGACCAGTGTCCTCTCAATGGCCAGCAGAGCTAGGCTGCTTAAATGGCCTTGGCCCATTGTGTTTCGGGTGTAGGACTTGAGTCGCTTTAAACAGGAGAAGCTCCTTTCTACACCTGCAGATGTAGCTCCAAATGTTGCCACTAATGAGAACAGTTTGTAAAGCTGAGGCATTGCACTGTCCAACTTCATGTCTTTAAGGAACACCAAGTAATCACACAGCTTTCCCCTGTTACCCTGCAAGTCCTGATCTGAATACAGGACTTGAAGTTCTGACCTCAGTCTTCCTGAATCAAAGTGATGGCCATAACTTTTCAGGACACTTTGGAAGGCCTCCTCTGGAAATACCTGTCCCATGTCATCAAATTTCCCTGGATTGACTAATTCTAAGAAGAGCATGCTTTCCAAATTTGAAAAACGTCGAGGAATCTGCTCCAAGATGTTATCAAGGATGGCCATGTACAGATTTCTGTATCGCACTTGGGGATCCTGCAATTGGGTCAGACGGCGCTTTCTCATGGGCTCATCTCGTGGGTCTGATGTGAGATCTGCTGTTTTGGCATAAATGGCTTGGAAAGCCCCCTCTGACCTCTTCTCTTTGACAAATGCAAGAAGAGATTCAATTCTGTTCTTGCAGTAAAGAACATCCATCACCCTCTGCTGGACAATATCAAAGACCACATCAGTCTCAGAGAAGATTTGTTCATATGTGTACAACATGAACACAAACTCAAAATCCTCCAGTTTCCTCACTAAGCCTTTGGCACAATCCAGTGTATCATCATCCATTGTTGTATCTGCAATGATGTTCTCAAATGTCTGCAGGAGGCCATCATAATTGTTTGCCACAGTGCTCACTATCCGTGATGTGAAATTCCATCGAGTAGGAGCGTTTCTGGGCAACCTTGAACAGCCTGCAGACTCCAGAAAAGATGTCCTCTTTGTGGATTTTGAAAAAAATGTGGCAAATCCAGAGAGTGATGCAAAAAAAATTCTGCACTCAGGCAAGCATTTAGCCCCCTGTGACAGCACCAGATTCAGTCGGTGTGCATAGCAATGCACAAACATTGCACTGGGGGCTATTGCTTTCACTTTGGCCTGCAGACCATTGAGATCTGAAGCCATGACAGCAGCCCCATCATAGGTCTGTGCCACAAGCTTGTCCTTAAAATTGTAGCCCTGCATGTTCTCATTTAATATTTCAAAAACGGACTGGGCATCTCGCCCCCCCGAAACATCAAAAAATCCAATAAAGCGCTCCTGAATTTTACCTGCACTATCCACATAGCGAACAATGACAGAGAGTTGGGCACGGCAGGATATATCAGTTGTTTCATCCACCTGCCATCCAAAAAAGGGAGCATCCTGAATTTCATCTCTGATCTGATCAGAAACGGTGGCTGCAAGAGCAGAGATCAAATCATTTTGAATAGTATGGGACATACCAGAAAACACAGTTGAGGACTCGAATTGTGTGGACAGGACCGAGTCATATTTAGCTAATGTTTCTGTGAACTCCCTGTAATTCCCCTTGTTGGATGATTCACTACTCTCATCATGTCCCCTAAATGACAGCTCCTGCCGGCCAAGCAAGGATGTCACATCAATAAGGCGGTTTAGGAAGGCCCTGTTTTGTTTGACTATTTCATTATGTTTAGCCACTTGAATGCGAGCACCTTCATTTATTGCATGCTCAACCCTGATCCTGTCCATGCAACTTAATCTTGCACATGCACTCACATGTTCATTGCTCTTTTCATGTCTTTTATATGCCCTGTCAAAGTTAGACAGATCTCCAAACCCCACCTTTGACCAAACAACACATCCGTGAGATGGTTTCATCAAGAGGCATGGCCAGCAGTACATTTTATTTGTCACAGCACTTCCAGTCAGCCAGCTAACTTTGTCATACCAGGAGAGCTGAAAAGACCTGTTATTTTTCCCTATCTTTTGCACTAAATCAATCTTAAGTGTTGATCTGCCCTGCTGTTTAATTCTAAGTTTTTCCTCGTAAGGAACACTTTGAAATGGCTTCGCCAAAATCAGGTCGACAATATTAGCACCGTCTGCCATCGTGCGCAGTTTCACCCACGACGCTAGCCTAGCCTACTAACGTTATATGAATGAATGAATGAATGAATGAAGGAATGAATGAATGAACGATCTAAAAAAAAAATATTAAACTCTGTAAAACTGAAACAAGGAATGTGGTGTATAATTGTGTGAAATGTATGATGAAAATCAAGCAATTTCGCCAAGCAAATATCAAAGAAATAGGTTGCAGCAGTTTTTATTTCGACTGAACTTGAGAAATCCGCGATGGGACTGAGCCCGAATAGCTTCAGTGATTCCTTATAGTACAGAATCGCTGTCAGTCAAAAGGAGATGCAGTCTTTCGACAGACCCTCCAATCATCACGCAGAAGCTCGGAGTCCGGGCCAGCCCACTCCCCATTCACCCCCAGAGACGCTGAGCGTCCGTGGGCGGGACATAATCGCAGCGTTTATCCAATGACCGTCTAGTTTCGAAGCGCTGAAAAAAACCGTTCAAAGCAGCCCTATTGAAGTCAATGGACGCTGGGCTTCAATAGGGAAATGCACTGTGACGCTGCGGGAATGTATGAGAAGGAAATCGAGTCAGCCGACCTGCTATATGTAACTGATTCTGAACGAACTCGTCTTTGAGATGAACGTTTTCTAACGCATTTTTAGTCAATAAAATGTTAATACAATAGTACATATTTGACCATTAATTTTGTGACATTATAAGGGAAGCCGAGCTTCCCTTGCAGTCTTAAAGAAATCGCCTCTGCTCAGCAGTCTCTTACAGATATTGGACTTTCTGATCACCTGGCAATCTTCTTTAAATTGGAACTGCATTTTCTTCGTTCTTCACCTCTACACACTGTTAATTTCCGTAAATGGAAATCAATTAATTCAGCAGATTTTGCTGGCTCTGTTGTTCCTTCTCTTAGTGATCTTCATTTGGCTTCTCTTGAAGATAAGATCCTAAAACTGAACACTGCTCTGGCTTCTAATTTTGACCTTTTTGCTCCCTTGAAATCTCGCTATGTCTCTTTTGCTCGTTCTGCCCCTTGGTACAATGATAACCTGCGCTCTATGAAGACAGCTTGCCGTAAACTGGAGCGCAAGTGGCGTGACTCAGGTCTGAATGTTTTTTATCAGTCCTGGAAGAACTCCCTGGGGGAATACAGATCTGAAATTGAGTCTGTGAGATCTGCATATTTTTCTCAGATCATTGACAACAATCAAAGTAATCCTAGACATCTTTTTAACACCATAAACCGACTTCTGAAAGTTAATGTTGGCACTTCTCTACCTGTCTCAAATCAGCTGTGTAACGATTTTCTTAATTTCTTCAGTTCTAAAATTGACAATGTTTACAAACTTATTCATGCTGCACCTGCTTCATCATCCATATTTTGTTCACCTAGTTTTTCTGGCACACCATTCTCTACCTTTTCACAAATTGATACTGAGCTGCTCACTAGGGAAGTATCACGTATGAAAGTTACCACTTGCTTACTTGATCCCCTCCCTACAAGCCTGTTTAAATCCTGTTTGGATTCATTGTGCCCTGCTGTTCTCAGTATTGTTAATGATTCTCTGCTTACTGGTGTTGTCCCAGCGGCACTGAAAACTGCTGCTGTAACACCTGTCCTAAAAAAACATAACAGTGACTTGGACAACTTAAACAATTATCGTCCTATCTCAAATCTACCGTTTCTTGCTAAAATTCTGGAACGTCTTGTGGCTTTGCAGCTACATAGTCATCTTACAGTTAACAACCTCTTCGAACCTCTTCAGTCTGGATTTCGAAAATCTCATAGTACTGAGACAGCCTTGGTCAAGGTCACCAATGACCTGCTATTAGCCTCTGATTCTGGTTCTCTCTCTATTCTGATCCTTCTAGATCTTAGTGCCGCATTTGACACTGTTAATCACAACCTGCTTCTCGAACGTCTGGAAAATGTCTTTGGTATTTCTGGGACTGTTTTAACTTGGTTTAGATCATACCTCTCTGATCGTCAACAGTTTGTATCTATGAGTGGTTACCGGTCTGTGACTGGTTTTGTCTGTACGGGTGTTCCTCAGGGTTCCATCTTAGGCCCCTTACTTTTTAGCATATACATATATCCGCTCGGATTGCTTTTGAGAACAGTTGGGCTAAACTATCACTTTTATGCGGACGATACGCAGATTTATATTCACTCTAAACCTAATCAACATTTTGACCTTTCTTTTTTAACACACTGTATTGCTGAGATAAAAACATGGATGTCTCAAAACTTTTTGTGCCTCAATAGTGGTAAGACAGAGGTCTTGCTTATTGGCACCCCTCACCAGCTTCGCAAAGCTGGTTCATTATCCCTAAACGTAGACGGCTCTGTTCTGGAAGTACAAACCAAATAAAAAAATCTAGGAGTCATCTTTGACTCAAGTCTATCTTTTGACCCTCACATTCGGTACACTGTAAAGAACTCATTTTTTCATCTCAGAAATATTGCTAGACTTCGCCATATGTTATCCCATTCTGTAACTGAAAGGCTTATTAATACTTTTGTGTTTTCCCGCATTGATTATTGCAATGCTCTACTGGCTGGGGTTCCTAAAACTACTCTTAATAGACTGCAATGTGTACAAAATTCAGCTGCTAGGATCCTGACTGGAGCCAGGCAAAATGAGCACATTTCACCAATTCTCAAGTCCTTGCATTGGCTTCCGGTCAGGTTCCGAGTAGATTTCAAAGTTTTAATGCTTACATACAAGGCACTGCATGGTCTCGCACCCCAGTATCTGTCTGCACTTTTAACTGTATACACACCCAAGCATATCTTACGCTCTTCACAAGCAGGACTATTGGTAGTTCCACAGACACGGCTGCGTTCAGTAGGGGATAAGGCTTTTTCTTCGTATGCACCAAGACTTTGGAATTCACTCCCTCCTCACATCAGAGACGCACAGAACTTCATTACTTTTAAATCCCTTTTAAAAACACATTTTTTTATGGTTGCTTTTTTTTAACATTTTGATTTTGTGTGTAATTATAAGTATATGTGTATTATTTGCTCTATTTTTGTGTGTGTTGTTTTCTTGTTTGCCTGTATGTAAAGCGCCTTGAGAAGCTACTTTAAAGGCGCTATATAAAAATAAAGTTATTATTATTATTATTATTATTATTATTATTATTATTAATGGAGAGTGTGTTAGAGAAGTAAAGAAAAGAGTGCAGGCAGGGTGGAGTGGGTGGAGAAGAGTGACAGAATGATTTGTGATAGTAGTGTATCTGCAAGAATGATTTATGTTTATAGGACTGTGGTGAGACCTGCGATGTTGTATGGATTAGAGACAGTGGCATTAAGTAAAAGACAGGAGGTGGAGCTGGAGGTAGCAGAGCTGAAGATGTTAAGGTTTTTGTTGGGAGTGACGAGGATGGACAAGATTAGAAATAAGTTTATTAGAGGGACAGCGCATGTAGGATGTTTTGGTGACAAGGTGAGGGAGGCGAGATTGAGATGGTTTGGACATGTGCAGAGGAGGGACATGAATTATATTGGTAGAAGAATGCTGAGGATGGAGCCACCAGGTAGGAGGAAAAGAGGAAGGCCAATGAGGAGGTTCATAAATGTGGTGAGGGAAGACATGCAGGTAGTTGGTGTGAAAGAGGCAGATGTAGAAGACAGGGTGGTATGGAGACGGATGATCCCCTAATGGGAGCAGCCGAAAAAAGAAGAAGAAGAAACCACCTCAAATTGTTTACTGTTTTACAGCTTACTGCCATAAGTATATTTTGTATATACATCTTTTTTCTCATATATATCTCAATATCTTTAGATATTCTTAAATTTTATATAAATTTTATACTTTGTTTATCTGTCTTCATTTTCTTTGTTTTATTTTAGTGAGACATCAGCACTAATAGAATTCAATTTTTTTAACCAGGGCAGAAACGTAGTCATCCACAATCACTTCCAGGTTACCTAAGAAAGAAATGCCAGTGCGTCCCCTGACTCATGGGGTCGGGAAAGGCCGGCCCATTAGAATTTCAAAAGGTGACAGTATAGTAGTTGAAGATGGGGTCATTCTTATTTCTGTGAGTACTGCCAGGAGAACAACAGTCTAATTTCGGCCTGTTTCAATGCAGGCTTTAGTAACACGTTCCTTAATGGTGCTGTTCATTCTTTCTACCAGTCCAGCTGACTGTGGGTAATAGGGAATATTAAAATGCCAATCAATTGCTAAGCTTTTAGCCAAAAGTTGTGTTACTTTAGAAGCAAAAGGTGTGCTGTTATCACTTTCAATCACATTAGGAATCTAAAATCTAGAGATGATCTCTTTCATTAATATTTTAACAACTGCTTTAGCGTTCTCTGTCACGCATGCAAATGATACTGGCCACTTACTGAATCTGTCAACTATAACATAAGGTATCTCAAATTTCCTACAGGTGGCATATAGGGTTGATTACCTTCAGACATCTGACATGCACTTGTAAGTGCCACCAACTCGGCAGCTTGTGCAGATGTGTATGTAATGATTTAGCTTCAACTATTTCATCAGGTAATTGTGTTTAAGGCAACTGTGTGTGTCGTCAAAACCATCTAAGTCAACAAAGTCTAGCAGATCACGCAGCGCTACTACAGCTGAATGCGGCAGAGAAAAAGTCTTAATGGTTAAGATTTCTGTCGCCAAGAGCGTGATTTCATAACCAGATCTATGTCGTGCTGTTATATCTTGTGTGTTTGAGGTTATGTAAGATAGCTGTTACCTGATGTGAGCTGTACAGTATAAAAGGATGTGACAGCACCATTTTCTCAGCATCCTCGACTATCAGAGCGACTATCAGCAGCCACTGCAATGCAATCATGAGGGCAACCCTTGTGCTATGTTGTCTAAAGATTTGGAAAGATACGCAACAGGGCGATAGCTGTCACCATGTTCCTGGGCTAGAATCCCCACAGCCCCCAGCCTGAGCCAGGACATTGCAAACAACCACTGATGCTTTGTGGCAGTCTAGCTCAGTCAGTCCTGTGACAAGGATGTCATCTGCGTATTAAAGGATGCAGGTTGTTTCTGGAAAGTGTATATCGGCCAAAGTTCTGTGCACTACAGCGGAGAATACAGTTAGCGAGTCAACAAAACCCTGAGGAAGACGGGTCCAGGTGAATTGACGTCCCCTATAGGTAAACGCAAAAAGCGGCTGTGTTTCTGAGACCAAAGGGCCACTGAAAAAGGCAGAACAAAGATCAATCACAGTAAAAAATCTGTGAGTTGCTGGTATAGAGTTAACAATGGTAGCTGCATCGGGCACCGATG
Organism: Silurus lanzhouensis; assembly: GCA_039877035.1. Taxonomy (NCBI): domain Eukaryota; kingdom Metazoa; phylum Chordata; class Actinopteri; order Siluriformes; family Siluridae; genus Silurus; species Silurus lanzhouensis. The sequence goes on along the minus strand of JBCEWE010000552.1, from coordinate 298,219 downwards.
CAGCTAACGGAATAACTATTTTAGTAATTTCTCGTAAATCTTGAGTTAGCCTCCAGCATTTTTTATCCGCATTCAAATCTGAATTAATCGGTGTGTTATAAGGTGAATGTGTCTCAATCAAAACACTTTGTGACAATAAATTGTCAATAACTGGAGCAATGTCAACATTCTTCTCTTATGACAATGGATATTGTTTAACAAAAACTGGATGGTGTGTTTTCATGAGTGCATGATACATACGGCTTTACCTGGATTAAACCTGCCCCATCTTTGTGAGAGGCCCGTAATTTAGGGTTAACTTCACCTAAATTTGGCTCATCAGGCAGGGTGTCTGTACTACCACGGAATAAATATTTCGGCTGTGGCTGTGGTTTAGTTGAGAGCATGAGGACAGAAGGAAAAGAAAGTAAAACACTGGATTAAAATGAAACAGAAACACCATTCCCAATTTATGCATCATATATCTCTTCCTAAAAGGTTCAAAAATGGGTTTGGAATGATTGTGAAGCTATGATAAAAAATTATATTTTTTATTATTGTATAATTTATTTATTTATCTATTTTTTTCGAGCATATACAAATTATCGTGGATTCTTTTAGATACTTCAGACAAAATCACCTATATAAGCCAGACCATAAAGAAACGTCTTCTAATCTTGCCGCTTAATGTCTAAGGTGAGGAAAACATTGTCGTGACAGATTCATCCCACCATAGGAAATTGTTATCATTAATTAACAAAGACACAAACACACATGCAGCCCTATTGGCTGGGAAATGGGACAATCCCCACAAGCAAGGAAGTATCCTAAAACTTACCTTGATGCATGATTTACCTCTGGATATTGCTGGAAAGTATCTTGCTTTTCTCGCACCAAATTTTGTATAAAAAAAAAATTTTTTTTCAAACCATTGTTTGTCATCATGTTTTGCGTAGATTTTTTGCACTTTTAACGGATTTTAGTTAAATTATGCTTATGAATATAAAAATTCATATTTTCACTATAATTCATATATAATTCATATTTTATGAAAAAGTTAACAATTTCTTTAATGAAATGATGGTTATGAATATGGAATTTAATATTTTAATTAAATAAATGTATTAAAAAAAATTATTTTCTTTCAAACCATTGTCATCACGTTTTGTCTTGAATTTTTCAATCAAATCAATCAAATCAAATCAAATTTTATTTGTCACATACACATACATACAGGGTACGACATGCAGTGAAATGCTTTTGACGACGGTCCGGCATGAGGGAATAAAATAGGGTAAAAAAGGAGAATAAAAATATAAATATAATAACAAAATTTTAAGAAAAATATAATAAGAAAAGAAGGCAGATAAATAAAGATGTAAAGATATATACATATATATGTATATATACATACATATACATATATATACACATACACTGAAAATGTACACAGAAAAATGTACACAGAAAATGTTTATGGCAGTGTGCAGTTAGCCAGTAAACAACAGTAAACAAGTTAGGCATGGTTTTGATTGTCCATGAGTGTCCGTGTGCAGTAAGGTGTGGTGTAAAGTGTCCTTGTGCGGGATGGTGTGGTATAAAAAAAGAGAATATAAAAAAAAAAATGAAATAAATATGAAAAAGAAAATATGAAAAAGAAATGGAATGTAAAGTGCACTGTGCTGTGCAAGTCCAGTATATAATGTGCCGTAGCACGAAAAGTGTGGTTGTGCAGGGGAAAAAATGGTGATGATGGAGAGAGTGGGCCAGTTTTTAGATCCAGTTTTTAGATCCTGGGTGTTTCCTGGTTTAAACTCCGAATGGCCTGCGGGAAGAAGCTCCTCCTCATTCTCTCTGTGTTCGCCTTCAGGGAGCGGAAGCGTTTCCCCGAACGCAACAGAGAAAAGAGTCCATTGTTGGGATGGCTGAGGTCCTTCACAATTTTCCTGGCTCTGGTCCTGCACCGTGTGCTGTAGATGTCCTGCAGGTCAGGGAGCTCGGTGTGGATGGTACGTTCAGCTGAACGCACCACCCTCTGGAGGGCTCATCTGTCCTGCATGGTGCTGTTCCCGAACCAGGAAGTGATGCTACCCGTCAGAACGCTCTCGATGGTGCAGGTGTAGAAAGTCTTAAGCACCTGAGAGGGTAGTTTAAAGTCCCTTAAGCGTCTCAGATGGTACAGACGCTGCCGGGCCTTCTTCACCAGGGTGTTAATGTGACAGGACCAAGACAGGTCCTGTGTGATGTGAACACCCAGGTACCGGAAACTGTCCACTCTTTCCACTGGAGTCCCGCAGATGTTTAGCGGTTGGTATGACCGCTCCTGCTTCGTGCTGAAGTCCACGATCAACTCCTTAGTCTTGCTGACGTTCAGGAGAAGGTTGTTCTCCTGGCACCATCTCTCCAGGTTTTTAACTTCCTGTAGGTAGGCCGTCTCGTCGTTGTTGGAGATCAGGCCCACCACAACGGTGTCGTCAGCAAACTTGATGATGGTTGTGGAGTTGGAAGTGGCCACACAGTCATGTGTGTACAGTGAGTACAGCAGGGGGTTCAGAACACAACCCTGGGGAGCTCCAGTGCTGAGGGTGAGGGTGGATGAGGTGTGTTTTCCCACCCGTACAGCTTGTGGTCTGTCCGTCAGAAAGTTTGAGATCCATTGACACAGCGGCAGGCTGAGTCCCAGGACCTCCAACTTAGAGGTGAGTGTGGAGGGAATTATGGTGTTGAACGCTGAACTGTAGTCCACGAACAACATCTTTGTGTAATTCCCATTTCTTTGGTCCAGGTGGCTGTTTGTAGTGTGGAGAAGATGTGCAATTGCGTCCTCAGTCGAACGGTTCTGACGGTACGCAAACTGTAGTGGGTCCAGTGTGACCGGTAGTGAGGCAGTGATGAAGTCTCTGACCAGTCTCTCAAAGCACTTCATCACTACTGAGGTCAGAGCTACAGGGCGGTAGTCATTGAGGCAGGCGGGCTGGGGTTTCTTCGGGACAGGGACAATAGTGGACTGTTTGCACTTTCAACGGTTTTTAGTTAAACGATGCTTACGAATATAAAATGTTTATCATTGAATTGTTGCATTTCTTTTTAGTTTTTCATGAAATATTGCCTTTCAATATGAAAATTTATATTTTACCAATTAATTTCATATTTATATGAGAAAAGTCAAATTCATGTCAAAACATGGTTTATCATGATACCTTTTTTGTTCACTTATTGCACATTTATTTATTTTTAGCGAAATAATGCTTATGAATATGACCATTTATATTTTCAAAATAACTTGTAAAAACTTGATTTGTTATTTCATGTTTTTCATTGAAATTTTGCACTAATGAATATACTTGCTCACAGATGGTCACCTCTTCTCTCAGCCTGGCTTCCACTACTCTTTCCCATAACTTCATGGTGTGACTGATCAACTTAATTCCCCTGTAGTTACTGCATGTCTGCACATTTCCATTATGCTTAAAGATCGGTACCAGCACACTCCTTCTCCATTCCTCAGGCATCCTCTCACCTTCCAGAATCTTGTTAAACAATCTGGTTGAAAACTCTACTGCCATCTCTCCTAAACATCTCCATGCTTCTACAGGTATGTCACCTGGTCCAACCGACTTTCCACTCTTCATCCTCTTAAACGCTGCTCTCACTTCCTCTTTACTAATCCTATCCATTTTCCATATATCTTTCACTAACTCCACATCATCTAACCTTCTCTCTTTCTCTCTCTCTCTCTCTCTCTCTCTCTCTCTCTCTCTCTCTCTCTCTCTCTCTCTCTCTCTCTCTCTCTCTTTCTCTCTCTCTCTCTCTCTCTCTCTCTCTCTCTCTCTTTCTCTCTCTTTCTCTCTCTCTCTCACTCTTTAATTTTCCTTGTTCATCAGTTGCTAAAAATACTCCCTCCACCTTCTCAACACACTTTCCTCACTAGTCAACACATTTCCATCTCCATCCTTTATTTGTCTTCCTTTCTATTTCCAGATGTCACACCAAGTTTGTTTCTAGCTGCCTCCCTTATTACTTCTGCAGTAGTTTCCTAATCATCCAGCACCTCTTCACCACCACCGAGCCCCTGTCTGACCTCTTCCCTGAACTTCACACTACACTCTTCCTCCTTCAGATTCCACCATTTTATTCTTCTTTCAGTCCTTACTCTTCTCCTTTGCCAACACCTTACAGTCTCCAATCTCCTTCAGGTTGCATCTCCTACATAGAACATAATCCACCTGTGTGCACCTTCCTCCACTCTTAAAGGTCACCATATGATCCTCCTTCTTCTTAAAATACATATTCACTACTGCCATTTCCATCCTTTTAGCAAAATCTACTATCTGCTATCTGCCCTTCCACATTCCTCTCCTTAAGTCCATACCTAACCATAACCTCCTCATCAACTCTGTTCCCTTCACCTACAAGTCCATTAAAGTCTGCCCCATCGTGAATCGTTCATTTCTAGGTACACCATCTACCACTTCATCTAATTCACTCCAGAATCTTTCCTTCTCCTCCATCTCACTGCCGACTTGTGGAGCATAAGCAGTGATGACATTTATCATCATCCCTTCAACTTCCATCTTCCCATTCATCACCCTATCAAATACTCTCTTCACCTCCACTACACTCACACTGTACTCTTCCTTCAGAATCACCCCTACACCATTTCTCTTTCCATCCACGCCATAATAGAACAGTTTAAACCCACATCCAATGTTCCTGGTCTTACTCCCTTTCCACTTGGTCTCCTGAACACACAACATATCTACCTTTCTCCTTGCCATCATATCAGCTACCTCTCTCCCTTTACCAGTCATAGTACCAACATTTAAAGCACCAACCCGAATCTCCACTTTCCTACACTTCTCCTTTTCCTGCCATCTCTGTAGACGTCTTCCACCTTTGCTTCTCCTCCTTCGACCAACAGTAGCCCAATTTCCACTGGTACCCTGTTGGCTAACAATGCCTGTGGCGGTCGTTGTTAACCCAGGCCTCGACCGATCCGGTATGAAATTCTTAATCGTGACCCGCATATTCGATTTGGCACGTTTTACTCTGGATTTGCTTTTGCCTCCCTAATGGCTGTGAAATACTTTTTAGTGAAATAATGCTTATGAATATGACCATTTATATTTTCACAATTACTTGTAAAAACTTGATTTGTCATTTCATGTTTTTCATTGAAATTTTGCACTAATGAATATAAATATTCATATTTTTACAATAACTATTTTTATGAAAAATGTTATATTTCTGTCTAAATTTATTTTGTCATGTCACCTTTTCATGCACTTATTGCACTTTTAAAAGTAGTTTTTAATGAAATGATGCTAATGATTATGAAAATTCATATTTTCACAATAACATATTTTAATGATACTTTCATATATTTTCATTAAATTATGATTATGAACATGAAATGTAATATTTTAATAAAAACAATCACATTTTAATTAAAATAAATATCTTTTTCAAACCATTCTTTGTCATCAAGTTTTGCATTGAATTTTTGCACTTTTATTGATTTTTGGGTGAAGCGAACAGTGGGTGATGCGAAAGGTCTTATATCTGGGCTATGTGATCTCAGAAGGCCAACGTAAAATATCGCAGGACCGAGTACAGCTTGTGACTAGGTATTCAAGACCTCAGACTGCGAAATAGATGGAGAGCTTCTTGGGACGGATAAACTACTGCCGAGCATGGATCCCTGACTGCGCACAGCATAAAGTTTTGCGTAGTGATATTGATCACAAAGCTCCTCCATCACATGAAATGAAATGAAATTGACAGACAGTTTTACTGCCCTCAAGAAGGCTATACAGTCTGCACCAGCTCTAGGTCTTTTGCATTATGCTAAGCCTTTTCACCTTTATGTGTACGAACGTGGTGTTACGGCTGCGAGCATTTCTAGCCCAGGAACATGGTGACAGCTATCGCCCTGTTGTGTATCTTTCCAAGTCTCTAGACAACATAGCACAAGGGTTGACCTCATGCTTGCAGTGCAGTGGCTGCTGCGGCTCTGATGGACCTAACTGGGATGCTGAGAACATGGTGCTGTCACATCCTTTTATACTGTACACCTCACATCAGGTAACAGCTATTTTACATAACCTCAACACACAAGATATGACAGCACGACGTAGATCTGGTTATGAAATCATGCTCTTGGCGACAGAAAACTTAACCAATAAGCCTTCTTCTCAGCCGCATTCAGCTGTAGTAGCGTTGCGTGATCTGCAAGACTTTATTGACTTAGATGGTTTTGACGTCGCACACAGTTGCCTTAAACACATTGAACAAGAGACCTCTTGTAGGCCTGATCTTTTAGATACGGCCCTGGAAGAGGGGGATTTCCAATATGTAGATAGACCATGTTTAAAACCCTCTGATGTGTATTTATGTGGATATGCGGTTGTAAGATTACCTGATGAAATAATTGAAGCTAAATCATTACCATACACATCTGCACAAGCTGCAGAGTTGGTGGCACTTACAAGTGCATGTCAGATGTCTGAATGTAAAGTAGTGACTATATACACTGATTCTAAGTATGTTTATTGTGTTGTGCATGATTTTGCCCAAACGTGGAAGCAAAGACACTTTAAAACAGCTGATGGAAAGCCCATAGCACATTTTTATCTCATAGGCGACCTCTTAAATGCTGTTCAACTCCCTGCCAAAGTGGCCATAGTTAAGGTTAAAGAACATGCCGCAGGTGATTCGGAGGAAATTTGTTAGTGGATAAAGTAGCCAAGGAAGCATCAAAACAACTAGTAAATTTGGACACAGTACATACAAATCCTGAGATCCCAATAATGACACATATCTCTAATATACCAGATATTGACCTAAAAAAATACTTCAGAGTCAGCCTACTGAAAAGGACATAAAGTTATGGGCTTCTAAACAATGTAAATCAGATTCTGCTGGTATTATTAGAGATGTAGATGTAAAAACTGCTCTGCCTAAACTAGCTTTAATAGTGTTGGTGAAGCCTGCATTGAAACAGGCTGAAATTGGACTGTTGTTCTCCTGGCAGTACTCACAGAAATGAGAATGATCTTCAACTACTAAACTGTCACCTTTTGAAATTCTAATGGGCCGGCCTTTCCCGACCCCATGGCATTTCTGTCTTAGGTAACCTGGAAGTGATTGTGGATGTCTACGTTTCTGCCCTGGTTGAAAATTTGAATTCTATTAGTGCTGATGTCTCACTAGCTCTTCCTCTGCCCACAGAAACTGTTCTAGCTGTAATTATCTGACTGATTATCACCCACAGTGGATACATGCAAGCAGGATCAAAACAGCACCCCCTTAATCTGTGCACTAATTGGTCTGTTGGCCTAAGAAGCCTACCTAAGTGAGTATTCAGGACTGAAATAGTTGAGAGCCCATAAATAGATCCTTTCTTTAAAGTAGAAAGGGGGCCACCAGTCGAGAGATCTGACTCACTCGACTGTTATGTTTAGCTTCTATAACAATTATAACCATAGCTTCTATAATTCTATTCGCATAGTTGTAGTTACATTTCGAATTTTCCTTATTCTCTTTAATCACATGTGATATGACAAATCAAGTTTTTGAAATGTATTGTGAAAAATATAACTTTTCATATTCATTAGCATCATTTAACTAAAAACTATTACAAGTGCAAAATTTCTACGCAAAAGGTGATATGACAAACAATGGTTTGAAATTAATTACCTTTTTTTAATAAAAGATAGATTGTTTTTATTAAAATATATTATTTCCTATTCATAATCATAATTTCATAAAAACGTTAACCTTTACCATAAAAATATAAGTAATTGTGAAAATATAAATCATATGATCATGGAAAACCTTTAAAAAAGACCCATAACTGAATCAAAAACAAAAAAGTGACCATGCAAATAATGTTTTTGACAAAAATTGACATTTTCATAAAAAATTTGATAGTATGACAAAATATGAATTGTCATATTCATATGCATCATTTAATGGAAAACAGTAAAAAAAGTGCAATTTGTAAGCAAAAAACTTACATTATAACCATGGTTTGGGGGCGTAATCGATCTTGTCATGGAGTAGGACGTGGTGTTAGAGGGCTCCGGTGGATTATTGTTATAATTGTTATTATTTCGAGCTTTTCACTTTTATTTTTGCTCTCAATCCCTTGGTTTACCCTCATTGTTTGTATATTTTATTCTAGAGTTAATTATGATGTCTGGTAAAATTTCTAAGACCAGTAGCACAACTCATTCACAGCTGCGGCCTGGTGCAACAGTTGCGGCCTCGCCTTCTCATGATTCACCTCCGTGTGTAGGGCCCATCGTTTCACAGGCAGCTTCTAAGACTGATATTGACTCATTAAAGTCGGAGCTGCTGTCCTATCTGAAGTCCGAAATCATCAAGGTATTTAAGGCCGAGCTACGTGCATTGGAACGTACTTTGGAAAACGATTTACTGACAATAAAGTCGGAGCTGCAGGCGGTGAAGGTGCAGCTGTTCAGCGATAGAGCTGCGAATGAGGCTGCGGTGCAGGAACAAAAAGGCACTGTAGTTAAGATAGAGCGCTCACTTTCTGTTTGCACTGATGATATCACTGTAATGCAATGTGACATACACTGTCTTACTGCTAAGTTCAATAAGCTGGAGACCAACCCAGCCAACATGTCCATGTGGGCCCCACATGGGTTTTATCTGGGTTATATGGGCATCTTGTGGGCATGGGGTCAGAGTGGGCACTTTGATGGGCTGAATGTGGGCCCCAGTTAGGTTGCCCATTTTGTTTATTCGATGGCCCTGTATGGGCCACATTCGGGCTATATTTATCTATATTTCTCAAAAGAAATTTATCATTCAATTATTCAATTGATGATAAATTCAATTGATATGTTTTTTGCGTGTTTTATAACACGCAAAAAAAAGTTACAAAAATTTGGTTGTGCAGCTCACAAAGTCTCCCACTGGCTTCACGCCTTCTGATTCTGAAGAACCGGCCATCACTCACTACTACTGGAGCACCTGACCTGACCTGGAGAACCTGACATCTCTGTCACGGTAAGAAATTATATTTTGTTTTAAATTAATCACATTTTACTGTTGTTTTTATTTAATGTATACTTCTGAAAGATTTGTGGTAATTAAAGTTACAGTCATGATATAAAGAAGGTAAGTGTAGAGAGTGAACTGGTTTACCTCAGAGATAAACACCTGTGGAAAACTGAACATTCTTAACGATTAGCAGATAACTATGAAATTGTCTACTAAAATGTGGAAATAACGACTTTTTAAACCATTTTCACCCGTGTTTTCTCCATATAGTGTCCTCGTGATAACAGGAGGGTGAAACAGTAAAAGCACTGTGGAGTCTCTTTCTCTTTACTAGCTTTTATAACATGTGTATATACAATACACAGAGAAAAGCTCTGAGGAAACTGTGACAATACTTAATATTATTTTAATGTGATTTAGGTGAAATAGGTAGAGGTGATAAAAAAACTTTCATTTTTATATCATTTCTAAACAGTAATAAAAATATGATACGTTATGATTACGGTAAATATAAGGTAAATTTGCGCCATTCAGAATCCCGCCACGAACTAAGATATGTTTGACTTGAAGCTGTGCAGTGCACACCGACAAATTCGAGAGCAGACAACTCCGAATTCTTCCTTATCACTTTCACGGTATTTTTATGTCAAACACGCTTCGGTCAGTGCAGTCAAGTTGAACACTTGCTGTGTTAGCTCCACTTAGGCTTTTTAAGACAAAACATCATTATAAGTAACTTAAACTAATTTTACAGTGATCAGTTCAAATTCACGGTCCAAAGTGAACCAGTATGAATTTAATAATCGATCTGTGTTCAAGGCCCACACTAATTATTCTAAACATTAATCACAACAAAGCCAGAAATTCACCATATTGATGCATTCAACTTTTTGCATGGCATTGTGTCATTTTAACATCATTTACTCAGATCAGTTAACAGTTTGGGCAAATGGTGGATTATAAGGTGATTACAACCTTGTGATTTTTTGTCTTTTTTATTTTATTTTTTTAGTTCTGATAGACTTATGCTCATGTAACTTGCATGCTTTATACATGGTTAATGAAGTAGCATGCTCTACTTTATATACATTTTTTTGCTTTACAGGTAGCCTGAAGCAGAATCGTTTGCTAAAAACTGTCAGTAAGAAAGAGCTGGAAAGTGCTTGGTAAATGGTTCACAAATGCAAGAGACAGAGAAAACAACCGTGCTTTGAGAGCCCAGCGGGACCATGATCGGAGGGCAATACAGCCGAAAGTGTAAGTCATATAACCTATAGCTAGTGCTGCACAATAAATAATATTTTATCCCAATCACTGTTTTTGCCTCTGTTTAATTAAGGGGAATACTCCACCCTGAGATGAAACAATATCTTAAAAATTACTTATCCTCAAGGCATCTATACGGTGGCTGAGAGAGCTCAACATGCTGCAACTGAAGAAAACACATGCAAATAGAAAAACGCACCAGCAAATTAAAAAAAACAATGTTATCAGTTTGACAACACATGTGCTTCAAACCCCCACAATGCAACCAAGTACAGAAACATGCTGCAAACCCCCACAACACAACCAAATACAGAAACACACTGCAAATCCTCACAACACAACCGAACACAGAACACACTGCAAATCCTCACAATACAACCAAACACGCTGCAAATCCTCACAACACAACCAAATAGAACAGATCACAAAATAAATGTTTCAAGGGGACCACAACAAGTGACAAACCCATCTGGGCCTGCTTATTGTTCAATGTCTATTCGTCAGTGGTGTTGATGTGTGTCTATGACCTAAAAGGTGAGTTGTTTGTTTATTTTAACATTGTTTGTTTATGATTCCTTGGCCTTTTGGTTATTATTATCCTAAATAATCTGATAAAATACACAATTAACTGTAAAATGTTATTATGTTAACTGGCAAAGCCAAGGAATCATGACCAGGATGTTAAAATAAACAAAAAACTCACCTTTCAGATCATCGACAACACCACTGATGAATAGACACTGAACAAGCAGTCCCGGGGTTGTCCCTTGTTGGGGTCCCTATAAAACATTTATTTTGTGGTCTGTGCTATTTGCAGTGCAAATGAATTGGTTGTGTTGTGAGGATTTGCAGGACGTTTCTGTATTTAGTTGCCTTGTGAGGATTTGCAGCACATGTTGTTTAACTGATGAAGATGTTTTCTTAATTTGCTGGCGTTTTTTCTATTTGCATATGTTTTCTTCAGTTGCAGTGCGTTGAACTTTTTGGGCCACCGTGATCCTAGGTGTGACATCTTTCAGGTGATCAGAATCATTGTTCTAATCACTGGCTTTTGGCAATAGCCAAATACTCGTTTAAGAGTCAAGTTCAGATGCAAGGTTGATATTTTAATTGTTACATTCATAAGTTTTGGATTCCATGACTGGTCCCCCGGCATAAGTTATTACTGTGAGAGGCAGAGGTGGGAACAATTCACTGATGAGATTTTAGGATATGTCTTAATTGATGCATGTTTTTTTAGATGCTGCTGTGAATGGTAGTATTTTAAAATTTACTAAATTGCCTTTTCTTTCTTCTCTTTCTTTACTGTTTTGTAGGTGTGCAGCCGAGGAATCTGCATAGACCCACGAGTGAACTATTCTACTTTAGTAATTCTGTTATTCCTGTTTCCTGTTTTTTTACTTGAATTAATTTAAATTAAATGTGATTTACACATTCTGAGTTAGTCATTTATTTTTTACAGTTCAAATATTTAACCATGTTATTTTAAACATATAGCAGCGCATAAAATGAACTCATATTAGTTATTTGGTCAGGCACAGTTTTACATTGTAACTGAGGTTTGAATTGTTTGACAGTGGATTTTCCATAGTAAGATTAAGTACACGTTAAGTTCACCCACAGACATCAATGATGAAATTAATAAATGGGACCCTATTCTCACCCACTGTGGCCCCATAAGGGGCCCACATGTAGCCCACATTGGCCCCATTTTTAACACCTATCTGGGACCCAAATGGGTCCATATAAAGAACACCTATACGGGCCCCACTTAGAGCCCACCATGGACCCATCAGTCGCCCTTCTGGGCTAACACACATGGGGCCCATGTGGAGCCGATAGACAAATTTCTCTGGGCCCCATTTGGGTTGCCCATGCAGGGCCCAAGTGACAGCCTATCAAAAACACGCACGGGGCCCACATGAAAATGTTGGCTGGGTATCCAGCGCGGCTACGTATTACACACAATATTGTGGGAAAAGATTTTCTTTCACCTGACGAGGCCAGCAAGTATATAAAAACTATCCAAACTGTCTAAAGTGTGAACATATTTTTTATCGCTGTTGGACGCGATGTGTACTCCTTGTTTTCATGTCACTGCACTGTTCACAGACTCCGCGTGGTGATGCTGGTCTTTAACTTTATGCACTTTGTGGTGTTGTGTTCGGAGTTTTTTATTTTATTTTATTTATTTTATTTATTTAATATTTTTTCATCAAGTGTTATTTTTTACAGGAATCAAAGTGTAAGTGATCCTGAAAACTTAATGTTTGTTTCATAAGTGCTTGGTCGATATACGTTGGGAATTCATTTTGATCTCGAAACATTGTTTATATGTTTATGTAGACCGTGGATGAGTAGCCGTGAACTAGATATAGTTGCGCATGATTTATGTTGTAATAAATCTGCTGGAGTCTTCTCTTTGTTTAGGATGGGCTTGTTCTCTGTGTCGTTAGCACATTTTTTTTGTGTGGGCGGCGGTAGGTTTTTTTTTTTTTTTAGTTCATGTTGCTGTCCACTGGGGTTACTGTTAGAATGGGGACTTTACTTGTGTGTTGGGTTTGTGTTTGTGTGTTGGATGCGCGCCCAGGGGTGGGGGGTGGGGATCCCCCTGGCTTCACAGGTCCTGTTAAAATTTTTTTGTGTGTAGTTGTTTTTGGATGAAGGGCTGATAATAACACAGACTCACGTTTGCTGGCAGTGGTGCACCTGTCCGGTTCCTTAGCTGAATCATTAGGGGTATGGGTAATCCTATTAAACGGTCTAGGGTTTTTACCCACCTGAAACGCTTACGTGCCGACATAGTATTTTTACAGGAAACACACCTCAGAGTCAGAGATCATCATAGGCTTCACCGTCCTTGGGTGGGTCAAACTTTCCACTCCAATTTCAATTCTAAGGCACGAGGGGTGGCAATCCTAGTAAATAGAAGCATACAGTTTTCACCTACCCATACAATTGCAGATAGGAATGGCAGATATGTCATTGTGGCTGGTACACTGATGCAGACCAAGGTTCTGCTGGTTAATATTTACGCTCCAAACTTTGATGATCCTGATTTTGCGAATAGGTTACTTGGCAGTTTTCCCGTTATAAATACCCTTTTGATAATTTTTGGTGGTGATTTGAATTGTGTTTTGAACCCTGTTTTGGATTGTTCTAGTTTTCGTTCTGTATTCCAATTTGCAATGTCTAAATCATTCTTCGATTTCGTGTCACAAAACGGCTTGGTAGTCCCATGGAGATGTCGCAATCCCGGGTTAAAAAAATTCTAATTTTTCTCCCCGGTGCATCATTCATTTTCCAGAATTGATTATTTTTTTTATTGATAGCCGTCTTAAACGCTCCATTGTATCTACAGATTATTTGGGCATTGTGATCTCTGATCATGCTCCTCTAGCATTGGATATCCAATTCTTAACCCATAGACCTACACAATCTCCTTGGCGGTTTAATTCGCATCTCCTGGCAGACAAGGATTTCTGTCCGTCTATTTCTAAAGCTATTGATGAATTCTTGTTGTTTAATCGTCTTGACTCTACTCTATGCTCATTATTATGGGAGACTCTGAAAGCCTATCTCAGGGGGCAAATCATTTCATACTCTGCTTTCACACATCGGGAGTACAGAGCTAAACTCAGGGAAATTTCATCGGCTATCAGCCAACTCGATCAGAGCTACGCGTCCAACCCGTCTCCAGAGATATACAAACAACATGTTGAGTTGCAGGCAGAATTCGATTTTCTCTCCACTAGGGAAACTGAATGCATGTTATTACGAACTCGTGGATCGTATTATGAATACAGTGACAAACCAAGCAGATTGTTAGCTCATCAGCTGAGACGGCAGGCTGCATCACGCCTAATACCGCAGATTAATAATAAATCAAATGTCACCGTTACCGATCCCATAGAGGTCAATGCAGTATTTAAGTCATATTACTCTGCTCTTTATAAATCTGAATGCCTTACTGATAGTAAGAGACTGGGTGATTTCCTTCAAGGTGTCGATCTTCCTGTTGTTGATACGGTCTCTGTAAGGGACTTGGACTCTCCACTATCTCTTGACGAAGTCAGAGCTTCAATAAAGGCGATGCAGTCTAATAAAGCCCCAGGCCCAGATGGTTTTCCAGTTGAGTTTTTAAAGAAGTTTATCGATAAATTGGCGCCACTGCTCCTTGGTGTGTTCAATGAATCTCTGGGTCGGGGTGTGCTACCACCTACTTTTAATCAGGCCTCAATAGCCCTTCTCTTGAAGAAGGGCAAGGATCCCAACCTGTGCGGATCATATAGACCACTGTTGCTGCTGAATGCCGACGTGAAAGTGCTGGCGAAAGTGATCGCATCCCGGTTAGAAAATGTACTACCACATATCATATCTATGGAGCAGACTGGATTTATAAAAGGGCGACACTCATTTTTTAACACTCGTACACTTTTCAACATCATTTACTCTAAGCAGTCATCTCCTTTGCCTGAGGTGGTCTCATTGGATGCTGAGAAAGCGTTTGATAGAGTCGAGTGGGAATACCTGTTTGCAATATTGAAGAAATTTGGGTTTGGTGATACATTTGTCTCCTGGATCCGGCTTGTGGCGGACATGAAGTCGGATTTTCGGAGGTGGAGCAGTCTGCCTCTGTCTTTAACAAGAAAAATCAATGCAGTTAAAATGAACGTTTCTTTATTTTTTTCAATCGCTTCCACTATTTTTACCCAAGTATTTTTTTGATTCTTTAGATTCATTAATTCTTTTTTTTGATGTGGAAAACCGCCCAGAATCCGTAAGACTTTATTGCAGAGATGTAGGCTCAGTGGTGGGCTTGCTTTGCCCAATTTTCAAATATACTACTGGGCTGCATATATCCAAAAACTTAACTTTTGGTCCAATTCAGCAGAATCCACTTGGTGCAATCTAGAGCTACTGTCTTGTAGATCATCCTCTGTATCTGCTCTGCTTTGCTCACCTTTTCCGGTCAAACCATCTCAATATACTGACAATCCAGTCGTACTGAACACAGATTTTGTTTCAGTTTAGGCGTCACATTAAATGTAGGGCTTTATCAGCACTGAGTCCCTTGAATAGAAATCATTTGTTTCCCCCGTCACTTTTGGATTCAGCTTTCTCGCTATGGCACGAAAAAGCCATCAAGCAACTTTATAATTTGTACAAAGATGGCGTCTTTAGAAGTTTTGCCAGCCTATCCTTGGAGTATGGGCTGCCTACAGCTCATTTTTTTTCGATATCTCCAAGTCCACAGCTTTGTATCTAGATGCCTTCCCAATTTTCCCTCTGTACCCCCCAAGCAACCTTGGGAGAGTTTAGTCATGTTTACTCCACACCAGCGTAGTTTGATCTCCCGGATATACAGTTTTATTTTATCTCTTCAAAGCTGTAATACAGATAAGACCAGGACCGCATGGGAGGAGGAGTTGGGGCTGCAGTTTGGCGATGAACAGTGGGAGAAGGCCGTAGATAGGATACGGTCTACCACTTCCTGTGCACGCCTCAGTCTCATTCAGTTTAAGGTTTTGTACAAAATTCATCTTTCCAAATCGAAACAGGCAAAAATCTATCCTGGGGTTAAGGACAGATGTGACAGATGTCATACTTCCCCCTGTCATTTAAATCATATGTTCTTTTTGTGCCCGAAATTACATGCATTCTGGACAGGTTTTTTCGGCATTATGTCCTCGATATTTGGAGTGCAATTGACGCCATGCCCACTGATCGCTATATTTGGGGTTACCAACGAGTCGGTATCACTGAGTTCTGCACACAAAGATGTTTTAGCCTTCTCATCTTTATTGGCCAGACGTTGCATACTTTTACACTGGAAAACAATAGGATGTCCCTCCATCTCTCGGTGGTTTAAAGACTTAATGTTTTTTCTTAAGTTGGAGAAAATAAAATATACACTGAGGGGTTTTACTGGCACTTTTTTTTGCAAGTGGCAACCTGTTATTTCTTATTTTAGGGGACTACGGGTGCTACCTGATTAGAGATCTAAATTGGTCAAAATTGGACTGTATGCATGACCTTTATTTTGTTTCTTCAGTTGTTTAAGCAGGGGGATGTGGGGTGTGTGTGGGTGTGCATGTGTGTGTGTCTTTGTCTGGGGGTTTGTTTGTGTTCTGGGGGGTGGGGGTGTTTTTTCTTTGTTTGTTAAAAAAGGAAAAATTGAGAATTTATGTTTACATTTTTGTATTTGTAATTGTTGATTTTTCAATAAAAAGTTAAAAATTTCCAATTCCAATAATTTCATAAAAACTGTCTTTGCATGCTGGCAAAAATTTGCCATTTTATCATAAAAAAAATGATGAAGGAAAATATTTTCATTAAAACAAATAGTTCTTAAAAGTGAATGAAAAACAAAAGTCACCCATGTTCTGACAAATATATATATATATATATATATATATATATATATATATATATATATATATATATATATATATATATATATATTTTTTTTTTTTTTTTTTTAACCCATTAAAAAGGCCAATAATTAAACTGAAAACTTGACATGACAAATCATGACAATAATATGACTTTTTCGTAAAAATATTTGTTAAAAAGTGCTGTAAGTAAACAACAAAGTGACATGATAAATATTAGTTATTTCGAAAATTTTTATATTTATAATTTCATAAAAACTGTTGAAAACTGCCAAAAAATGAAAATTACTTAGAAAGTCATAAAACGAAACAACAGCACATATTTGGCAAAGTCTTCTGCGTGCTGTCAAAAATGAGAAAAAACGGTTTTTCGATCCAAGCATATTTACACGAACAGCATGCGCTTATCCATGATAAATTTACATTTTTATAATTAGATTTGATATTACAAAACATTTTCTGACTAAAAAATGAATTTTTTTATATAAATATTAGTTATTTAAAAAAATATTCATTTTCATATTCATAATCATAATTTCAGAAAACTAGTTGATAAGTGAAAAAGAGAATGAAATTGGGTTAGAAAGTAATAATTAATCAAAACCAACCCAACACATTTGGCAAAGCCTTAACAGTGCTGTCAGTAATGAGCTACTTATATATCCAAATAATTTCATGAAAAAGTGCAAAAATTAAATGAAAACGTGATATGATATCAAATTTTGACAAGTCATTGTGAAATTATGACTTTTTATATTCATAAGCATAATTTAACTAAAAACCGTTGAAGGTGCAACAATTCAACGCAAAACGTGATGACAATGGTATGAACAAAATCTGGTTTTCTTGTATAAATTATTTTTTTATTAAAATACCACATATATTCATAACCATAATTTCATAAAAAGAATTGTTAACATTTTCATAAAAATGAGTTTATATAAATTAACATTAACATATACATTGCCATAATTTAATTAAAGACTGCAATAATAAAAAAGTGCAATAATGGCATGAAAAGGTGACATGACAAAATATGTTTAGACAAAAATATAACATTTTTCATAAAAAAAGTTATTGTAAAAATATGAATATTCTTATTGATAAGCACAATTTAATGGAAAAACTTTAAAAAGTGCAATCCGTGAACGAAAAACTTTAATATGACAATCCATGGTTTGATAATAATATGATTTTTTTTTACATAAAAAATTATAGTCACTATGAAAATACGAATTTTCATATTCAGAAGCATATGTTCATGGAAAACGTTTGAAAAATTGCCATTAAGAAACAAAAAACAAAAAAGTGACAATACAAATAATTTTTTGACAAATCCAAATGAAATTTTTTTGAAAATGTGATATTCTGAAAATATGAATTTTCTTATTTATAAGCATCGTTAAAAAGTGCAATATGCAAAAAAAAAAAAAAAAAAAACCATTAAAAAAACCATAATCTGAGAAAAATATAAATTTTAAAAAAATTCAAATTAAAATATAAAATCAATTGGTAAAATTATAAATTCTTATATTCATCAGACTGATTTACATTTTTTTTAAGTGCAATATTTCAATGAAAAACATGAAATAACAAATCAAGTTTTTACAAGTTATTGTGAAAATTTAAATGGTCATATTTATAATCATTATTTCACTAAAAATCTAATAATGTCCAATAAGTGAATGAAAAAGATATCATGATAAACCATGTTTTGACATAAATATGACTTTTCTAATATAACTATAAAATTAATTGGCAAAGTATAAATTTTCATATTGAAAGGGATCATTTCATGAAATACTTTTTTTAACAGTGCAAAAGTTTATTTAAAAAAGTGCTTTGACGAATCAAGTTTTTTACAAGATATTGTGAAATTATGACTTTGTATATTTATAAGCATCATTTAACTAAAAAGCATTAAAAATGGCAAATGTTAATCGCAAAACCTGTTATGACAAACAATAGATTGAAACAAATCTGACTTTCTTTGATAATTTTTTTTTTAATTAAAATATTAGATTTCATATTGATAACCATAATTTCATTATAAAACGTTAACTTTTTCATAAAAAATATGTTATTGGGAAAATATGATTTTTTATATTCATAAGCATAATTTCATTAAAAACTGTTAAAAAGTGGAAAAAGTGAATGAACAGGTGACATGACATGGTTTGACAAAAAATATGAATTATTTTATAAATAAATATGATTGTAAATATAAAAATATGTATTTAAATAACAATAATCATAATATCAAAACCAACCATTAAAAAGTGCAATAAGTGAAGGAAAGGCCATTTATGCCATTTTATCATAAAAAAATATGATAAAGGAAAATATAAATTTTCATTAAAACAAAAAGTTCTTAAAAATGAACGAAAAACAAGTCACCCATGTTCTAACAAAAATATAATTTTTTTTCATTTCAACCCATTAAAAAGTCCAATAATTAAACTGAAAACTTGACATGACAAATCATGTTTTGACAATAATATGACTTTTTCATAAAAATATTTGTTAAAAAGTGCTGTAAGTGAACAAAAAATGTACATAACAAATCATGTTCTGACAAAAATGACATTTTCATTAAAAAAATTCATGTTAAAAATAAGTACATTTTCATACGCATAAGCATAATTTCATGTAAAACCGTTGAAAAAGATGAAAAAGCTGATATAAAAAATCGTGTTTTGGTAAAAATATGACTTTTACATAAAAGTCTGAAAGTTATTGTTAAAATTTGAAATTTCATATGCAGAAACATAATTTCATAAAAAATTGTAAAAAATCTTATGTGAATTAAAAAAAGTCACACAAAACTTGACAAATCAAGTTTTGACAACAAAAAAAACATGAGTTCTTTCATAAAACATATGATAGTTATGAAACTATATACAGTGCCCTCCACAATTATTGGCACCCCTGTTTAAGATGTGGTCATGGACTTCTAAAAATTCTCCTTTTTTTTAAAACAACATAGAACCCAAATGCAAAAAAAGAGAAAAATCCAACCTTTCATTTAAGTACATAACTTTGGTGGTAAAAAAAATCATACATTTAGAAAAAAAAAAAAAAAATTGAAATCATGTGTGCCACAATTATTGGCACCCCTAACAATTCCTCTGAAAAATTTAATTGTTTTTTTTTTTTTTATATATTTTTCTGTAGTTGCTAAGGTTGGTCAGGGTATCTAGGGACTTTTAATTAGTAATTCATGATTTCCTGTTTCCCTGGGGTATAAATATGACGTGACACAGAGGCCTAATTCTCTTACCCATTTGTCAACATGGCAAAGACAAGAGAACACACCATTCAAGTAAGGCAGATGTGTGTCGACCTTCATAAGTCAGGCAATGGCTACAAGAAAATAGCCACTCGCCTTAACTTGCCGGTATCTACAGTCAGAGGAATCATTAAGAAGTTTAAAACAACTGGAACAGTGACAAACAAGGCTGGGAGAGGTCCCAAGTTTATCTTGCCACAACGCACAGTGAGGAGGATGGTAAGAGAAGTAAAAAAATTTCCCAAGCTCACCGTCACAGAATTGCATCAAAGAGTGGCATCTTGGGGTCACAGAGTCTCCAAAACAACCATCAGACGCTCTCTACATGCCAACAAGCTGTTTGGGAGGCATGCAAGGAAAAAGCCTTTTCTCACTAACACTCACAAACGTAAACGTCTGGAGTTTGCTAAGCGGTACGGGGATTTCAACTGGGATCGTGTGCTTTGGTCAGATGAGACTAAGATTGAGCTTTTTGGCAACAAACACTCTAAGTGGGTCTGGCGAATGAGTATGCCGAAAAGCACCTCATGCCCACCGTGAAGTATGGTGGAGGATCTGTGATGCTGTGGGCCTGTTTCTCTTCCAAAGGCCCTGGGAACCTTGTTAGGGTGCATGGCATTATGAACGCTTTGAAGTACCAGGATATTTTAAATAAAAACCTGATGGCCTCTGCCAGAAAGCTGAAGATGGGTCGTCATTGGGTCTTTCAGGAGGATAATGATCCAAAACATGTGGCAAAATCTACACAAAAGTGGTTCAGCAGTCACAAACTCAAGGTCCTCCCATGGCCATCTCAGTCCCCAGACCTCAACCCAATCGAAAACCTGTGGGGTGAGCTAAAGAAAAGAGTGCATAAGAGAGGACCCAGGACACTGGATGATCTAGAAAGATTGTGCAAAGAAGAATGGTCAAAAATCTCTCTCTCTGTGTTCTCCAATCTTGTGAAATGTTATAGGAGGAGATTAAGTGCTGTCTTGTTGGCAAAAGGAGGTTGTACAAAGTATTAACATCAGGGGTGCCAATAATTGTGGCACACATGGTTTCAAGTTTTTTTTTTTTTTCTAAATGTGTGATTTTTTTACCACCAAAGTAATGTACTTAAATAAAAGGTTGGATTTTTCTCTTTTTTTGCATTTGGGTTCTATGTTGTTTAAAAAAAAAGGAGAATTTTTTGAAGTCCACGACCACATCTTAAACAGTGGTGCCAATAATTGTGGAGGGCACTGTATATATATATATATATATATATATATATATATATATATATATATATATATATATATATAAACTTGTTTTGTTATGTCACCTTTTCATGCACTTATTGTACTTTTTTAAATAGTTTTTAATGAAATGATGCTTATGTATATCTTCTTCTTTCGGCTGCTCCCATTAGGGGTCGCCAAAGCGGATCATCCGTCTAAATACCACTCTGTCCTCTACGTCTGCCTCTTTCACACCAACTACCTGCATGTCTTTCCTCACCACATTCATGAACCTCCTCCTTGGTCTTCCTCTTTTCCTCCTTCCTGGTGGCTCCATCCTCAGCGTTCTTCTTGTCACCAAAACATCCTACATGGGCTGTCCCTCTAATAAACTCATTTCTAATCTTGTCACTCCCAACGAAAACCTTAACAAATTCAGCTTTGCTACCTCCAGCTCCACGTCCTGTCTTTTACTTAATGCCACTGTCTCTATTCCATACAACATCGCAGGTCTCACCACACCCCTATAAACTTTTCCTTTTATTCTTGCAGATACCCTACTATCACAAATCACTCCTGTCACTCTTCTCCACCCACTCCACCCTGTGTGCACTCTTTTCTTTACTTCTCTAACACACTCTTCATTACTTTGCACTGTTGACCCCAGGTACCTGAACTCCTCCACCTTCTCCACCTCTTCTCGCTGCAACCGCACCACTCCACTGCATTCGTTTTCATTTACGCACATGTACTCTGTCTTACTCCTACTGACTTTCATTCCCCTTCTCTCCAGCGCATACCTCCACCTCTCCAGGCTCTGCTCAACCTGCTCACTACTCTCACCACAAATCACAATATCATCCGCAAACATTATAGTCCAGGGATACTCCTGTCTGACTTCGTCCATCACCACTGCAAACAGGAAAGGACTCAGGGCCGATCCTTGATGCAGTCCAACCTTCACCTTGAACCAGTCTGTCGTTCCTACTGCACACTTCACTGCTGTCACACTGTCCTCATACATGTCCTGCACCACCTTCACATACTTCTCTAACACACCTGACTTCCTCATACAATACCACAACTCCTCTCTTGGCACTCTGTCGTACGCTTTCTCTAAATCCACAAATCCACGATGCAATTCCTTCTGTCCTTCTCTATACTTCTCCATCAACATCCTCAAAGCAAATAGGGCATCTGTGGTGCTCTTCCTCTGCATGAAACCATACTGTTGCTCACAGATAGTCACCTCTTCTCTCAGCCTGGCTTCCACTACTCTTTCCCATAACTTCATGGTGTGACTGATCAACTTTATTCACTTTCAGTTACTGCAGGTGTGCACAGCTCCCTTATGCTTAAAGATCGGTACCAGCACACTCCTTCTCCATACCTCAGGCATCGTCTTAACATACAGAATCTTTTTAAACAATCTGGTTAAACAATCTGGTTAAAAACTCCACTGCCATCTCTCCTAGACATCTCCATGCTTCTACCATATGTCATCTGGTCCAACCGACTTTCCACTATTCATCCTCTTAAACGCTGCTCTCACTTCCTCCTTACTAATCCTATCCACTTCCTGCTTCACCAACTCCACATCATCCAACCCTCTCTCTCTCTCTGATATTCCTCACTCATCAGTTGCTCAAAATACTCCCTCCACCTTCTCAAAGCACATCCTTCCCAGCTCGGTACCTCTGCTTGGCCAAATCCTTTTCTCCTTCCTTAGTGTCCAACCTTTCATACAGCTCCTCATATGCCTTTTCCTTGGCTTTCGCCACATCCCTCTTCACCTGTTGCCGCATCTCCTTGTACTCCTGCTTACTTTTCTCATCACTCTGTCAATCCCACTTCTGTTTTACCAACCTCTTTCCCCTTATGCTCCCCTGCACTTCCTCATTTCACCACCATGTCTCTTTGTCTTCCTTTCTATTTCCAGATGTCACACCAAGTACTTTTCTAGCTGCCTCCCTAATCATTCCTGCAGTAGTTACCCAATCATCCAGCACCTTTTCACCACCACCGAGCCCCTGTCTGACCTCTTCCCTGAACCTCACACTACACTCTTCCTCCTTCAGTTTTCACCATCTTATAATCCTTTTAATCCTCACTCTCCTCCTCTTCTTCTTTGCCTCCAAAACCATCCAACAGACCACCATCCGATGCTGTCTCCACTCTCCTTCAGGTTGCATCTCCTACATAGAACATAGTCCACCTGTGTGCACCTTATAGGTCACCCTATGATCATCCTTCTTCATAAAATACGTATTCACCACTGTCATTTCCATCCTCTTAGCAAAATTTACCACCACCAGCCCTTTTATATTCCTCTCCTTAAAACCATACCTACCCATCACCTCCTCATCACCTCTGTTCCATTCACCTACATGTCCATTAAAATGCCCAAATCACCAATCGTTCATTCCTAGGTACACCATCTACCACTTCATCTAATTCACTCCAGAATCTTTCCTTCTCCTCCATCTCACAGCCGACTTGTGGAGCATAGGCACTGATGACATTTATTATCAGCTCTTTACCTCCACTACACTCTCACTGTACTCTTCCTTCAGAATCACACATACACCATTTCTCTTTCCATCCACACCATGATAGAACAGTTTAAACCCACCTCCAATGTTCCTGGCCTTACTCCCTTTCCACTTGGTCTTCTGAACACACAACATATCTACATTTCTCCTCTCCATCATATCAGCTACCTCTCTCCCTTTACCAGTCATAGTACCAACATTTAAAGTACCAACTCGAACCTCCACTCTCCTCCACTTTTCCTTTTCCTGCTGTCTCTGTAGACGTCTTCCTCCTCTCCTTCTCCTCCTTTGGTTAACAGTAGCCCAATTTCCACCGGTACCCTGTTGGCTAACGATACCTGTGGCGGTCGTTGGTAACCCGGGCCTTGACCAATCCGGTATGAAATTCTGAGTTGTGATCCGCATAATTGATTTGGCACGTTTCCTAATGCAACCCTCCCCATTTATCCGGGCTTTGGACCGGCACTAAGAGTGCAATGGCTTGTGCCTCCCTAATGGCTGGGTTAAATGATGCTGATGTATATGAAAATTCATATTTCCACAATAACATTTTTATGATAAAGTTTAATATATTTTTATGAAATTATGATTATGGACATCAAATGAAATATTTTGATAAAAACAATCAATTTTGAATTAAAAAAAATATTTCTTTCAAACCATTGTTTGTCATCAAGTTTTTCGTTGAATTTTTGCCCTTTTAAACGTTTTTTTGTTCAATTAAGCTTATGAATATAAAAAGTAATATTTTCACAATGACTTGCAAAAACTGATTTGTCATTGAATTTTTGCACTGTTTAACAGTTTTTCATGAAATTATTTGTATGAATATGAAAATGTAAATTTTACCAATTCATTTCAAATTTTATTTTAAAAAAGTAATATTTTTCTTAGCCCATAGTTTTTAATGTAAGATTTTGGCTTTCATATTGCACTTTTTTAAACGCTTTTTTTTTTCATTAAATGATGCTTATGAATATGAGAATTCATATTTTCACTATTACTATACCATTTTTTTTATGAAAAAGGAATATTTTTTTAAAACATGATTTGCATAGTCACTTTTATTGTTTTTTATTCACTTATGACATCTTTTTAAAGGTTTTCCATGATTATATGATTTATATTTTCACAATTACTCAAATTTTATTTTTTTATGGTAAAGGTTAACGTTGTTTTTATAAAATTATGATTATGAATAGGAAATTATATATTTTAATAAAAACAATATATCTTATATAAAAAAATTCCTTGTATTCAAACCATTATTTGTCATATCATGTTTTGCGTAGAATTTTTGCACTTTTAATGGTTTTTAGTTAAATGATGCTAATTAAAAGTCCTATTTTTCACAATAAATTTTAAATACTTGATTTGTCATATGACGTTTCTTTATTGAATTATTAAAATTTTTTAACAGTGTTTTATATTAAATCATTCCTTTGTATATAAAAAATTCACGTTACCAATTTATTTCATATTCATATGAAAAAAGTCATATTTTTGCCAAAAATGGTTATCATGAAACATTTTTCGTATACATATTACACTGTTTCAAAGGCTTTCCATGAAAATGTGCTTCTGTATATGAAAATGTATATTTTAGTAATTAATTGCATATTTATGTAAAATGTCAATTTTGTCAAACCATGGTTTGTCATGTGAACTTTTTTTGTTTACGTATTGCACTTTTTATTGTTTTTTAATGGAATTATGCTTATGAATATAAAAATTAATATTTTCACAATAACTCATATTTTTATTAAAAGTTAACGTTTTTTTATGAAATTATGGATATCAATATAATGTAATATTTTAATAAAAACAATATTTTTTTATAAAAGAAAGTCAGATTTGTTTCAATCCATTGTTTGTCATAAAAGTTTTTCAATGAACATTTGCACTTTTTAATGGCTTTTTAGTTAAATTATGCTTATGAATATAAAAAAAATAATTGACATTATCTTGTAAAAACTTGATTTTTCATAGCATGTTTTTCATAGACTTTTGCACTGTTTAATAAAGTTTTTCCTGAAATTATTCCTTTCAATATAAAAATTAATATTTTACCAATTAATTTCATATTTATATGAGAAAAGTCATATTTATGTCAAAACATGGTATTTCATGAAACCTTTTTTATGATTTTTAGTCAAACAATGCTTATGAATAAGCATTTAAAATTTCACAATAATTATTCAGATAAATATGCAAATGTTTATTTTACCATTTGATTTCATATTTTTATTTAAAAAAGTTATATTTTTCTTAGCTCATGGTTTGTAATGAAAAACATAATGAAAGAAAATTTAAAAATTGCACTTTTTAACATTTCTTCATTAAATGATCCAAATAAATAAGAACATTTATATTTTCACAAAATCACATTGAATGAAAAAGTAATATTTTTGTAAAAACTTTTTTGTTTTGCGTTCACTTATGGCACTTTTTTCAAAGGTTTTTAATGAACATTTGATTTATATTTAACAATAACTCATTTTTATGATGAAGGTTAACTGATCTTTTTTATTATGAAAAAATGACTATGATTATGAATATGAAATGTAATGTTTTAATAAAAACTATAAATATTTTATTGACAAAAGTCATTTATAAAAAAAATTGTTTGTCATCAAGTTTTGCATTGAATTTGTGCACTTTTAATGGTTTTTAGTTAAATGTTGCTTATCAATATGAAAAGTCATAATTTTACAATGACTTGAAAAAAATGATTTGTCAAATCATGTTTTTCATTGAATTTTTGCACTTTTTAACAGTTTTTAAATAAAGATTTAAATTTTACTAATTCATTAAATATTTTTTTTAAAAAGTAATATTTTTTTGAACTCAAGTTTTTTGCTTACATATTGCACTTTTTTAAACATTTTTCTCTAAATGATGGTTATGAATATGAAAATTTATATTTTCACAATAACTATCACATTTTTAAGGTAAATGTAATATTTTTGTAAAAACTTGATTTGTATAGTCATTTTATTGTTTTGCATTCACAAATTCACTTTTTCAAAAGTTTTCCATTAACATATGATTTATAATTCACAATAACTTATATTTTCATGACGTATGTTAATTGATACTTTTTTATAAAAATTATGATTATGAATATGAAATTTAATATTTTAATAAAAACAATAAATATTTTATAAAAGAAAGTCATATTTTTTTCAAACCATTGTCATCACGTTTTGCGTTGAATTTTTGCACCTTTAACAGTTTTTAGTTCAATTATGCCTATGAATATGAAAAATCATAATTTCACATTATCACTTTTCATTGAATTTTTGCACCTCTTTACAGTTTTTAATGAAATTATCCCTTTCAATATGAAAATTAATATTTTACCAATTAATTTCATATTTATATGAGAAAAGTCATATTTATGTCAAAACATGGTTTATCAAGATATCGTTTTTGTTCACTTACTTGCTTTTTAGTGAAATAATGCTTATAAATATGACTATATTTCACAATTTGTAAAACTTGTAACTTGTAAAAACTTGATTTGCAATAAAAAAATGTTTTCATAGTAATTTTGCACTTTTCAACATTTTTTCATGAAATAATTCTCGGATGAATATAAGAATTTATAATTTTACAAATTAATTTCATATATATATATATATATATATATATAATTATTTTTTTTGTAAGTTATATTTTTCTAAGACCATGGCTTTTTTATGTAATTTATTTTGCTTGCATATTGCACTTTTAAGCGTTTTTTCATTAAATGATGCTTATAAATATGAAAATTCATATTTTTACAATAACTATCACATTTTCAATAAAAATGTCATATGTATTTTTCAAAATATGATTTGTATGGTCACTTTTTTGTTTTTTGTTTGTTGAAGGCAAATTTTTAAATGTTTTCCATTAACATATGCTTCTGAATATGAAAAATCGTATTTTCCTAATGACTATCATATTTTGTTATGTAAAAAATCTTATTTTTGTCAACCCATGGTATGTCATGTAAAAGTTTTCGTTCACCGATTGCACTTTTTAATGTTTTTTTATTTAATTGTTCTTATGAATATGAATATTCATATTTTTACAATAAAAATTTTTATAAAAAATTTCATATTTCTGTCTAAACATATTTTTGTCATGTCACCGTTTTGTGCACTTATTGCACTTTTTATTAGTTTTTAATGAAATTATGCTAATGTATATGAAAATTAGTATTTTCACAATAACTCATGTTTTTTATGATAAAGGTTAACATTTTTTTATGAAATTATGGTTATGAATATGATATGTAATATTTGGATAAAACGATTTTTTACAAAAATAAGTCAGATTTTGTTCAAACGATTGTCATCACGTATTGCGTTGAATTGTTGCACTTTCAATGGTTTTTAGTTAAATGATGCTTATGAATATGAAAAGTCATAATTTCAAAATGACGTAAAAACTTTCATTGAATTTTTGCACTTTTTAATTATTTGGATAAATATAAAAATTTACATTTTACCAATTAATTTCATATTTTTATTTTAAAAAGTTATATTTTTCTCAGCCCATGGTTTTAATGTAAGTTTTTTGCTTACATATTGCACTTTTTTTTACCTTTTTTCATTAAATGATGCTTATGAATATGAACATTTATATTTTCACATTAACTATTACATTTGTCACATACAAGTCATATTTTTGTAAAAACTTTATTTGTATAGCCACTTTATTGTTTTGCGTTCACTTATGGCACAAAGTTTTCCATGAACATATGATGTATATTTTACAAAAACTCATATTTTTATGATAAAGGATAATTGCTATTTTAATGCAATTATGATTATGAATATGAAAAAAAACCCTTTTTTTTATATTTTATAAAAAAATAGTCTTTTTTTTTTTAAAACCATTGTTTATCATGTTTTGTGTTAATTTTTTGCACTTATAATGTTTTTTAGTTAAATGATGCCTGTGAATATGAAACGTCATAATTTCACATTATCTTGTAAAAACTTTGTCATAAACATTTTTCACACATTTTTTTTTCCTGAAATTATTCCTTTCAATATGAAAATTAATATTTTACCAATTAATTTCATATTTATAAAAGAAAAGTCATATTTATTTTAAAATATCCTTTTAATTTATCATTTAATTTATAATAAAATTTTCGTTAACATATTGCACTTTTAAAGATTTTTTTGTAAAATTATAAATGTGAATGTTCACATTCATAATTTTACAATAACTTGTAAAAACTTGATTTCTCATTTCACGATTTTCAATGAATTTTTGCAATTTTGACCTTTTTTTTTTTTTTTATGAAAATATTCTGATGAATATGAGAATTTATATTTTACCAATTAATTTAATCTTTTTATTTAAAAATAAAATATTTTTTGAACAAACCATGGTTTTAATGTAAGTTTTTTTGCTTACAAATTGCACTTTATTACTGTTTTCCATTAAATGATGCTTATGAATATGAAAATTCACATTTTCACATTAACTATCACATTTTTTATCATCTTTTTTCATCTTTCTGTCAAAAACATGATTTGCATAGTCACTTTTTTGTTTGTGATTCACTTATGGCCCACTAATGGTTTTCCATTATCATATGATTAATATTTTCACAATTTCTCATATTTTTATAAAGGTAAAGGTTAACGTTTTTATTAAATTATGATTATGAATAGGAAATTATATATTTTAATAAAAACAATCCATATTTTATTAAAAAAAAGTAATTATTTTCAAACCATTGTTTGTCATCATGTTTTGCGTAGATTTTTTGCACTTTTAACGGATTTTAGTTAAATTGTGCTTAGGAATATAAAAATTCATATTTTCACTATAATTCATATTTTTTTATAAAAAAGTTAACAATTTCTTGAATTAAATTATGGTTATGAATATTAAATGTAATATTTTAATTACAAAAATGTATTAAAAAAGTCATTATTTTCAAACCATTGTGTCATCACGTTTTCTCTTGAATTTTTGCACTTTCAACGGTTTTTAGTTAAACGATGCTTATGAATATGAAAAGTTTTTCATTGAATTTTTGCACTAATGAATATACTTGCTCACAGATGGTCACCTCTTCTCTCAGCCTGGCTTCCACTACTCTTTCCCATCCCGGTACCAGCACACTCCTTCTCCATTCCTCAGGCATCCTCTCACCTTTCAGAATGTTGTTAAAAAATCTGGTTGAAAACGTCACTGCCATCTCTCCTAAACATCTCCATGCTTCTACAGGTATGTCATCTGGTCCAACCGACTTTCCACTCTTCATCCTCTTAACCACTGCTCTCACTTCCTCCTTACTAATCCTATCCACTTCCTGCTTCACTAACTCCACATCATCCAACCTTCTCTTTCTCTTTCTCTCTCTCTCTCTCTCTCTCTCTCTCTCTCTCTCTCTCTCTCTTTAATTTTCCTCGTTCATCAGCTGCTCACAATACTCCCTCCACCTTCTCGACACACTTTCCTCACTAGTCAACACATTTCCATCTCCATCCTTTATTGCTCTAACTTGCAACACATCCTTCCCAGCTCGGTCCCTCTGCCTGGCCAATCAACAAATCCTTTTCTCCTTCGTTAGTGTTCAACCTCTCATACAGCTCCTCATATGCCTTTTTCTTGGCTTTCGCCACATCCCTTTTCACCTGCTGCTGCATCTCCTTGCACCGAGCCTCTGTCTGACCTCTTCCCTGAACCTCACACTACACTCTTCCTCCTTCAGTTTCCACCATCTTATTCTTCTTTCAGTCCTTACTCTTCTCCTCTTCTTCTTCGCCTCTAAAACCATCCTACAGACCACCATCCGATGCTGTCTAGCTACACTTTCCCCCGCCAACACCTTACAGTCTCCAATCTCCTTCAGGTTGCATCTCCTACATAGAACATAATTCACCTGTGTGCACCTTCCTCCACTCTTATAGGTCACCCTATGATCCTCCTTCTTCTTAAAATACATATTCACTACTGCCATTTCCATCCTTTTAGCAAAATCTACCACCATCTGCCCTTCCACATTCCTCTCCTTAAGTCTATACCTAACCATAACCTCCTCATCACTTCTGTTCCCTTCACCTACATGTCCATTAAAGTCTGCCCCATCACGAATCGTTCATTTCTAGGTACACCATCTACCACTTCATCTAATTCACTCCAGAATCTTTCCTTCTCCTCCATCTCACAGCCCACTTGTGAAGCATAGGCACTGATGACATTTATCATCATCCCTTTAACTTCCAGCTTCACATTCATCACCCTATCAGAAACTCTCTTCACCTCCACTACACTCTTACTGTACTCTTCCTTCAGAATCACACATACACCATTTCTCTTTCCATCCACACCATGAAAGAACAGTTTAAACCCACCTTTCCACTTGGTCTCCTGAACACAAAACATATCTACATTTCTCCTCGCCATCATATCAGCTACCTCTCTCCCTTTACCAGTCATAGTACCAACATTTAAAGCACCAACTCGAATCTCCACTCTCCTACACTTCTCCTTTTCCTGCCATCTCTGTAGACGTCTTCCTCCTTTGCTTCTCCTTCTTTGACCAACAGTAGCCCAATTTCCACTGGTACCCTGTTGGCTAACGATGCCTGTGGCGGTCGTTGGTAACCCGGGCCTCGACCGATCCGGTATGAAATTCTTAATCGTGACCCGCACATTCGATTTGGCACATGTTTTACTCTGGATGACGTGTGCCTCCCTAATGGCTGTGAAAGACTTTTTAGTGAAATAATGCTTATGAATATGACCATTTATCTTCTTCTTCTTCTTCTTTCGGCTGCTCCCATTAGGGGTCGCCACAGCGGATCATCCGTCTCCATACCACCCTGTCCTCTACATCTGCCTCTTTCACACCAACTACCTGCATGTCTTCCCTCACCACATCCATGAACCTCCTCCTTGGCCTTCCTCTTTTCCTCCTACCTGGTGGCTCCATCCTCAGCATTCTTCTACCAATATAATTCATGTCCCTCCTCTGCACATTGTCACCAAAAAATCCTACATGCGCTGTCCCTCTAATAAACTCATTTCTAATCTTGTCCATCCTCGTCATTCCCAACGAAAACCTCAACATCTTCAATATGACCATTTATATTTTCACAATTACTTGTAAAAACTTGATTTGTCATTTCATGTTTTTCATTGAAATTTTGCACTAATGAATATAAATATTAATATTTTTACAATAACTATTTTTATGAAAAATGTTATATTTCTGTCTAAATTTATTTTGTCATGTCACCTTTTCATGCACTTATTGCACTTTTAAAAATAGTTTTTAATGAAATGATGCTAATGATTATGAAAATTCATATTTTCACAATACCATTTTTAATGATACTTTCATATATTTTCATTAAATTATGATTATGAACATGAAATGTAATATTTTAATAAAAACAA
Organism: Silurus lanzhouensis; assembly: GCA_039877035.1. Lineage (NCBI taxonomy): Eukaryota > Metazoa > Chordata > Actinopteri > Siluriformes > Siluridae > Silurus > Silurus lanzhouensis. The sequence continues at coordinate 266,088 of JBCEWE010000552.1, read as the reverse complement.
TCACATTTTAATTAAAATAAATATTTTTTTTTTCAAACCATTCTTTGTCATCACGTTTTGCACTTTTATCGATTTTTGGGTGAAGCGAACAGTGGGTGATGCAAAAGGTCTCATATCTGGGCTATGTGATCTCAGAAGGCCAACGTAAGATATCGCAGGACCGAGTACAGCTTATGACTAAGTATTCAAGACCTCAGACTGTGAAATAGATGGAGAGCTTCTTGGGACGGATAAACTACTGCCGAGCATGGATCCCTGACTGCGCACAGCATAAAGTTTTGCGTAGTGATATTGATCACAAAGCTCCTCCATCACATCTCAATCTGTGGACTCATGAAATGACAGACAGTTTTACTGCCCTCAAGAAGGCTATACAGTCTGCACCAGCTCTAGGTCTTTTGCATTATGCTAAGCCTTTTCACCTTTATGTGTACGAACGTGGTGTTACGGCTGCGAGCATTTCTAGCCCAGGAACATGTTGACAGTGTTACAGGCCCCGTGCAAAAGGCCGTGTGAGCAGATTAGAAAGTCCCTGTAAAAACAGGAATAAATGAGGAGACAGGAGCAAACGTGTCTGTGTCGCACACAATCCCCAGCAATTGTGAGAGCACCTGTGCGATACTGCTCCTCCACGCAAATCCTCAGTTTATTTTCAAAATAAGAGTCCCGATCCTTCTCAGCAATAGACAACATTTCAAACGTTGCAGTTTTCAGCTCTCCATGAAATTGAACATATAAAATATATGTAACATAAACAGTATTTTAAACTTTGCGGTTTTTTCAGCTTTCAATTACATTTAACATATTTAATATATATAAAACGAAAAACAGGGTATAGAAAACAAACTTTGTTCTTTCAAAATCACAATACCCATAATGTGTACATACTTTAGGGTGTCACAACAGCTATCGCCATGTTGTGTATCTTTCCAAGTCTTTAGACAACATAGCACAAGGGTTGACCTTATGCTTGCAGTGCAGTGGCTGCTGCGGCTCTGATGGACCTGACTGGGATGCTGAGAAAATGGTGCTGTCACATCCTTTTATACTGTACACCTCACATCAGGTAACAGCTATTTTACATAACCTCAACACACAAGATATGACAGCACGACGTAGATCTGGTTATGAAATCATGCTCTTGGCGACAGAAAACTTAACCAATAAGCCTTCTTCTCAGCCGCATTCAGCTGTAGTAGCGTTGCGTGATCTGCAAGACTTTATTGACTTAGATGGTTTTGACGTCGCACACAGTTGCCTTAAACACATTGAACAAGAGACCTCTTGTAGGCCTGATCTTTTAGATACGGCCCTGGAAGAGGGGGATTTCCAATATGTAGATAGACCATGTTTAAAACCCTCTGATGTGTATTTATGTGGATATGCGGTTGTAAGATTACCTGATGAAATAATTGAAGCTAAATCATTACCATACACATCTGCACAAGCTGCAGAGTTGGTGGCACTTACAAGTGCATGTCAGATGTCTGAAGGTAAAGTAGTGACTATATACACTGATTCTAAGTATGCTTATTGTGTTGTGCATGATTTTACCTAAACATGGAAGCAAAGACACTTTAAAACAGCTGATGGAAAGCCCATAGCACATTTTTATCTCATAGGCGACCTCTTAAATGCTGTTCAACTCCCTGCCAAAGTGGCCATAGTTAAGGTTAAAGGACATGCCGCAGGTGATTCGGAGGAAATTTGTTAGTGGATAAAGTAGCCAAGGAAGCAGCAAAACAACCAGTAAATTTGGACACAGTACATACAAATCCTGAGATCCCAATAATGACACATATCTCTAATATACCAGATATTAGACCCAAAAAAATACTTCAGAGTCAGCCTACTGAAAAGGACATAAAGTAATGGGCTTCTAAACAATGTAAATCAGATTCTGCTGGTATCATTAGAGATGTAGATGTAAAAACTGCTCTGCCTAAACTAGCTTTAATAGTGTTGGTGAAGCCTGCATTGAAACAGGCTGAAATTGGACTGTTGTTCTCCTGGCAGTACTCACAGAAATGAGAATGACCCCATCTTCAACTACTAAACTGTCACCTTTTGAAATTCTAATGGGCCGGCCTTTCCGGACCCCATGGGTCAGGGGACACACTGGCATTTCTGTCTTAGGTAACCTGGAAGTGATTGTGGAAGACTATGTTTCTGCCCTGGTTGAAAATTTGAATTCTATTAGTGCTGATGTCTCACTAGATCTTCCTCTGCCCACAGAAACTGTTCTAGCTGTAATTATCTGACTGATTATCACCCACAGTGGATACACACAAGCAGGATCAAAAGTCAAGTCAAGTCAAGTCAAGTTCATTTGTATAGCACTTTTCACAACAGACATTGTCTCAAAGCAGCTTTACAGAAATCAACAGTCAAGGTGAATGGTGTGCATTTATCCCTGATGAGCAAGCCATGGCGACTGTGGCAAGGAAAAACTCCCTTATATGTCATGAGGAAGAAACCTTGAGAGGAACCAGACTCAAAAGGGGAACCCATCCTCATTTGGGTGACATCAAGAGTTTGATCATAAATCTTTCAACAATACAGAACACTGAAGAGTGAGAACTAACATGAGCACTGGAGTATAAGATTATAAGTAAATGTTCTTTCAACAGTCTTTGGTATAAAAGTAGGAGCTACTGAGCTCAACATTTGTGATCATCACAGATCCAGCATCAGCTTCTCCATGCCAGAGCCTTTAAACACTTCGGGTAGTCCAATGTCAAACTCCACACATGCAGTGAGATCCAATTGGCACTGGTACATCTCTAGATGGTTTAGGATGTTTGCGAGTTTGGCGTCTACTTCTTTAAAGTCCATAATCTTCATGAGGTGGGACGTGACTGGAGCTGGCCAAACCTCAGGAAGCCTCCTCAATGGGGAGAGAAAGAGAAGCAGTGGAGAGGAGTTAGCATAGCTGCAGTTCATGATATTAACAGCACAAGTTGATAATGTGCATGTGATCAGATGTTTTGGAGCACAAGGTTATGATGTGATGTGTGTTATGTGTAGGCTTTGCTAAAAAGATATGTTTTTAATCTACACTTAAACTGGGTGAGTGTGTCTGAGCCCCGAACACTGTCAGGAAGACTATTCCAGAGTTTAGGAGCTAAATGTGAAAATGCTCTACCACCTTTAGTGGACTTTGCTATTCTAGGAACTACTAGAAGCCCAGAGTTTTGAGATCTCAGGGAGCGTGACGGATTGTAGCGTGTTAGAAGACTGGAGAGATACATGGGAGCCAATGTATGGGTTTACTGAGAAATTGAGATAAATCAGGCAGGTTATTTATGGATCTGTCCTTAGTGGTCTGAACAATAGTCCTACCAGGTCGATAGCATGGTGCAACACGGCTAATCTGCTCTACCGGTAGTGTGTACAGTATAAGATAATGGTCTGTGATATCATCACTCTGAGGTAAAATATCTATATCAGTGACGTCTGCGCCGTGGGATATTATTAAGTCTAATGTGTGGTTAAAGCGATGAGTTGGTCTGGTGACGTTTTGTTTAACCCCAAAAGAGTTTAATAAATCGACAAATGATAATCCTAGAGCATCGTTTACATCATCTACATGAATATTAAAATCTCCTACAAGAGGTCTGAAAGAAAACAAGCAAACTCTTGAAGAAAATCAGCGTAGGGCCCTGGGGGTCTGTACACGGTGACCAGAGCGAGTTTTCTATGCATGTCTGAAAGTACAATTTTAAGGACGAGCACTTCAAATGATTTAAAGCTGAATCCTAATCTCTGACTAACATTAAGAGAGGCACTATAAATGGTTCCTACACCCCCCCACAACCAGTCTGACGGGGCTCATGCTTATAAACATATCCTGACGGTGTCGACTCGTTTAGACCCATATAATCACCTGGTTTAATCCAGGTCTCAGTGAGACAGAGTGCATCGAGATTATTCTCTGTGATCATCCCATTTACAATCAGTGCTTTGGGTGCAAGTGATCTAATGTTTAATAGACCAAACTTTAGAACTTTGTTGTGTTTGTTTATCTGCCATTTTTCAGTTTTAACTGTAATAAGATTATTTCTGAATCTTGTGTATTTAATTCTTGGTTTTACTACACGAGGAATAGATACGGTTTCTATAAACTGGGCTGTGTGTGAACTTGTAACTATTTGGTCTGTTGTATTCGTGTTCTAATAGTTGAAGATTTCCTGATGTCTTACCAGTCAGATGGTGTGAAGTATCCTAGAGATGTTATCTGATAGCACTGCTACTCCAACTCTGCAGGGGTGCAGGCCATCAGGGCGGAAGAATTTAGGACGCTCCCAGAAACAGTTCCAGTTATTAACAAAGAGAAGTTTGTGCTCTCGACACCATGACTGTAACCATTCATTTAGTGCTAAAAGTCTACTAAAGTTCTTAGCCCCTCGCTGGTAAGTGGGAAGAGGTCCTGACACAATGATGCTCGTTGTGGGCGATGTGCTGCGTACCGTCTCCACCAGGATCCTGAAATCCCTCTTCAAAACAGCACCTCCTTAATCTGTGCACTAATTGGTCTGTTGGCCTAAGAAGCCTACCTAAGTGAGTATTCAGGACTGAAATAGTTGAGAGCCCATAAATAGATCCTTTCTTTAAAGTAGAAAGGGGGCCACCAGTCGAGTGAACTGACTCACTCGACTGTTATGTTTAGCTTCTATAACAATTATAACAATAGCTTCTATAATTCTATAACAATATGTGCACAGTTGTAATTACATTTCAAATTTTCCTTATTCTCTTTAATCACATCATTCAGAGAGAAGAAACTGCTATGTACACCTGATAATACTGCTTATAGACATATTGAAAAAGCACTGAGAAACAATTGTCTCATGATGTCTTGGAGAACATGAAATAACTGCTGACAAAGTTTTTTGAGAAGATTAGGAATTTATTTACCAAACAGGAAACAGCTTTAGATAATAATTGTTTCGTTTGGGCATGATAAAAATCTAACAAATGTGCAAATGTTCATCACAACAACTGTTATGACAAACAATGGATTGAAACAAATCTGACTTACTTTTATATTTTAAAAAAAATGTTATTAAAATATTACATTTCATATTCAAAACCATAATTTCATAAAAAAAATTAACTTTATTAATAAAAATGAGTTATTGTGAAAATATACATTTTTATATTCATAAGCATAATTTAATTAAAAACCGCAAAACATAAACTAAAAACTTTCACATGACAAACCATGGTTTGACAAAAATATTACATTTTACATAAATATGCAATTAATTAGTCAAATTTAAATTTTCATATACAGAAGCATATTTTCATGAAAAACAGTTGAAAAAAGTGCAATAAGTGAACGGAAAAGAATTCATAATAGTCATGTTTGGCAAAAATATGAAGTATGAAGTTTTGATATACATAGGAATAGTTTAATGAAAAACTGTTAAAAAAGTTAAAAAATTTAATAAAGAAATGTGATATGACAAATCAAGTTTTTGAAATGTATTGTGAAAAATATGACTTTTCATATTCATTAGCATCATTTAACTAAAAACTATTACAAGTGCAAAATTTCTATGCAATTTTAATCTAGAGGTAGTTATGATGTCTGGTAAAACTTCTAAGACCTCCGTGTGAAGGGCCCATCGTTTCACAGGCAGCTTCTAAGGCTGATATTGACTCATTAAAGTCGGAGCTGCTGTCCTCTCTGAAGTCCGAAATCATCGAGGTATTTAAGGCCGAGCTACGTGCATTGGAACGTACTTTGGGAAACGATTTACTGACAATAAAGTCGGAGCTGCAGGCGGTGAAGGTGCAGCTGTTCAGCGATAGAGCTGCGAATGAGGCTGCGGTGCAGGAACAAAAAGGCACTGTAGTTAAGATAGAGCTGTAAGGCGGGGAACCACCCACTGGTCCAACGGCGGTTTCCAGAGGCGTGGCGAAGGATTCTCGTGCATTCTAATCTTTCCTTTCACATTAGATAATAAGATTTGGATTAATGTATTGCTTCATTTTTTGTTATTGACCTCTTATCTGACTCCATTTAGATAAAACAATAAATATTTGCATAAGTTGTTATTTTACTAATAGTATAATTTTGATGGATGTTTGTCTAGTTATTCTGATTAAGCTCTGGCATTACACTCGTTCATTCGGTTCACACAGTCGCACAAGATCCTAGTATGGGCCCTATAATTAATATACTGGTCAACGGTCATAAGCGAATCAGTATTGGTCGCTGCCAGAGGTTGGACTATATGCTTAAGCGGCCGCTCTCTGCGTGCTCAACTTTAAACATACTTTATTTAGTCCCCTTAGAGGTGACACTTAATTATTACAATAATTATTTCTAACCACAGATAATGAATAGAATAATATTGAAATAATCAGAGGTTGAGGCTGACCCTATTTAGAGTGATTAGAAATGTTACTCTAAACGGAAATACATTGTTAGCCTCCACGCTTCTAAGTACACTTAAACTAACGCCAAGTGCTAGTCGTATCTCTAAAATCCTCAGTTGATGTATTATTCACTATCTAACTGGGATTTAGGCCGATCCTAGCCTGATATTCAGTCCTTACGGTAACTGCGGATGCAACGTTATTACTTGCAGTGTCAACATTTACCGAGCAACACAGAATAAAATCAAACATAATTTATTAACCAGGTAAGAAAATCACAATTCAAAGCCAATTTATAGTTCAATTAAAATATAACAAATACAAACCAATAGTATTTACATTTAAACAGGAAATATAAAACCTTTCATACCTGTTACAAGACGGCACACTGCGTGTGGGATATCTGTTTACAGATTCCCTGAATTGTTGGTCAGTTCTCCTTAAATACCCAGATAGCGTAAGCATTATGTAAACATTATTTAGCAATGGAAGTTTGCATTGATTGGTTCTTACAGACCTGTGGGAGGCACCTCGCCTGTATACATCTGTAGTGGGGCACGCCCCTTGTATAGAGTTATGTTTTCTTTAACTTTATTAAAACCTTTTTTTTTATTATTTGTTCTATTGCTGTGGGAATGGGACCTGTGTACCAGTCGCGATAAACCTTTTTAAAGAAATGAAACATGAACATTTTTTGTCGTTATTTACGTGATATGACCTTTCTTACACATAATCATCTGGTGTGCTGTAGAATGTCCTGTGTTCAGGATGTAACAGGAAAAGGAGGGGTAGAGGGGTCAGACATTTGTCTGCAGATCTACCATTTGTATGGAGATGTGGTGTTTTAAGGCCAAGGGTAGCTCTCCGGGGAGCCTACTGTATTCCAGATAAGGTTCTGGTTCTCGAGAGGGGTGTTGCGGGGTCTTGGTCCCCTGCCGTGAGTCCTGGAGGAAACGTGTTGTGTCATAAAGAGTTCTTTTGATGTCCTTGTTGCTTCGGGCATCTACAGGGCCCACATCCTGGCCCACATCCTGCTCTCTCGCGCATCCATGCTGTGTTCTCGGGGAGGGCCGCCCTTTTGGTCAGGATCAATCAAAATGTCTTACAGAGCGCTCACTTTCTGTTTGCACTGATGATATCACTGTAATGCAACGTGACATACACCGTCTTACTGCTGAGTTCAATAAGCTGAAGACCAAATGCAATGATCTGGAAGCTAGATCACGGCGCAATAATGTCCGGATAATTGGTGTTCCTGAGGGGCCCAATAGCTCCACTACCGCGAGTGTTGCCACGCTGTTGAAGGAGGCACTGAGTCTGGAGTAGGAGCCGGTTCTGGACAGGTCACATCGCACTCTACAGCCTATACCAAAGCCCGGTGAACGACCACGAGCCATTGTGGCCAAATTTCACTATCACAGTGAATGTCTGGATGTTTTACCCCAGCCAACATTTTCATGTGGGCCCCGTGCGTGTTTTTGATAGGCTGTAACTTGGGCCCTGCATGGGCAACCCAAATGGGGCCCAGAGAACTTTGTCCATCAGCTCCACATGGGCCCCATGTGTGTTTGCCCAGAGGGGCCACTGATGGGTCCATGGTGGGCTCTAAGTGGGACCCGTATAGGTGTTCTTTATATGGGCCCATTTGGGTCCCAAATAGGTGTTAAAAAATGGGGCCAAAGTGGGCTACAAAAAGGACCCTTATGGGGCCCACATGACTTAATCATGGGTCAACCCACAAATGGCCCCTTTATGGGGTTGTTGTGGGAGCACAGTGGGTGAGATTCGGGTCCTTTTTGTTAATTTTATCATTGATTTCTGTGGGTGAACTTAATATGGAAAATCCACTGTCAAACCATTTTAAACCTCAGTTACAATGTAAAACTGTGCCTGATCAAACATAGAACTAATATTAGTTGATTTTTTTTATTTGCTGCTCCATGTTTAAAATGACATGGTTGAGTATTTGAACTGTAAAAAATAAATGACTAACTCAGAATGTGTAAATCACATTTAATTTAAATTAATTCAAGTAAAAAAACAGGAAACAGGAATAACAATTACTAAAGTAGAATAGTTCACTCGTGGGTCTATGCAGATTCCTCAGCTGCACACCTACAAAACAGTAAAGAAAGAAAAGACAAAAAAGGCAATTTAGTACATTTTAAAATACTACTATTCACAACAGCATCTAAAAAAACATGCATCAATATAATTAAGACATATCCTAAAATCTCATCAGTGAATTGTTCCCACCTCTGCCTCTCACAGTAATAACTTATGCCGGGGGACCAGTCATGGAATCCAAAACTTATGAATGTAACAATTAAAATATCAACCTTGCATCTGAACTTGACTCTTAAACGAGTATTTGGCTATTGCCAAAAGCCAGTGATTAGAACAATGATTCTGATCAGCTGAAAGATGTCACACCTAGGATCACGGTGGCCCAAAAAGTTCAACGCACTGCAACTGAAGAAAACATATGCAAATAGAAAAAACGCCAGCAAATTAAGAAAACATCTTCATCAGTTAAACAACATGTGCTGCAAATCCTCACAAGGCAACTAAATACAGAAACGTCCTGCAAATCCTCACAACACAACCAATTCATTTGCACTGCAAATAGCACAGACCACAAAATAAATGTTTTATAGGGACCCCAACAGGGGACAACCCCGGGACTGCTTGTTCAGTGTCTATTCATCAGTGGTGTTGTCGATGATCTGAAAGGTGAGTTTTTTGTTTATTTTAACATCCTGGTCATGGCTTTGCCAGTTAACATAACGTTTTACAGTTAATTGTGTATTTCATCAGATTATTTAGGATAATAATATCCAAAAGGTTAAGGAATCATAAATAAACAATGATAAAATAAACACTCACCTTTCAGGTCTTCGACACACATCAACACCACTGACAAACAATAAGCAGTCCCAGACGGGTTTGTCACTTGTTGTGGTGCCCTTGAAACATTTATTTTGTGATCTGTGCTATTTGGTTGTGTTGTGAGGATTTGCAGCATGTTTCTGTGTTTGGTTGCATTGTGGGGGTTTGCAGCACGTGTTGTCAAACTGATAAAGTTTTTTTATTTTTTTTTATTTGCTGTTGTTTTTTTTAAGTTGCAGCATGTTGAGCTCTCTCAGCCACCGTATAGGATGCCTTGAGGATAAGTAATTTATAAGATATTTTTCATCTCAGGGTGGAGTATTCCCCTTAATTAAACAGAGGCAAAAACAGTGATTGGGATAAAATATTATTTATTGTGCAGCACTAGCTATAGGTTATATGACTTACACTACCGGCTGCACTGCCGTCCGATCATGGTCCCGCTGGGCTCTCAAAGCACGGTTGTTTTCTCTGTCTCTTGCATTTGTAAACCATTTACCAAGCACTTTCCAGCTCTTTCTTACTGACAGTTTTCAGCAAAGGTTCTGCTTCAGGCTTCCTGTAAAGCAAAAAAATGTATATAAGTAGAGCATGCTACTGTATCAACCAGGGCACAACCCATTATTTGTATGTATAAAGCATGCAAGTTACATAAGCATAAGACTATCAGAACTAAAAAAAATAAATAAATAAATAAAAAGACTAAAAATCACAAGGTTGTAATCACCTTCTAATCCACCATTTGCCCAAACAGTTAAATTATTTGAGTAAATGATGTTAAAATTACACAATACCATGCAAAAAGTTAAATGCATTAATATGGTGAATTTCAGGCTTTGTTGTGATCAATGTCTAGAATAATTAGTGGGGCCTTGAACACAGATCGATTATTAAATTCGTACTGGTACACCTGGTATACTGGTACACTTTAGACCAAGGGTCACCAACCTTTTTGAAACTGAGAGCTACTTCTTGGGTACTGATTAATGTGAAGGGCTACCAGATTGATGCACACCGTTTTCAGTTTTATTTGAAATAACACATTTGCTCAATTTACTTTTAATTATATGTTATTATTATTAATTAATGATATTCATCTATGTGAAGACACTGATCATGTTAATGATTTCTCATAATAATTATCAACAATCATTTAACAAAGTAGGAAACAGCTATTTTTAGAAAAGGCCTGCAGGCTACTCACGTGGTCCTTGCGGGCTACCTGGTGCCCACGGGCACCATGTTGGTGACCCCTGCTTTAGACCGTGAATTTGAACTGACCACTGTAACATTAGTTTAAGTTACTTACTTATAACGATGTTTTGTCTTTAAAAAGCCTTAGTGGAGCTAACACAGCAAGTGTTCGACTTGACTGCACAAACCGAAGCGTGCTTGACATAAAAAAATACCGTGAAAGCGATTCGGAAGAACACGGAGTTGTCTGCCCTCGAATTTGTCCGTCTGCACCGCACAGCTTCAAGTTAGTGATATCCGGTTCGTGAACGAATCGTTCATTTGAACTGGTTCTTTTTAGTGAACCGGTCGAACCGTTTCACCAAATCGGACTGAATCGTTCAAAACAGTTCGCGTCTCAAATCAGCACTAATCAACAAAATTACTCAAGTTACTCACTTTTGAATGTGTATGAGCGTCTATCCGACTCAAAATAAATCAATATCCCTGAGAATTGCGTTCTTCTCTAGTTTCTCCAAAAGTACACACATTAAACTGAAACATGCTGCTGAACAAGTGATCATCACTGAGCATGCGCATACCTGCCGATTCCGAGCAGCACACATACTGCTGTTCCGAGTTACCAGTACTGTATCAAGAACCGTTTCTTTCAGATATGTCCGACATACTGAGAACGATCATGAGCTGTTAACACGGAGCATGCGCGGCTAACCAAACAGTACACATGCTGGTACCGCGGTTCTCGAGACTCGATTCATATACTGGTTGCTAGTTTTTGAATCTCCAGTACACAGAATCAAAAACCGACACGTCCGACATATAACAACGATACTGAGCATGCGTGCAATTTCAGCGGGACGAAATGGATTGTATATTTTAAAGTAATTTAATAAACACCAAAAAGTGGAAATATGTTTATGACTTAATTACTTTCTGATCACTGTAAGAGGATCTGTTTGGGTCGGCTATATTACAGTTTATGAAACGAGCGAAAGAAGCATTTTTAAAGTATTAAATTGCTTTTATAATGAGATAAATGTCTGTCTTTTGTATTTATTTATGTTTGTATGATCATAATCATGGATGCTGCACAAAAATGTGATTCCTTTTTTTTCCCTTAAAACCAGCTGAGGAAGGAATAAATGTACTATTATTAGAGTAAATCATGACACTTTCACAAGTAGAATTTATATAAAATGAAAATGTTTTAATATATGCCCTCATGCAATAGACATGACTTTATTTAAATGTGTTTAGTGTGTATATTTGCATATGCATGACGTAAAATAACTGGTGAACCGGTTTTTTTAACTGGTTCTTTGAAACGAACTGTCCGAAAGAACTGATTCGCAAAAAAGAATCGGACTTCCCATCACAACTTCAAGTCAAACTCATCTCATTTTATGGTGTTTATGCGCATGCGTGAAGCCTCGTAGCCGAGAGCTGGGGGTGGGGGGGTGCGGCAGGAGTCTGACTGACTTTCTGAACGGCGCAAAATTATGTTTATTATCTTTAACGTAATCATAACGTATCATATTTTTATTAATGTTTAGAAATGATATTAATATGAACGTTTTTTATCACCTCTACCTATTTCACCTAAATTACATTAAAATAATATTAAGTATTGTCACAGTTTCCTCAGAGCTTTTCTCTGTGTATTGTATATACACGTTATAAAAGCTAGTAAAGAGAAAGAGACTCCACAGTGCTTTTACTGTTTCACCCTCCTGTTATCATGAGGACACTATATGGAGAAAACACGGGTGAAAATGGTTTAAAAAGTCGTTATTTCCCCATTTTTTATGTTCAGTTTTCCACAGGTGTTTATGAGGTAAACCAGTTCAATCTCCACACTTACCTCCGTTATATCGTGCCTGTAACTTTATTTACCACAAATATTTCAGAAGTATACATTAAATAAAAAACAACAGTAAAATGTGATTAATTTAAAACATAATTATAATTATATTATATCAAAATATAATTTCTTACCGTGACAGAGATGTCAGGTTCTCCAGGTCAGGTCAGGTGCTCCAGTGGTAGTGAATGATGACCGTTTCTTCAGAATCAGAAAGCGGGAACACAGGAGCCAATGGGAGACTCTGTGAGCTGCACAACCGATTCTTCATTTTTTTTTAACTAAAGGTCATACTATGTTATTTGTTAATAAATAACATTTTTGTTAATCTATTGATCTTATAAAACACGCAAAAACATATCAATTAAATTTATCATCAATTAAATAATTGAATGATAGATTTCTTTTGACAAATATAGATAAATATAGCTCAAATGTGTCCCATACAGGGCCATCAAATAAACAAAATGGGCAACCTAACTGGGGCCCACATTCAGCCCATCAATGTGCCCACTCTGACCCCATGCCCACGTGATGCCCATATAACCCAGATAAAACCCATGTGGGGCCCACATGGACATGTTGGCTGGGGTCTCTAAAATGTTTTATGTTGGTGTGTTCAGTACTGCAAACAACAAACTGTAAAATATCATAATAGAAAAGTATTACTGTTTGATTATTTTTTTTAATTTTGGTTTTAATATCAATCATAAATTTAATTGATTCGACAACAATGGTGGGAATAAAAATAAGCACTAGAAAAGCAAGAAACTTACCGGCAATATGTGTTCTACTTTAAAATTTTATTTGAACAATAATTAGAATTTTATGAAGCTAGGATGGGTTTGTAAATATTTTGCCTTTTCTAACATTCATTACAGTATTTTGGCCAGTCACATACTTCCTTCCCTGGAAAAAAAATAATACTGTAATCACACACAAGAAAAAGAACAATCCAATGTCCAAACTTTCTGTTTAATTATTGAAGAGTTGCACTGCACACAAAATGCTTACTATATGTCAGTAAATGCTTTCAGGTCATACAAATTCCAGATAAATTTTTATTTTTATTTAATTGAAATATATGGGGAATATTTAGACTCGTTCGTGATAAAAAAAATGTAGGGTAAACAAAATAATTTAAAACTTTTTAAAATGTGCTTTTTACACTTCTACATTTGTTTAACTATTTTCCCCCCTTCGTTCCATATCTGTCAATATTTAAAGATCAAAGTGCATGTCGCCTGACAGGAACATGTAACGGGTGAAATATGTTGTGGCTCCTTTAAGAGCAGAGCGGCATTTTGGGAAACCTGTCTGTGCTTATTTGATAACTGGACTTAGTGAGCTATCCCTTGACTCTACGCGTTACAAACAGTTTCTGCCAAACAAACATTAGGCTGACTTGCTCTGTCCAATCTGTTTCCACAAGAAAAAGCAAAGAAATGATGTTGGCCAAGATTTTTAATCTTGTGTACAGAAGAGAAATTGGTTCTGTATGGAGAAGTGTAAGTACACATGCTAGTCAAAGGCTTGACATTGCTGGGATTTATCCTCCCATTGCCACTCCATTTACACAGGATGGAAATGTGGATTATCAAAGCCTTGATAAAAATCTACAAAAATATGGCAGTATACCTTTCAGAGGTAAGCATAACAATTTATTTACAATTATATTTTCTTATTTAGCAGAACATATACATAACTAGTTTAATTTTGGAAAGTGTGGTTTATTTTTGTTAACAGAATATGCATTTGTTTTGCTATCTAGTCAATTCTTAAAAGACTATTTCCGAATGCTGGACAATAAAAAATACTTTTACCCAATTTTTACTTTATTACCAGGTCTTGTGGTCCAGGGATCTAATGGAGAATATCCATACCTAACAACCGAAGAGCGTATAGATATTGTAAGAAGAGTTAGAGAAACTTTGCCTACATCAAAGATAGTGATGGCTGGATCTGGCTGTGAATGTAAGATGCATTTAGATGTTGATTTACCAACCATTTATTGATGAATTATCTATCTAATATTTTCACCCATTTATATACAGTTGAGAAATCAAACCCAAACAGAAATATAATATATGAACATATATAATATATATATATATATGTATGTATGTGTATATATATAATATATATATATATATATATATATATATATATATATATATATATATATATATATATGTGTGTGAATATATGTAACCCTATTAAATTAAAATTTTACCAGATGTTGTTAATAGCTCATGCAATTCACACATCAAACCATACAAGTCCATACATTAAGTTATGTGTAATAATGTGAAATGTCACAGGGAAAAAGTATTGAACATGATGTATTTAATACTTTATACAAAAGCCTTTATTGGTAATTACAGCATCAAGATGCCTCCTTTATAGAAAAACTAGCTGCACTCATTGCTCAAGTGTGATTTTGGACTATTCTTCTACACAAACAGTTGTTTAATCTTAAAGGGGATTGGCTGGACCATTCTAGCAGCTTTATTTTCTTTCTCTGGGAACAATTGAGAGTTTCCTTGGCTGTGAATTGAATGAAATGTCCACCCTTGTTTCATCTTCATCATCCTGGTAGATGGAAGCACATTTTTATCAAGAATGTCGTACATTTTTCCATTCATACTTCTTTCAATTATATGAAGTTTGCCAGCATTGTATGCTGAAAAACAGCCCCACACCATGATGTTGTCACCTACAAACTTCACTGTTGGTATGGTGTTTTTAGACTGATGTGCAGTGTCATTGGCCCTCCAAACATAGTGTGTATTATGGCATTCAAAGAGTTTAATTTTGATTTCATCTGAACAGACTATATTCTGTTAGTATTTCACAGGCTTGTCCAAATCGTTTTTCTTCGGGAATCGAGTCTTGCCTTGGCGGTTGGCGTTTTCTTATTAATTATTGTTTTTCTTGAAACAGTTGTACCTGGTGCTGTCATCGTCTCCGCTGCTGCTGCTTAGTGGGGAGGCAGACGTTCTCTCTGCTGTCTTCCTAAGCTCCTTTTATATGCTCTACTCTGTCGCTCAACCCCTCTGCTATGTGCTTTTGGGTTTTCCATAACACGTCTGACAGTCGTTCGGAGTGCCTGCCTTTTTGTGTGGATTGTTGTTCCATCACCACAGTACCCCCCCCCCCCCCCAACTCCGAACCTACTGTTGCCAGAATCCAAGCCCATAGGCCGTGTCTTCGGGAAAAGGCATCTGCTTTGCCGTTCATCGCCCTGTCCCAGCAGAGTTGGGATGTAACGAAGTACAAATACTTTGTTACTGTACATAAGTAGATTTTTCTAGTATCAGTACTTTACTTTACTTCACTGTTTTGTTTTGTACTTTCTACTTTCACATTACCATTTTACACAATGGTTTTTTTTTTCTTACTGCGTGCTGTTTCCTGCATGGCTTTTTCAATCTTCCACTGTTGTATCATTTCCTAGCTCTCACACACCACAGATGTAGGCTAGTTTTCTAAGCTAATAATGAGCAAGGCAGAAGGCAACAAGTATTATAAGTCTACCATGTATGAGACAGAAGGTGTCAGTGATGTAAACATGACTAAGAAGAGAGACAATCCTAATCACCTGATTATCATCCTTTTTCTTATTTGTCTTCTATATGGTGGTTGTTCAGCATGGATACATTCATTAGGTAACAACATTTTTAATTAGTTTTGTATTAATATATTAATTATGGCTGTCAAAATTAATGTGTTGTTTACATGTTAAGTCATTAAGCTCATTCAGAAAGAGGACATAAGTGGCAGCGGGGGTGGAGTGGGAGGATTTGTAATCACTGATGGCCTGGATGCCTTGCCACATGCGTCGAGGGTCAGAGTTAGAAAAATGCTCCTTTATCTTTAGCTTGTAGCAGTGCTTGGCCTCTTTGATGCCCCTCTTCAGGCTAGCTCTGGATGTGCTGTAGGTCTGAGCGTCACCTGACCTGAAGGCAGTAGTGCGTGCCTTCAGCAGGAGGCGCACCTCCTTGTTCATCCATGGCTTCTGATTTGGGTATGTGATGATCTGTTTCTGGGTAGTAACACTGTCTGTTGTGGAACTGATATAATCCAGAACAGAGGAGGTATAGCAGTCAATGTCTGTGTGAGAGTCACTGGTGGCCTGAGAAGCAAAAACCTTGTAAAAACCTTTCCTGAAGTCTGAAATCTGCGTCTGCGGGCCACACCTTCATGGTTCTCACTGATGGCTTTACCCGGTTGATGAGGGGTGCATATTTGGGGGTGAGAAACAAAGAAAGGTGATCTGACTGTCCCAGGTGGGGGAGGGGGGTCGCAACGTAAGCTCCAGCCATGTTTGTGTATACATGGTCTAAAGTTTTGTTCCCTCTGGTGTGACATGAAACATGCTGGTGAAATTTTGGAAGAACTGCCTTTAAGTTTGAGTGATTAAAATCTCCCGCAACAATAAACGCAGCTTCCGGGTGAACAGTCTGTTGTTTACTGATGGTCGCATAAAGTTCTTTCATAGCGAGCTTAGCATCAGCATCGGGGGGAATGTAAGCAGCAGTAATAATGGTGGAAGTGAACTTCCCGCGGTAGATAAAACGGTCTACATTTAACCATGAGAAACTCCAGGTTAGCTGAACAATGACTCTCGACAATAACAGTTCGTGCACCAAGCTTTGTTGACATAAATGCACAGTCCACCGCCTCTGGTCTTACCGGAGCCATCTAATGTCCTATCCGCCCGGAGTGTGTGTAGTCCCGCTAGCTCAATAGCGTTGTCCGGAATGCCGCTGTGTAGCCATGTTTCCGTGAAAATCATGACATTACAGTTCTGAAGTTTCATGCTGTGTGTGATGCTGAGTCGAATCTCCTCCATTTTGTTCACCAGCGACCGAACATTGGCGAGGAAGATGCTGAGTAAAGAGAGCCGGTGTGGTGTTAGCTTTAGCTTAGCTTTCACTCCACCACGCTTCCCCCGCCTTTGTTTACGATCTCGACGCCGCCTGCGAGCACTTCCGCCCGGCCGGGTAGAGTGAGCTGCCTCGGGTGCTCTAGTGATCTCACGAAGGAGATGAAGGTTGTCCATAAAACTGTCGGGGAGTCGTAAACCAATATCCAAAAGCTCACGTCGGGTGTATGATGTGTATGCACAGCTGTTCTGCACGAACAGAATCACTCTTCCTATTCTACCTATTCTCCCCCAGCAAAACAGAACTTCTGGTCATCCCAGGTGATTCATCTCTAGGTAAAGATCTCTAAATAACTCTTCATGACTCTCTGCTCCTCCCCCTCAGCCACTGCTCGCAACCTTGGGGTAACTATGGACAATCAACTTTCCTTCTCCTCACATGTTGCTAATGTGGCTCGTTCTTGTCCATTTCTTCTCTACAACATCCGAAGGATTCAATCATTTTTGTCCACACGTGCTTCCCATGTGTTTGTTCAGTCTCTTGTCAATTCGAGACTTGACTACTGCAACTCTCTGCTGGCAGGTCTTCCTCTGAACACTATTCGTCCACTGAAAATAATCCAAAACACAGCTGCATGACTTGTGCTCAATCTGCCTAAGTTTTTCCACACCACCCCACTGCTGCGCTCCCTTCACTGGCTTCCAGTAGGTGCCCAAATCAGATTCAAAACACTGATGCTTGCCTACAAGGCCAAAAATAGACCAGCACCTTCTTTCACTCAAAGACCTCATTACTTCTCGCACTGCACCACGCTGTCTGAGATCCTGAGCACTGCTTGACTGGTACCATCTTCTCTCAGAATGAGATGTAAGTATATTGAAGTCTCTTCTTTGTTCTGGCACTGAGGTAGTGAAATGAACTTCTTCTAGATGTATGTACAGCGGAGTCCCTGGTTATCTTTATGCGACGGTTGAAGACCTACCTCTTCCTGAAACACTTAAATTAGCACTCTTTAAGTTTATTTTGTGAAAATAAAGAGTTATCTTCTGATTAATATTAAGTTTTATAATATTCTGATTAATATTAAGAGTAAGCAGTTACTCTTCTTTCCCAAATAACTCCTGCCACTCTTCTCCACCCACTCCACCCTGCCTGCACTCTTTCCTTCACTTCTCTAAAACACTCTCCATTACATTGCATTGCTTTACTGTTGCTAACAGATGGTCACTTCGTCTTTCAGCCTGGCTTCCACTACTATTCATGGTGTGACTGATCAACTTTATTCCCCTGTAGTTACTGCAGGTCTGCACATTTCCCTTATTCTTAAAGACTGGTACAGTATAGTCTTCCTTCATTCCTTAGGCATCCTCTCACCTTCAAAATCTTGTTAAAAAATCTTGTTAAAAACTTCACTGTCCACTGTCTCTCCTAAACATCTTTATGCTTCTACCAGTATGCCATCTGGTCCAACCGACTTGCCTCTCTTCATCCTCTTAATCCCTGCTCTCACTTCCTCCTTACTAATCCTATTCACTTCCTGCTTTACCATCTCCACCTCATTAAACCCTCTCTCTCTGTCTTATTTTCCTCATTCATCAGCTGCTCAAAATACTCCCTCCAACTTCTCAACACACTCTCCTCACTAGTCAACACATTTCCATCTCTATTCTTTATTTCTAGTCAAGTCAAGTCAAGTCAAGTTTATTTGTATAGCGCTTTTCACAACAGACATTGTCTCAAAGCAGCTTTACACAAATCAACAGTGAAGGTGAATGGTGTGAATTTGTCCCTGATGAGCAAGCTGTGGCAACTGTGGCAAGGAAAAACTCCCTTAGATGTTATGAGGAAGAAACCTTGAGAGGAACCAGACTCAAAAGTCTCTAACTTGTAGCACATCCTTCCCAGCTTGGTCCCTCTGCCTAGCCAATAGGTATAAATCCTTTTATCCTTGCTTAGTGTCCAACTTCACATACAGATCCCCATATGCTTTTTCCTTGGCTTTTGCCACTTCCCTCTTTACCTGCTGTTTCATCTCCTTGTATTTTTGCATACTTTGCTCATCTCTCTGCCAACCATGTCTCTTTGTCTTCCTTTCTCAAGTCAAGAAGCTTTTATTGTCATTTCAACCATATATAGCTGATGCAATACATAGTGAAATGAAACAACGTTCCTCCAGAACCCAGGTGCTACATAAAACAACATAAAACAACAGTCACAGAAACAGGGAAAACACAGGGCCAAGAACTAGTAGAAAGGTCCTCGCCACATAAAGTGCATATGTGCAACTGGTGCAAACAGTGCAAAAAGACAACACAAGACAGTGCAGGACAACACAGGACAGTGAAGGACAATACAAAATACACAAAACACAAATAGCTCCGCCAGTAAACTTGTCCTTACAAAATAAGGTCACAGTAGCAGAAATATTTAAACAATATTGTGCAATTAGACAAATAGCAGCAACAAAGATAAAGTGAACAGTGGACAAAATATTGTGCGAAAGAACAAATAGCAAAAATCCTGGAAGATGTGCAAAAACTGCATGTAAACATTTTTGTGGTAATGATTAGTGTGAGTGGTACTGAATGATGGGTGTGCGAAGTGTATGATGTGTGTTGAGTCCGGTTTGTGTCACAGATCAGTCACACAGTTGTGTGTATGTGTGTGTGTGAGTGTGTGTGCGAGTTCAGTTCAGTTCTTTGTTGAGGAGCCTGATGGCTTGAGGAAAGAAACTAATGCACAGTCTGGATGTGGCGGCCCGAATGCTTCGGAAGCGCTTCCCTGATGTTAGGAGAGTGTGTGTGACGGGTGTGTGTGGTCGTCCACAATGCTGTTTGCTTTGCGTATGCAGCGTGTGGTGTAAATGTCCATAATAAAGGGGAGAGAGACTCGGATGATCTCAGCTTTCCTCACTATCCTCTGTAGGGTTTTGCGATCCGAGACGGTGCAATTTCCAAACCAGGCAGTGATGCAGCTGCTCAGGATGCTCTCAGTGGTCCCTCTGTAGAACATGGTCAGAATGGGGGGAGGGAGATGGGCTTTTCTCAGCCTTCTCAAAAAGTAAAGATGCTGCTGGGCTTTTTTGGTGATGGAGCTGGTGTTGATTGACCAGGTGAGGTTATCCGCCAAGTGAACACCAAGGAATTTGGTGCTCTTGACGATCTCCACTGAGGATCCATCGATGATCAGTGGAGAATGGTCGCTCTGTGTTCTCCTGAAGTCAGGTTGTTTGCTCCACACCAGGCTGTTAACCGTTGCACCTCCTCTCTGTATGCTGACTCGTCGTTCTTGCTGATGATACCCATCACGGTCGTGTCATCGGCGAACTTGATGATGTGATTCGAGCTGTGCATTGCTACACAGTCGTGAGTCAGCAGTGGACTGATCACACAGCCCTGAGGGGCTCCAGTGTTCAGTGTGGTGGTGCTGGAGATGCTGTTTCCGATCCGGGATCCAGTTACAGAGGGAGGTGTTCAGGCCCAGTACGCTCAGCTTCTCAATCAGGTGCTGAGGGACAATCGTGTTAAATGCTGAACTGAAGTCTATGAACAGCATCCTTACATAAGAGTTTCTGTTGTCTAGGTGGTTGAGGGCCAGATGAAGGGTTGTGGAGATAGCATCGTCCGTGGAGTGGTTTGGAAGATACGCGAACTGCATGGGGTCCAGTGCGGGTGGAAGTTGGGTCTTGATGTGTCTCATGACAAGCCTCTCGAAACACTTCATCACGATGGGTGTGAGTGCAACGGGACGATAGTCGTTGAGGCAGGAGACAGTAGAATTCTTCGGCATGGGAATAATGGTCGTTGTCTTGAGGCACGTAGGAACAGTGGCGCTGCTCAGGGAGATGTCGAAGATCTTTCCAGATATCACTTTTGCCCAATCATCCAGCACCTTTTCACCACTAATAAGCCCCTGTCTGTCTTCGTCCCTGAATCTCACACTACAATCTTCCTCCTTTAGTTTCCACTATCTTATTATTTTTTCTGCATCCAGCGTAAAACATGTGCCAAATCAAACGTTATTCTTTTTTTTGGTCTTTACTCTCTTTCTCTTCTTCACCTATAAAGCCGTCCTACATACCAACATCCGATGCTGTCTAGCTACCCCTGCCAACACCTTACAGTTTTCAATGTCTTTCAGGGTGCATCTACTGCATAGAACATAGTCCACCTGTGTGGATCTTCCTCTGCTCTTATACATCACCCAATGCTCCTCATTCTTAAAATAAGTATTCACCACTGCCATTTCCATTCTTTTAGCAAAATCTACCACCATCTGCCCTTCCACATTCCTCTCCTTAAAACAATACCTACTCATCACCTCCTCCTCACCTCTGTTCCCTTCACCTACATGCCCACTGAAATCTGCCCCAATCACCAATCTTTCCTTCCTAGGTACATTGTCCACTACTTCATTTAGCTTACTCCAGAATGTCTCCTTCTCCTCTATCTCATATACCCACCACTTGTGGAGCATAAGCACTGATAAAATGTATCATCACCCCTTCAACTTCCAGCTTGACGTTTATCACCTTATGAGAAACTCTCTTTATCTCCACTACACTCGTATTGTACTCTTTCTTCAGGATCACCCCTTCACCATTTCTCTTTCCATCCACACCATAAAAGAACAGTTTAGACACCTCCAATGTTTCTTGCCTTACTCCCTATTTATTTGGTCTCCTGAACACACAACATCTACATTTCTCTGCTCCATCATATAAGATACCTTTCTCCCTTTAACAGTCATAGTAACAATGTGTAAAGTACTCACCCTAACCACCACTCTCCTACACTTCTACTTTCCCTGCTATCTATGGAGATGTCTTCCCCCTCTCCTTCTCCTCCTTAGGCCAACAGTAGCACAGTTTGCACCGATACCCTGTTGGCTAACAATACCTGTGGCAGTCAATAGTAACCCGGGCCTCTAGGACCTGTGTGTCCTGTTAGATTTAGTGTTTGTACAATATATAGCTTTGAATGTCTACTCTTGTTTGGAGCCAAGCTTACCCTGAAACTTATGTTCAACTGCCAGGCAGGTCAGCGGCAGTGTCCTGGCTTGGGACTGCATGGCTCCTTCTAGAATGGGCTTCTTCACCAATTATATGTCAAGTTGAGGTCAGAAGTCTACAGATACCTTATGTTGGCTAATTAACAGAGAAATGTACACCCAATTTCATTGAGAGGCACATTATCATACTGAAAAAATATTGTTAAAACAACAAAGGACTGCCATTAAAACATAGCACATCTAGATGTTTATCGAGTTATACTATTTTACATGAAAACCAAATGTTTTAATGGCTTTGCCATTCCAATAATTTCATAGTGGACTGTAAAAAGTCATAATAAAATGCTGATTTGAGTTTGACTGCTCCATGTTAACAATCCAGATCCCTTTATGCAGTAAAATTATGAATCAAAATTTTTTTTGTGTTCTCTCTCTAGCCACAAGAGACACAATCAAAATGAGTGAGAGTATGGCCAGTGCAGGTGCTGATTGTGTGTTGGTAGTGACACCATGTTTTTATCATGGAAGAATGAATAGCAGTGCTCTCATTCACCACTATACACAGGTGAGTTATATAATGTAATGTAAAGTATTTGGGGGCAGGCCAGGGGGAAGAGAGTGTCTTGATCAACGGCAAAATCTTAACCCTTAAAACTAGCATATAAATAATTTGTTAGTACCTGATTTGTGTATTAATGACACTTTGCTGTATGATTACATAGTAAGAAGGGACTCTGGCAAAACTAGTTATGACAGCATAACTAAAAGGGAGAGCCAGAACAATCACCATCAACAACTTAGACTGTGAGAGTCATAACTGGAAGACTTTTTCCATAACTCTGGAGCTTTGTAAGAGAAAGCTTTGCCCCCTGCTGCAGTCTTTACTATTTAAGGTACCAACAAATAGCCTGTACCTTTTGACCAAAGTCAAGGAAGATTGTAATCAACCATCTAGTGCTTTATACACCTGTATTAGTATTTTATAATAAATTTCAGATTCAGTGGGAGCAAATGTAGAGTGGATAAGACAGGGTAATGTGGATATATTTTATATTTTTTAGGGTTTGGGATGGGGCTCTTGATTACAGTGACGAATAATGTTAATGCTAGAGGTCTGGCCATTAAAGTGCCAAGTTAACACATTTAGATATTTATAGATCTATTTTATGATTATTTTTTTAATCTCAAATCCAAATAGATTTGTGCACAAAGGCATTTAAGATCAATTTAATATTTAAGTCAGGCCTACTTGTCCATACTCTGTCAACAGACAGATTCCAAATTCATGTCAAAAACTTAAATAAACTATTTCATCCATGACCCTTGCTATTCTAGATAGTTTTATTAGCCAGTTATTTTCATTGTATTAGACAATTAATTGTAATATACATTACATCAGGTGCTCTTGGGTTCCCAGTGTTCTCTGACCATTTCATTTTATTTCTGTCAAATTTAATTTCTTTTTTTTTTTTTTTGTGAGAGTCTCATTGATTAAATTGGTTACACAAAAAAAAAACAACTGAACTGCATTGGTCACTAATCAAATAATTTCAATTAAAACCAACAAAGATCTCAGTGTGTCTGGGATGTACAGATTGATTTGAAATCTGGGATAAATTGTAAATAGAAGAGGGAAAGGTGTGTGCGTATGTGCATGGAAATTTGTGGTTCTGAAAATGGGCATTAGGAGGTTGTTTAAGTTTATAAATATGACCATCCAGTCATTTAAATTGCTGAGCATGTTATCATAATTACAGTTATAAGGCCTGTGTGAACATAGTCTAATATGTTTAAATGATGCATGTAAAAAAGATTTTGCATGTTGGTGAAGTGGTAGCTCAGTGGTTAAGTGTTTTAAGACTTTTAATAAGAAAGTTCAAATCCCAGCACAACTAAGCTGTTACTGCTCAAGGCCCTCTACTGCTCAGTCTATAAATAAGACAAATGTAGGTTGCTCTGGTTAAGGGTGCATGCCATAAAATGCTATATAAAATGAAGAATTTTTTAAAACATACAGACTGACTTGTACTGATGTTTTAATATTACCCTTTACTCCACCATTCAGGTAGCAGATTCCAGTCCAATACCCATCATTCTGTATAGCGTGCCAGCCAACACCTTTCTGGATCTTCCTCTTGATGCAGTGGTACAGTTATCCCAGCATCCAAATATAATCGGCATCAAAGATAGTGGTGGAGATGTAAGAGCTACTTTTTATTAATTTTATTATTAAGTTTATTGCATTTTTTATGTATGCCTGCCAAATTCTTTAACTTGTAAAAATATGCTGATGGGTAAACTGGCAAAATTGAACTAGTGTGAAAAGGTGGGTGAATGTGTATCTTCATGGTTTCCTGCAATGAAGTAGTATCTTCTAGAGGGCATATTTCCATCTTGTTGCATCTCCAGTGTTTCTTGGATAAGCTCTGGATCCACATGATTTCAACCAAGGAACAAAGTTACTGAAGATGACTGAATTTTGATTATGAATTATGATTATAATAATGAATAGGTCCCCTTTGAAAGAATAGGGCCCCAAAGTAATTAAGGACACGACTGATTTTACATTACTAACTATTACTACTAACTTACTACTAATTTGCTATAACTAGATGACTTCTAGGTTTGGGAATCAAATATGAAATCTGTGACAACAAATCAAAATTTTAGCTTTAATTTCCAGATATTTAAACTTTTTTGAACCCACCATTTTTCACCTAATGGCTAAAAATGAATTTTCATTCACGTGTGCCACTTTACAGAGAAATGCATTTAATGTCAATGATCGTACCCAGTATATAATGTATTTATTTTTTTATCCTGACCTCTTCAGGAAAATGTGAAGGTTTTAGGCTAGCAAGGCCAATCACCATACATTTCATCTCCTGAAAGTTTAAGCTTTCTATCTATCGATCGATCTATACAAACATACATACATACATATATACATATACTGTATAGTACACCCCTCACATTGCAGCAACCATTTTATTTAATGTTCTCAAGGGACAAAACTATAGAATTGTATATACTTTAGAGTAGTCAATGTAAACTTTGTATAGCACTGCAGATTTACTTTCCTCTAAAAATAACTCAACATACAGCGATTTTCATCCAAATAACTGGCAACAAATGTGAGTACACCCTAAGCAAACATGTCAAAATTGTCTCCAAAGTGTCAATATTTTGTGTGAGCAACATTATTTTGCACTGCCTTAATTCAATTCATTTTTATTTGCATTGCCCTTTTAACAATAAACATTGTCTTAAAGCAGCTTTACACAGATAATGTGGTGATAAAAAATGTATATGTAAGTAAGTTTGTCCTTGATGAGCAAACCGGTGGCGACTGTGGCAAGGAAAAACTCCCAGAGATGGCATCCTCATCTGGGTTGCACCAAATGTCCATTTATTGCAGATATACGATGTTGCGGGGTACAGTGATGGTGATCAGAAGCAAACTGTAGTCCTGAGTCAATGTAGCAGACTGTTGACATTAACTACAGTCCAAATCCATGCTTAAAGCTCCCGTTCTTACTCCGGAATTTCATGAAACCACCCAAGGAATTGATGAGAAACCGTCCCAAGCTGCACAGAGTGGCCTCCAGTCGAAGAGAACACTATCCAGAGGCAGGCCTGGACGAAGTAGGAAGATTCACGGAGGGAAGAGGGCAGGAGCAGTTGTCACTGGAACCTTAGGAGCATGTTTATCGAGAGAAAGAGAGATAGAAAGAGAAGGATATGGATTATTATGTGTCCTTATTGTTGTATTAAAGTTAATGTCACTGTGCAGTTGGGGACTCCGGCAAGACTTGCTATGGCAGCATAGCTAAAAGGGAGAACCAGAAGGTAACACCGACATGAGGGATCTCTGGGATAAGAGACGACCCACCACACCACCGTCAACAAACCTGAGTGAACGTGTGAGAGTGAGGGGATGACAGCATACAAATATCCAAGTACAACAAACACTCAATATCCATGATCCCTCCAGATCTGAGCCTTTACCTAAGAAAAATCTGCTGATAAAAGACTTGACTAAATAAATACATTTCAACCTCGACTTGAACACTGAGACTGTGTCTGAGTCCTGAACACTGATTAGAAGGCTGTTCCATAACTGTGGGGCTTTATAAGAGAAAGATCTGCCCCCTGGTGTAGTCTTCATTATTTGAGGTACCAACAAATAGCCTGCACCTTTTGATCTAAGTAGGCATGGAGGATCATACTGGTACAGAAGTTCACTCAGATACTGTGGTTCAAGACCGTTAAGTGCTTTATATGTCAGTAGTAGTATTTTATAATCAATGCGAGATTTGATTGGGAGCAGTGTAGACTGATTAAAACAGGAGTGATGTGGTCATATTTTCTAGATCTCGTGAGGACTCTTGCTGCTGCATTCTGAACTAACTGAAGCTTATTAATGCATTTACTCGCACACCCAGACAGTAAAGCGTTACAGTAGTCTAATCTAGATGTAACAAAAGCATGAACTAGTTTTTCTGCATCCTGTAACGACATCATATTTCTAATTTTAGCAATATTTCTAAATTGAAAGAAGGCGATCCTGGTAATATTATTCACATGAGCCTCAAAGGAAAGACTCGGGTCAATAATCACACCAAGGTCTTTGATTGCTGTACAGGCTGAAACAGAAACACCATCCAGAGATGCTACATAATCGGAAAGTTTACTTCTAGCTGCATGTGGTCCTAGTAAAAGTACTTCCGTCTTATGTGAGTTAAGCAGAAAAAAATCAAGCATCCACTGTCTAATGTCCTTTACACACTTCTCAACATTGTTAAGCTGATCTCGCTCATCTGGCTTTGCTGAAATATACAGCTGAGTATCATCAGCATAGCAATTGTATTCGAAACACCAAATTTAAAAGCTTTGATAGAAGATACACAAATTTGTGTGGTCCTGTCAAGCAGACAAAACATACATATGATAAATAGAACATGCGGCTTTTCATGGTTATACGACGTATGTCACTTAGGATGTATTTGCTTTTGTTGCATGCTATTTTGACAATATTGGCTGTACTGTAGTTATTTTTTCAGAGGACAGCATATCAATACTGCTGTACAAACTGCACATTAAATACGCTAAAATATGTCAAAAGTTTTATTTCTATAGTATTGCCCCTTTTGAGAAGTGAGGGGTGTACTCACTTTCGTGAAATAGATAGATAGATAGATAGATAGATAGATAGATAGATAGATTGATTGATTGATTGATTGATTATATTTTATATGGCAGTGGGTGAAAGCTGGTGTAGGCATGTGTGTTTGTATGGTGTATACCTAGCCAGTGTATCTATCTATCATGTTACAATAATGATAAAGACATATGAGCTATAAAGTAACACATAGAATCATGTAGTAAACAAAAAATTAAATTTTATCACAATTTAACACTCAAGGCATTCTCTCATCAAATTCACATGGCAGTCAACTGTAGCCCAGCCTAGGACATGGTGGCTTTTGGAGAGTGGTAGCTTAGTGGTTAAGGTGCTGGGCTACTGGTTGGAAAGTTTGGGGTTCAAGCCCCGGTATTGCCAAGCTGCCACTCTTGGGCCCTTGAGCAAGGCCCTTAAACCTCTGTGCTCCATGGGTGCTGTATCATGGCTGACCCTGTGCTCTGATTCCAGGTTTTGGGACAAGTTGGGATAATTGAAGAAAACATTTTTACTATGCTGTAAAGCAGTGTTCCCCAACCCCCGGGCTGTGGACTGGCACCAGTCTGTGGGTCAATTGGTACCGTGCCGCACAGAAAGAATACATAACCTACATTATTTTCATTTTATTTATTATCTGATTCTGAATGTTGTTTTATTTTGAAGAATTACTATATTCTCACCGCCATATCTGTCTATCACTCTCGCTTGATGCATGTCAAGATGCCTCGCCTCGGTCTCATGTCTTACCTCCATCCGCTACCTTCTAAAAGGGGCTCCGGCCAGTAACACATAATACATTACCGATGAATTGAAACCCCCAATCTAGCAAAATGAACAAAAAACAACACAGTGGATTCACGTTTATTATTATATTTAGAAAATACTAGTTTTTATGCCGGTTGTATCATTTAATTTTGTTGTATTTACCCGCCAAACCTTAAAGGCCGGTCCGTGAAAATTGTCTGACATTAAACCGGTCCGTGGTGCACAAAAGGTTGGGGACTGCTGCTGTAAAGTATGTGACAAATATTTTTTATTTAAGTGCCTTTTCAAGAGTTAATTTTGAATCACTCTTTGCCTGCAAAACAGCAACAGTCAATTCTTCTAGATACACTTGAACACAGTTTTTGAAGGAACTTGGCAGGAAGATATTCCATCATCTTAAAGAACTAACCACAGACTTTCTGTGGATAAAGGCTGCCTGAAATCCTTCTTTCTCTTTATTATCCCAGACAGACTTGATGTTGAGATCAGGTGGCCACACCATCACTTACAGGACTCCTACACTGAAGTTCTTAATGACAATGGCTGTATGTAAGGGTTCACTGATCTGCTGCAGAATAACTTTAAGGCCAATCAGACACCTTCCTAAAATTACTGCATGATTAGATAAGTGTCTGCCTGTATTTCTCAGCAATGAAGACACCATTAATACTGACCAAATCTAGATTTGCAGAAATGCAGCACCACAACTTGCAGAAAACCGCCACCATGCTTTGCTGCCTGCAGACACTAATTATTATACCGCTCCCCAGCCGTTTGGCAAACAACTTGTTTTTTTCAAAGCATTTCAGGTTTTAGCTCATTAGTTTAGTGCACCTGCTGCCATGTTTTTGTGCATTGTTGAGTCACTCAGTCTTGTTCCATATATATTTATATATATATATATATATATATATATGATATAAAATCACATAAGGGTAGTAATGGTACACGTATATACAAATTATTATAAACCATATATTATAACCAAGCAGGCATTGTATTTAAAATTGTTGTGTAAAAAAAAAAAAAGTTAACTGTTGATGTTCACAAATGTTAATATTAATAAAAAAAACAAGAAATTTTATGTAGCATTATTTCTTGCACCTAACTGTTATTCTTTTCACATTGGGATTAACTGATAGATTACAAGAATAGGTCTGATTGTATATAAAACAAGATCACAGGATTTCCAGGTGTTGGCAGGATCTGCCGGATTCCTTATGGCTGCCTATTCAGTAGGTGAGGCATTAGTATTCATATTCATTATATATATATATATATATATATATATATATATATATATATATATATATATATATATATATATATTTATTTATTTATTTATTTTTAATTTGAAGTAAATCACACTGAAAATATAGATTTTAGAATGAGAATATAGATTTGTTTTTTTATTTACAAATTTTAAAAAAGCAAGTTCTAGATTCCAGCAATATATAGAACAAGGAAGTAAATATTCAATAATCTGATTATTTAAGAATGCACTTAATTTCTATGTCCCTATATAAATGTAAGCAGGTCCCTATATAAAATGTCATTTTCCATATGCCTAATATTTTCTGTAAAAGAAAGCTACACTGTCCCTTGCCAACACCTTTTCAATCTCCTTCAGGTTGCATCTTCTACATAGAACATAATCCACCTGTGTGCACCTTCCTCCACTCTTATACGTCACCCTATGCTCCTCCTTCTTCTTAAAATACGTATTTACTACAGCCATTTCAATCGTTTTAGCAAAATCAACCACCATCCTGCCATTCCTCTCCATAAGACCTACCCATCACCTCCTCGCCAACCTCTGTTCCTTTAACCTACATGCCCATTAAAGTCTGCCCTGATCACCAATCGTTCTTTCCTAGGTACACCTTCTACCACTTCATCTAACTCCCTCCAGAATGTTTCCTTCTCCTCTATCTCACAACCTACTTATGGAGCATAGGCACTGATGACATTTATCATCACCCCATCAACTTCCAGCTTCACATTCATTACCCTATCAGAAACTCTCTTCATCTCCACTACACTCTTACTGTACTCTTCTTTCAGAATCACCCCTACACAATTTATCTTTGATGTTTGTTGGATGATATTGTGATTTGTGGTGAGAGTAGGGAGCAGGTTGAGAAGAGCCTGGAGAGGGGGAGGTATGTGCTGGAGAGAAGGGGAATGAAAGTAGGAGTAAGACAGAGTACATGTATGTGAATGAGAGGGAGGGCAGTGGAGTGGTGCGGTTGCAGGGAGATGTGATGAAGGTGGATAAGTTTAGGTACCTGGGGTCAACAGTGCAAAGAAATGGAGAGTGTGTTAGATAAGTGAAGAAAAGAATGCATGCAGGGTGGAGTGGGTGGAGAAGAGTGGCAGGAGTGATTTGTGATAGTAGGGTATCTGCAAGAGTGAAAGGGAAAGTTTATAGGACTGTGGTGAGACCTACGATATTGTATGGTTTAGAGACAGTGGCATTGAGTAAAAGACACGAGGTGGAGCTGGAGGTAGCAGAGCTGAGTGACGAGAATGGAGAGGATTAGAAATTACTTTATTAGAAGGACAGCGCATGTAGGACGTTTTAGAGAAAAGGTGAGTGAGGCACGATTAAGATGGTTTGGACATGTGCAGAGGAGGGACATCGGGTATATCAGTAGGAGAATTCTGAAAATGGAGCCACCTGGAAGGAGGAAAAGAGGAAGGCCAAGGAGGAGGTTTATGGATGTAGTGATGGAAGACATGCAGGTAGTTGTTTTGAAAGAGGCAGATGTAGAGGACAGGGGAGTATGGAGACGGATGATCCGCTGGGCGACCCCTAGTGGGAGCAGCCGAAAGAAGAAGAAGATATAATTGTACATTTTTGGGCATTGTATAGGCATTTTTATTGGTACTTTCAAATGTTTCAACCACAGTGAATATTTTGAGAGTTCCAACTTACATATCAATTATTTTTCTTTTACAGTATATCTGGATAGATTCCCACTTAATATTTAGCAGTTCTGAGTATAGTAAAGATCTGAGTATAGTACTTTTTCTATCAAATGTTAAAAGCATATATTTGGAAACTATTTTTCAATAAGTGATATGCCCTGATCTTAACTTTTTTATTTTTTCTTTCTTTTGAAGGTGCTGCTGGGGGTGTGTGTGCTTTAGCAAATGTTTTGGGTAAACAGATCTGTGAGCTAGCACAGCTTTGTACATCTGGACAATGGGACAAAGCCAAAGAACTCCAGTACCGCTTAATTGAACCAAACACTGCAGTAAGGTTTTATTTTATACAAGAAAAATTTTATATATACATACTGTATACACTACATAGAAACAGTAACAAACTTAACAGTAGAGGGACAATAAATATAAAATTTCTCATTAGCAATTTTTGAAGGGGACACAAATAAACTTTCTTTTGACTTCTCCCGTTAGGGGTCACAGCGGACCATCCGCATGTTTGATTTGGCACGTTTTTACGCTGGATGCCCTTCCTAACGCATCCCTCCTTCCTTTAGAAGGGGACACAAATAATCCAGTCAAATTGTACTTATAAAGACACAGTCTCCCCACAGTGAAAAACGTTGCTTTTATCATTATTGTAGCATGGAGACTGCGTCATTATGGTTATTTTCAAAGTTCTCAGGTTCAATGACAAAGCAAAACAAGGAATTAAAAAAAGGTTAACATTTTATTTAAAATTAATTAGGACACTTAAGAACAGAATAGAAATTGATTATACAAAAAAATACAGTGTGGTCAGTTCGGATGTAGCACAGTGCTCATTTAGTAAATGCAGAGCTAAACAATATGCAAATTTTGGCTGTTTATTTTAACATTATGCCAAGTCGTCCCAAATAAAACACTGCATGGGAAACGGCTTTAGCGTGTTAGTTGCAGTGCACTATGCTACAAGCTATTGTAAACAAGCTAACGTTAACTAGATAAGTCATATTTTAATCGCTAATAGAGCAGATTCATGGAAAATTACATCGGTAATCAGCATTTTTGCCGCAAATAATTTATGAATGAGTCTGCATCAACTACATTAAAGAGAATCGCTTTATTTAAAGTGAATAAAATCCCCTAGTTAATGGAGTTGAACATTAATTGAGCCGCAGACACAAACCTGACTCGTGTGTGTAGAGTAGGTGAGATGAACTGGGAAAGCAGGCAGTGGGTCAAACCACTGTGAGGAAGGGGAGGGGGAACTCAACTGTTTCTAAATGCATTTTTTGGTTTTTTTTTCTTTTCTACTTACACAATTATTTAGGTATACATATATATATATTTTTCATAAATGTTCATAATTTTTTTTTTTTCGCGGGGGGATTGGGGCAATCCTCGGATGGGGGGGACTTGTCCCCTCCGCCCCCCCGGGATTTACGCCCATGCATTTGAAATCAAGCTATGTTTTATAATTTTTTTAACACTGTCAACATAAAAAAAAAGCATATAAGAACATTTGGTAAAGCATATTTAGATATAAGTATAACAAATTTGGTAGTTCCTACAGGAAACAACCTGAGAAATGTAATAAACAGCTTCAGAGACTGATGGGGCTTTCCACAATGTGCTAGGGCTATAGATGGCACACATGTGGACCCCAAATTGATGTTTTGGGACATCAATCTCTAGTGGCCTGTGAAGATGCAAGGGTGTTTGGGAATTCTTCCATCTTCCAGAAAGGTCAATCAGGCAGACTTTTTCCACCAAGGACAGAGGAAATTCAATGTGTTAATTTGGTTTATTATTATTTATTTTTTGAAAAGAATTTAACAAGTGACTTCTGAACAGAATATTTTTAAAGTCTGAACATTACATCTGTAAATAATATAACAATCACAAAAAAGTGCTTAGTTTAACTTCAAGCATTACTGGGTTATTTGTCAATACAAAAAAAAAAATCTGATTCACAAATCAAAACCATATCTGAAAATGTTTCAGGTACTATTCTTATAAAAAAAAAAAAAAAAGAACCCTACTTCCCTAAAAAAAAAAACCTAAATAATAAATAAATAAAATTATTACAGTTCAAATGTAATTCAATGTAATTATTTAGTTTTCTGTTTATGAAACTTTTCTATACTAATAGTTCAAATGAAAGCTGAAACTTCACAAGCAGCAGCAGTTGTTGATAGTGTTGGAAGAAAATTTTCTTTTTAGTTGCTATCCTTTTTCCTCTTTTGTTTTTTTTAGATGCTTTTCTTTAGTTCTGCTTTGTCTGACTCTTCCTCTGTTTGTCATTTGTTTCAAAATGTGCCACATCCATGTGATGACATAATTTTTTTTAACTTTGTCCATGTTTAGCATGAGTCCAACTCTTTAACAGTCTGCATAACTCATTTAAATCAGTAACATGCATGTATTGAAAAGGGTGGGCTTCATTTTCTAGGAATTAATAGTTAAAAATTCACATTTAAAATAATAAAATAAAAAAACAGCTTTTTAATTTCATTCTTTTCATATTTTTTCACAATTTAGTGGGCTTATATTTCTCCTTGTAAATTACATCTTTCTTCTTTAACTTTCTCCTTTATGTAATTACAAAGTGATTGTTACTGCTCGTTACTTCGTCATCGTCTTTCATAAACATGTCATGTCCTGTTCAAACACAAACACAATTAGTCTCCAAACTAATATTTTATTTGACATAATGGTAATATTCTTTACAGGAGACTTTCGCAGAATTACATTGTTTGCTAAGATATATTTCTAGTTAATGAGCTCAAGGTCATATTTATGACCTTGAGTTCAAGGTCATATTTAAATGAGCTCAAGGTCATATTTAAATTTATGATTTTAGTTGTGTGCATAAATTGCTTACAACAGGAGTTGGCGGTGAGGCCTCCTTCCATGATCTGTTTCAACAACCTGTACAGTACCTTGCAAGCCTGACTCCATTCAAGCCAGCTTCCAATGTTAATACACACTTGTGTGTTTGTTTAGCCATATGCATTTTTTTTATATCTTCATCTAGGTTTGTTATCACTTTCTTGTTTTGCCTGTTAATGCTGCTTGCCTATCACCTGACCTTAGCCTGGATTAATTTTTGATTCTACTTGCAGATCAGTATATTTGTCTTTTTTTTTATTTTTTATAAACACTTTTATGCTGCACTTGCATCCATTTCCGTTATTGTGCATTCTGTGAATTTACGACAGTCTAGTTTTGTTTTAAGAATTGTTTTATCTCATTTAACAAGATAATATTTATTTTAATTGGACAGTGTATTTGATATTATATATTACTGGAATGGGGTTTATTGATATTTCCTTTTATTATATTTTTTATTTTTGTTAGGTCACAAGAAAATTTGGTGTTCCTGCCCTAAAACAAGCAATGGAGTGGTTTGGATACCAAGGTGGTGTATGCCGCTCCCCTCTGCAACCTTTGTCAAAGATGGAGTTAGAAAATCTTCAAGCAGACTTCTCCTCAAATGGATGGCTGTAGATGCACTTCAGATCACTAATGTCTTATTAATCAAGTTCTAGACATATTGTAATTGCTAATGTTTAAGTTGAAATATTTTTAAAATATTTCTTCAACTGCCATTGAGATTCCCAGAGATCAAATGCTAATGCTGAGTTTCTAGCACTTGGTGGGTAAATTAAGTTAAATGAATGTAATCTTTAACCACCCGTGACCCTTTCTTGGGTTTGAGTGAGCACAAGAAAATGGGCAGCACATTTGTAACACTATAAAGACTTTCTATCTTTTGATTGGAGTGTTTTGAGGTCTTACTCTAATAAACAGCTTTTTTTCCCCCTCTTGCATCTGTGTCACTCTTGTTTTATCCTCTACTTACCACTGCTAAATAGATTAGATTAGATTAGATTCGATTCAACTTTATTGTCATTACACATGTACAAGTACAAGGCAACAAAGTGCAGTTTGGGTCTAACCAGAGTGCAATAACAGCAAGTGCAGGATATACAGTGTTACATGATTTACATAAATTAAATAGAATTGAATATAGGGTTATAAAAAGTAATTTACAGATGTATATGTACTATGAATATACAGAAAAAAAATAAAAATAAATTATATATATATATATATATATATATATATATATATATATATATATATATATATACTATGAATATAATATACAGATGAATATATGTGTATTATGAATATAATATACAGGTGGATAGATATGTACTATGAACAATTATGTACAGGTGAGTATATATGTACTATAAGCAGTAATATATACAAAAGGATTTACAAAAGGATGTGAACGGTGAATGCTGATCCTTGATGATCCGTAAGAATGCTGCGAGCTTGACGCAGACAGCGTTTCTTCTGGATGTCCACCATGGCTGGGAGTGAAGTCCCTGTGATGCGCTGGGAAGTGCCCTTCTTCCTTCCAGGGACTGTGCAAAAGTTTTAGACAGGTATGAAAAAATATGTAAAGTGAGAATGCTTTAATAATAAAATAAAAATAAATCTGGAATTTTGCAAGAGTCAGGTGTTTAACCAATTATACCAAGCATGTGCTACTGAGCATTAATTTAGTATTAATTTCATGCTACTAAGGTAGATTTGTGGAAGACAATTTAATGTCAGGGTGTAATACACCATAGCAGGAAGACAATATTATATAGGTTGCACTGCATCATCAAGGTCTCTCTTAGGCAAAGATTTTAAAGCAGATTGGGGTTTCAAGATAGGGTGTAGATGGGTGTAGCATCTAGTGTAGATGGCTATTTTGAAAAAGCACAAAGAAACAGGCAATGTTAACGCCCACAGATACAGTGTTTGGCCAGGAAAACTTAATGTATGAGATGAAAGACAAATCCTGCTTACTTTTCTTTGACATTGGAAGATGTTCGGTAGTGCCATCAGCAAAACCTGACAGAAACCAATGGGACCCAGGTATACCCATTAAGTGTCTGGAGAAGTCTGGCCAGAAATGGCCTTCATGACTCCATTCAATTGTGGCCAAAAAGCCATATTTCCAACATGCAATCAAAGCTAAGTGACTCAACTATGCATACAAAATAAGAACTGGGATGAATAAAAACGACAGCAGGTGCTCTAAACTGATGAGTAAAAAATATACTGAAAAAATTCAGTGCAACACATCTCCTTCGAATAGAGTTGATCAGGTTGTTCATTGTGACAGTTTGAGCAGAATTCCCTTAGTTATGCAAACAGTTTGTTGCAGCAGCTGTCTGGGTGGCTGGTCTCAGACAATCTTGAAGGTGAAGATGCTGGATGTGGAGGTCCTGGTCTAATGTGGTTACACGTGGTCTGCAGTTGTGAGGCCAGATGGATTTATTGCCAAAAAAAAAAAAGGTAAGACACCCTACCCGCTAAAATCTACCCACTTTGGCTGGAATAACTTCAGTGCTTCTTGTAGCTATTTTCCAGTCCTTGACATCGGTATGAGGAATGTTTAACCCACTCCTCAACGTTCCTCAGCATTTCAATAGAATTAAAACCTGGGCTTTAACTTGGCCATTCCAGGACTCTCAATTTCTTAGTTTTTAGCCAGTCCTTAGTGGATTTGCTGGTATGTTTGGGTCATTGTCATGATGCAGAGTCCAGTTCCGCTTCAGCTTTCATTTTTTTTTACAGATGGTCTTACATGTTCCTCAAGTGTTCTGTGATACATGGTAGAATTCATGGTAGATTCTATGATGGTGAGCTGGCCATGTCCTGCTGCAGAAAAGCATCCTCAAACCAGGACACTTTCACCCCCATGTTTCAGAGTATGAGGATATTTTACTGGAATGCTGTATTTAGTTTACACCAAACATGTCCTCTGTTCCTGTGTCCAAATAATTACATTTTAGAATTATTTGTCCAAAGAACATCTTCCCAGAATTCCTACTCTTTGTCTATGTTCTCTCTGGCAAACTTAAGTCTGGTCTTCATGTTTTTCATAAAGCAAATGTTTCCTACAAAGGTGGCTTGTGCCTTGTGACTAAATGTGTGAAGTCTCTTTCTGATTGTAGAGGCATGCACTTTCACATCAAAAGTAGCAAGAGCCTGCTGTAGGTCCTGTGATGATATTTTAATGTTTTTGGTGACTACTTTTAGAATCTTGCAGTCTGATCTCGGGGTGAACTTGCTTAAACGGGCATGTTGGCAGCTGTTTGAATGTCCACCACTTGTAGACTATTTTCCTGATTTAAAATTCTTTGGTGATCTTTTTAAATCCTTTTCCAGACTCATAAGCCATTCCAATGTTTTCTCAAGGCCTCAGACAGCTGTTTCGATCTTCCTATGGTGTTCACTTTCACTTCAAAAGTCAGAAGCACAACAAACTAAATGTCTGAGTGTCAAATAGGGCAAGCCTCCTTTAAAAAATATAATAACAATGTTCCAAACATGTGTCCTGATGTGATAAACCTGTGTGATTTTAGCCATTTTAAGTGTGAATAAATGTGGGGATGTCCTGATTTATTCCTCACCAGAAATAGTTTTTTTTTTTTTTATTACATTTTAGCAGTGGCAGGCTGTGCATATGGTACCTGGGCCTTCAGTGAGGACTTACTCGACTTAATCCACCTCTTAATACCACAACTATCACGTCGCAATTATAGAAACCATCAACACTATACAAAAACGCAATATAACAACCCGTGGCAATACAGAGAGAGAAAGAGAGAGAGAGAGAGAGAGAGAGAGAGAGAGAGAGAGAGAGAGAGAGTTCACATATGGAGGGTAAATAACATTTTACTAAAGAAAGAAACCAAGTTAAGACAACTCCAAACCTCTACATTACAACTGCAACTGTGCCACCTACATCATCTGGAGCAGTTCAAAATCAATATTTGTCTAATAACATAAAAAAACATAAGAAATTCAAATAAAATACAACCTACTTACCAGAGATGCAGACTCATAATTTGCACCGCTCCTCAGAGGCTGTAAGCTAGTGGTACTGCTCGTATTCTTTTGTCTGGAAGTGGCAAACAAACTTTCCCGGGCTACAAGCTAGCTAGCTTCGGGGTTGGCCGACGTTTTTTTACGATGTCTAGATTTTCTTGAAAATGTAATTTTATGTACGTCCGAGACCAAATCAATTTATATTCCTTTGTAGGAATAAAAAAAAAGTCTAACTCAGATGTATTAATGTGTGCAGAGTGCTACAGATGTTTTCTGCTATTCGAACTTGGCTGCAACAGTTTTCCTCTGACCAACCAATCAGAGGACGAAAAATTGCTGACGCTATTCTGGGCCAGATAGTCAAGTCAAGTCAAGTCAAGTTTATTTGTATAGCGCTTTTCACAACAGACATTGTCTCAAAGCAGCTTTACACAAATCAACAGTGATGGTGAATGGTGTGAATTTGTCCCTGATGAGCAAGCTGTGGCGACTGTGGCAAGGAAAAACTCCCTTAGATGTTATGAGGAAGAAACCTTGAGAGGAACCAGACTCAAAAGGGAA
The DNA here is from genome assembly GCA_039877035.1 of Silurus lanzhouensis. Lineage (NCBI taxonomy): Eukaryota > Metazoa > Chordata > Actinopteri > Siluriformes > Siluridae > Silurus > Silurus lanzhouensis. Next base: position 227,516 of record JBCEWE010000552.1, on the reverse strand, counting down.
ACCCATCCTCATTTTGGGTGACATCAAGAGTTTGATCATAAATCTTTCAACAGTACAGAACAATGGAGAGTGAGAACTAACATGATTACTGGAGTATAAGATTATAAGTGATGTTCTTTCTGCAGTCTTATACAGTCTATATGGTTAGTAGCTCCGAGTTTTATGAGCTCAGCATTTGTGATCACCACAGATCCAGCATCAGCTTCTCCATGCCAGAGCCTTTAACACTCCAGGAGGTCCAATGCCAAACTCCACACATGTAGCGGGATCCAAATGGCACTGGTACGTCTCTAGATGGTTCGGGATGTTTGTGAGTTCGGCATCTACTTCTTCAAAGGTCCGTAATCATCACGAGGTGGGAGGTGACTGGAGCTGGCCAAACCTCAGGGTGTCTCGGGATGGGGAGAGAAAGAGAAGCAGTGGAGAGGAATTAGCGTAGCTGCTGTTCATGATATTAACAGCACAAGTTGATAATGTGCATGTGATCAGATGTTCTGGAGCACAAGGTTATGATGTGATGTGTGTTATGTGTAGGCTTTGCTAAAAAGATATGTTTTTAATCTACACTTAAACTGGGTGAGTGTGTCTGAGCCCCGAACACTGTCAGGAAGACTATTCCAGAGTTTAGGAGCTAAATGTGAAAAATCTCTACCACCTTTAGTGGACTTTGCTATTCTAGGAACTACTAGAAGCCCAGAGTTTTGAGATCTCAGGGAGCGTGGCGGATTGTAGCGAGTTAAAAGACTGGATAGATATATGGGAGCCAAACCATTTAGTGCTTTATAAGTGAGAAGTAATAGTTTGTAGTCTATTCGAAACTTAACAGGAAGCCAATGTAGGGACGATAAGATCGGGGTTATGTGATCATATTTTCTTGACCTTGTAAGAACTCTGGCTGCTGCATTCTGGACTAACTGAAGCTTGTTTATTAATGATGCAGGACATCCACCTAGTAACGCATTACAGTAGTCTATTCTGGAGGTCATGAACGCATGGACGAGCTTCTCTGCATCGGATATGGACAACATATTTCTTAGCTTAGAAATATTTCTAAGGTGAAAGAAGGCTGTTTTAGTAACTTGATTGATATGATTTTTGAAAGACAAGTCGCTGTCTAAAATAACACCTAGGTCTTACTGTTGAATTAGTGGTTACAGAACATCCGTCTAAATGCAGGTTGAGATGCTGGAGCTTCTGTATACTAGTTTTTGGTCCGATGAGCAAAATCTCAGTCTTATCGGAATTTAAAAGTAGAAAGTTATGGGTCATCCAATCTCTTATTTCCTTAACACACTCAGTTATCCGACTTAATTGAGCTATATCGCCTGGTTTAGATGAAATATATAGCTGAGTATCATCAGCATAACAATGGAAGCTAATTCCATGCCTTCTAATAATATTTCCTAACGGAAGCATGTATATTGTGAACAGCAGGGGTCCTAGAACTGAACCTTGCGGCACGCCATAATTTACTTGCATTAGCCTGGATAGCTCTCCATTTAAATCTACGAAATGGTAACGATCGGACAGGTAGGATTTAAACCAGCTTAATGCCTGTCCCTGAATGCCGATGTAATTTTGTAATCGATCTAGGAGGAGATCATGGTCTATAGTGTCGAATGCAGCACTAAGATCAAGTAAAACCAACAGCGAAATGAGGCCTTGGTCTGAAGCTAAAAACAGGTCATTAGTTATTTTAACTAGAGCAGTTTCTGTGCTATGATGGGGCCTAAAACCTGACTGAAATTCTTTAAAGATATTGTTCTCTTGCAGGTAGGAACATAACTGGGCAGCGACAATCTTTTCTAAAATCTTAGACATAAATGGGAGATTTGAAATGGGTCTGTAATTTGATAACGTGTTTGGATCCAGATTAGGTTTTTTAATGAGGGGCTTAATAACTGCTAACTTGAGGGATTTAGGGACGTGACCTAAAGATAGTGAGGAGTTAATAATATTTAGAAGAGGTTCACCAGTTGTATATAACACTTCCTTCAGTAATTTAGTAGGAATTGGATCTAACTGACATGTTGTCGATTTAGCTTTGGCAATAACATTATACAGCTCTTCCTGTCCTATACATGTAAAACAGTGGAGTTGTGGAGTTGAAGGTAACACTGTCTCAGGAGATGGTGTCAGAGGTTGAACTGCCACAATTGTTTTTCTAATGTTATCTATTTTTTCAGTGAAGAAAATCATTAAGTCCTCACTACTAAACTGTGATGGAACACAATTTTCAGAGCCCTGATTTGTAGTTAGTTTAGCTACTGTACTGAAAAGGAACCTGGGATTGTTTTTGTTGTTTTCTATAAGTTTGCTCAGGTGTTCAGCTCTAGCAGCTTTTAGCGCCTGTCTGTAGCTGAGCATACTGTCTTTATACGCGATTCTAAATACCTCCAATTTAGTTTTCCTCAATTTTCTCTCCAGATTACGTGCTGTTCTCTTGAGGGCATGTGTATGACTATTATACCAAGGTGCAGGTGCTTGTTCTCTAACCTTTTTTAACCGGATGGGGGCAACGGTGTCTATTGTGCTAGTGAGGATAAGGTCTATGTTGTTAGTTATCTCATCAAGATTATTGGTAGTTATGGGTTTAGTGAGAAATTGAGATAAATCAGGCAGGTTATTTATGAATCTGTCCTTAGTGGTTGGAACAATAGTCCTACCAAGTCGATAACGTGGTGCAACACGGCTAATCTGCTCTACCGGTAGTGTGTACAGTATGAGGTAATGGTCTGTGATGTCATCACTCTGAGGTAAAATATCTATATTAGTGACGTCTGCTCCGTGGGATATTATTAAGTCTAATGTGTGGTTAAAGCGATGAGTTGGTCCGGTGACGTTTTGTTTAACCCCAAAAGAGTTTAATAAGTCAACAAATGATAATCCTAGAGCATCGTTTACATCATCTACATGAATATTAAAATCTCCTACAGATAGCTGCCCTGTGAGGCGAATTTGAAATGTGATTGGTCAAAGAAACAGATCTATTGCTAATAATCTCTATAGTAAAAAGGCCAGCAGTACAAAACAGTATTTTAAAGGCCCTGGGCAGATTAGTTTGACATGGCAGCACAAAGAGCCTGAAATCTGATTGGACAAAAAATCTAACAGCCACATACACATAATGGAAGCAGTGCAGCCAAGAAAAACGCTACAAAATGAAGAAAATAAACTGTTGGGAATAAATTAATACAATTTCATGGAACAAATATCAGAATTTAGGTTGTAAATGTAGGCCAGTGCTTCTGATAATGTTTAGGCCAGCAGAAAAGGATTTACTGGCCCTGACCACCCACCACTGCATTCTACAGAAACTTAAAAATATATATTTTCTTCAGTTTTAATTGTTTAGTTATATTACTTGAATCTCTCAGTATTAATAAAATTGATATTAAATATGAAGTGTCTTATTTTTTGTCACATGACTGTATATTGCAGTGTCTATTATTTTTTTATATATTACATATATCTGTAATAAAAATGTGCTTCAGCCTGCTTTTCAAATTAAAGAATCTTAAAAACAAACTGTATTACAAAGTGTATTAATTTTCTTACACATAAATACATTATAAATATAAAATACACAAATGTACCAACTTTTAATATTAAATATATTAAGCAATCAACTTCTAATAAGTACCTAACTTCTAATCTTAATAATATAACATTAATGAGTCAATTTGCCAAAAATATGCTTAAATAATTAATTTACGCTTAATACACTTAAATTGTGCAAGAAAGAGAGAAATTGGCGAACATATTTCACATCCTGTGTATACCAGTTGAAGTACATTATGTTGCAATACATGGCAGGATTATGCACAGTCAGGAATAGTGATATATAGAATTTACTGCAGATTCACAAGTGGCTGCAGTCTTCAAACACAGTGGAAATATTTTACCAATCAGAGCCAAGCTTTTCAGATCAACTGATAATTGTCCAATCGCACATTGGCATATAAAGTATATGACATAAAGTACCACCATAGACCCTTTTAGTGCCGACGGCATGATGACGTCACGGCGCTAGCTGGAGGGGGCCAATACAAACCAGCACAGAGTCGATATACAAGATACATAAGCATCATCTTGTTATCGCATACCTGCTGCCACTGCCAGACACAAAAAAAAGAATGCAGCTTTTGCTTAAACCGGGCGGACTGGACTGAAACGATCAACAAAAGAGCACAATTCATATCAGGTTACATTAAAGTTACTATTGTCTTTTGTTGATATGGTTTGCTTAAGTGTCTAAAAATTATCGTGCATGTGTACCTACTCAGAAATTGGACAACAACTGAATTGATTTATCATTTAACGCTAACATTTTAGCGTGTAATTTAGCTAACTGCTAGCTAACGACCAGACACTAAACATAAAGAAAACATTTTGTGTCGTCTCCCTTTCACTGCGGTTAAGCCAGCTAAATCTTGAAAATACATGGTTAAGCCAGCCGCACTTTTCTTTGTGTTGCGCATCTAATCGTGCACTTACGGTATGGGTGGTGGGTGCAGTCAAAACAGATGTAAAGTCGCTTCAGAAAGGCGTTTCCGTTATAAAAAATAAATAAATAAAAAGACATAAAAAAAATATAAAAAATCTTAGTGCATTTTCAATCATGTTCCACATTCAAACACTTATAAAACATTTTCCTTTACAGGTTTGCTCATTCTTTTAAATATTGTTATTTAGAGCGTCTCTGTCTATTACTCTATTAAATTTCAACTAATTTTACTGTGGAGTTTGGAGAAAAGTAAAGGCGAAATCACTCAAAACATCAGTGCATTTTCAATCATGTTCCACATGTAAACATTCATTAAACATTTTCCTTTATAAGTTTGTTCTTTCAAATAATTCTTATTTTCTCTGCCTTTACTTTTCTCAAAAACTTCACAGTAAAATGACTTGAAATTTAATAGAGTAATAGGCACAGAGACACTCTAAATAAGAATAATTAAAAAGATTGAGCTAATCTATAAAGGAAAATGTTTAATGAGTGTATGAATATGGAACATGATTAAAAAAGCATTAATGCGTGGAGTGAATTTGCCTTTACTTTTCTTAAAAACTGTACAGTAAAATGACTTGAAATTTAAGAATATAATAGACAGGGACACTCTAAATAAAAATTATTTGAAAGATTGAGCAAAAGTAAAAAAAATGTTTAATGAGTGTTTGAATATGGTGATTCAAATGTACTGATTTTTGTTTCTTAAACCTTGTACAGTAGAACGTCCTGAAAATGAATTTAGTGATAGTCAGGGTCACTCTGTAAAGATAATTCGAATGAATTAGCAAACATTTAAAGAAAGGTAAAATAAAGGTGATTTTGCTTTTACATTTTACTGTATATTCCCAAACAACATACAGTAAATATGTTTTAAGAGTGTTTAAATATGGGCCTTGATTTTTATATATATATATATATATATATATATATATATATATATATATATATATATATATATATAATATATCCGTGTATTTTCAAGATGCGGCTGGTTTAACCGCAGTTCCCTTTCAGCAGTTGTCATAAGTGCAATTGTAAAAACAGAAAGGTAGCAGTGAACAGACCCATGTTATGTGTCAGGTCTGTGTAAAGTGTGTGAATTTGCTAACGTTTGCCATGTTAGTAGGCAACCTGAAAGGCAGCTCTTGATGTACATAGTGAGGTACTTTGTTCCTCCACCTTAGCCCCGCCCACAAAACCACCACACGGTTTAATAACTGAAAAAGCCAATATTGAGCAGGATCGCATTCAGTGATGCAGATTTATTATTTAAATTGTAAATTGTAAATAAAGTTGTATTATGTTCTCTATTTCCACAACAATTTGATTGCCTCCCTTCCCATGTTGAGTCGTTATGTAACCTCTTAGCTTCCATTAAATATAATTTCCATTGTTAAGACAAAAAAAAATAAATAAATAAATATCTAAATATAATGTTTTGTGTTCATAAGAAAAAATAAATGCATACAGGTTGTATTGACATGAGGACAAATGAATGATGGCAGAATCTTCATTTTTGAGTGAAATATAATTTTAATTGTTTATGTTAATTCAGCCCAGTCTGACAACTATAAGTTCTTTCTTTGATTTATATATATTTATAATTGCAGATGTGTACAAAGACTTAATTAAAAAAGGGGATGCTTTCACAAGAGGAGAAGACATCTGGAAGACCAGTACACAGCAAGGAAAAAACCTATTGAGGCTGTAAAGGTTTGTGATTATCTTCCATTCAGAATTGTTGTACTGTTTAACAGCAATATTTTGCTAGCATTTTTCCTTCTTCCTTTTTGACTTACCTGGGGTGGGATAAAATGTTAATTTTGTAAATATTTTTAGGTCAAAAGTACCTCAAAACCTCAACCACAACTGCTAGTATCTTAAAATGCAGCTACTGTTGCAATGGGAGACCAACTTCAAAGAGACCTCCAGAAAAAAACAGCTCCTGTTACCCCACTCCATTGTCGAATGACTTGGATGACTGAAATTGACATGTTTCAGAACAGAGAAGAATCAAAACAGAGAAGATCAAGAAAGAGAGCAGTAAGCAAGATTTAGGGCCCGAGCACCGAGGAGCAGGCCAGAATGGCCAGAATGGCCTGCACCAAAGGTGCACCAAAGGTGCGAAGCCCTATTGTTTTCCTTAGAATTGATTCTTTTTTTATTAGGGCCCAAACACCGAGGAGCAGGCCAGAATGGCCTGCACCAGAGGTGCGAAGCCCTATTGTTTTCCTTAGAATTATTATTAGGGCCCGAGCACCGAGGAGCAGGCCAGAATGGCCTGCACCAGAGGTGCGAATCCCTATTGTTTTCCTTAGAATTTATTATTTTTTATTTTTTATTTTTATTTTTTACACACATTGGCCATTTGGGGTCCCTTAACATGCTCGAAAACTCTTGAAATTTGGCATACACGTCAGAGTCCTTTGTCACTAGAGCCGGACAAAGGCTGGAATACGGGCGTGGCAGGGGGGCTCTGTAGCGCCCCCTGTAATTCAAAAACAAACATTCGTGCACAGATCCGGCAATTATGTACGCACATGTACGAGAGTTGGTACGCATATAGATCTCATCGACCCGAACAACTTTCGCCCTCTAAACTATGAGCTTCGCCCAACAGGAAGTCAGCCATTTTGTTTTGTTTTATAAGTGCATGCGGTGAACTTTTAAATACTTTTAAATACTCCTCCTTTTATTTCAGGCATATTTAAGCTCTTGGCATGCACTTTGGGTGCCTTAACATGCTCGAAAACACCGGACATTTGGCACAGACGTCAAAGTCGTCTGCCATTAGGACCTGTCAAAGGCTGGAACATAGGCGTGGCAATAGGGCTTTGTAGCGCCCTCTGAAATGCAAAAACAAATATAGGTGCACAGATCGGGCAAACATGTACGCATGTGGTGAACTTTTAAATACTCCTCCTAGGGAATTCATGTGATTGACATCAGAAGTGGTGAACATGATGCGGAGACATTGCACTTGCTAAATTGTGAAGGGATTTTTGATATCTCGAACGGTGCTGCCATGGCGAGGCGACAAATTTATGGCGAATTCAGGGAAACAGGAAGTGTCTAATATCTTAAGCAAAAAATGTCTTATTCGGAATGACGCGTGCTGTGCATGTTCAGCCAAGGATTCCAATTGCATCGATGTGCCTATTGTGAATCTTGGACATAGCGCCACCAACAGGCACCAGAAAGTGTGTCAGTCACAAAAGGTGGATTTTTTGACAGTTGCATGTGGTCAACTTTTACATACTCCTTCTAGGATATTCATCCAATTGATACCAAACGTAATCAACATGATGCTGAGACATTGTAGATAATATATTGCAAAGGAATTTTTTATATCTCGAACGCTGTTCCCATGGCAACGCGTTAAACTTTACTTTTATTTTAGGCATATTTAAGGCTTTTGGCGTGCTTAGATTATCTTGAAATTTGACACATACATCACATTTGACAAGTCACATACATCACAAGTGTGGACAAAAAGGTCGGACAATGGTGTGTCTCTTAAGTGGCTCACTAGTGCCCCCGTTTGTCTAAAATGTGGGGTTTCTTTTACCTACAGTCCCCAAATGGGTCAGTAACAACATAAAATAGTCCACTGATATTTACCCACTTGATGCACTTGCCCACCGTGCATTGTTTTCTGGGAGGCACCGTATAGCGATACACAAACGTGCGAGGGCCCGCCATCGCTGCTTGCAGCTATATTTAGGGCCCGAGCACCGAGGAGCAGGCCAGAATGGCCTGCACCAGAGGTGCGAAGCCCTATTGTTTTCCTTAGAATTTATTATTATTTAGGGCCCGAGCACCTATTTTGCGTAGGACCCTATTGTAATTGTGTTGTTTTTTTTTCTTATTATTAGGGCCCGAGCACCAAAGGTGCGTAGGACCCTATTGTTTTTGTGTCGTTTATTTATTATTATTATTATTATTATTATTATTATTATTTGCATTTTTTTTTTCATCGAAAACTCACGAAACTTTGCGTACACAGCGAACAAAGTCGAAAGATTAGGTACGCCATGTTCCTTGAAAGTGGATGTGGCAGAACTGGCTCAGTAGCGCCACCTATACACGTTCAACGGTGTGTGGCTCGAGCTATGTTTCATGTACATATCTGAAAATCGGTACACACATGTAACACACTAAGACCTACAAAAAGTCTCTTGGTACAAAATCAGACACCCAACAGGAAGTTGGGTATTTTTAATTGTACGAGCAAATTTTTGGTCGATTTTGCCATTCGCACATGTCGTATTTTAACGAACTCCTCCTAGAGATTTGTTCAGATCAACACCAAATTTGGCGCGCATAATCTAAAGGCCTTTGCAATGTTAAATTGCGAAGATCTAGAGTTTTCGTCAGAGGGCGTGTCCTTGGCGGTCTGACAAATTTTGACGATTCGCCATGAAAACGGAAGTTGTTATAACTCGGACATACAATGTCCAATCTGCCCCAAACTTCACATAATTGATAAGACTCCTGATCTGACCAGATCTACATTTCCATATTTAGTAATAGTCATAGCGCCACCTGCTGGCAACAGGAAGTGACATGTTTTACTGTACAATTAACTACTCCTAGAAATGTATTGCCATCCCCTTTTTTTTTGGCCAGTCTTATCGTAAGACATTTGCGCTAGTGAATTGTGAAGATCTTTAGCGTGCGTTAAAGGGCGTGTCCATGGCGCCGTGACAAATTTCAATGACTCACCTTGGGGATAACAGTTAAGATTTATTTAGATCAACACCAAATTTGGTAGGCATAATCTAAAGGCCTTTGCAATGTTACATTGCGAAGATCTAGAGTTTTCGTGAAAGGGAGTGTCCATGGTGGTCTGACAAATTTCGAGAATTCGCCATGAAAAAGGGAGGTTGCTATTACTTGGACATACAATGTCCAATCTGCCCCAAACTTCACAAGATTGATAAGACTCCTGATCTGAACAGATCTACCTTTGCATATTTAGTTATAGTCATAGCGCCACCTGCTGGCAACAAGAAGAGTGGCACTTTGAAATGACTGTGCCATAATTCTCCATGCTTTTCTCGCTTACATGCACCTCGCCCCACTGTTCACTGTTTTCCTCAGGCCACCGGGTGGCGGTGAGCCCGGCGAGGGCCCGCACATCGCTGCTTGCAGCTTTAATTAGGGCCCGAGCACCGAGGAGCAGGCCAGAATGGCCTGCACCAGAGGTGCGAAGCCCTATTGTTTTCCTTAGAATTTATTTATTTATTTATTTATTTATTTTTTTTACACACATTGGCAATTTGGGGTCCCTTAACATACTTGAAAACTCTTGAAATTTGGCACACACGTCAGAGTCCTTTGTCACTAGGGCCGGACAAAGGCCGGTATTCAGGCGTCGCAGGGGGGCTCTGTAGCGCCCCCTGTAATTCAAAAACAAACAGCCACCAACAGGCGCCAGGAAGTGTGTCAGTCACAAAAGGTGGATTTTTTGACAGTTGCATGTGGTAAACTTTTAAATACTCCTCCCAGGATATTTATGAGATTGACACCAAACGTGGTCAAGAAGATGCCGAGACATTGTAGATTATAAATTGCGAAGGGATTTTTGATATCTCGAACGCCGTTCCCATGGCAACGCGTCAAACTTTACTTTTATTTCAGGCATATTTAAGCACTTGGCATGCACTCTGGGTGCCTTAACATCATCGAAAACACCGGAGATTTGGCACAGACGTCAAAGTCGTCTGCCCTTAGGACCGGTCAAAGACTGGAACATAGGCGTGGCAATAGGGCTCTGTAGCGCCCCCTGAAATGCAAAAACAATTATCGGTGCACAGATCGGGCAAACATGTACGCACATGTACGAGAGTTGGTATGCATAAGATCTCATAGACCCGAACAACTTTCACAATCAAACCTATTAGCTCCGCCCAACAGGAAGTCGGCCATGTTGGGTTGTTTTATAAGTGCATGCGGTGAACTTGTAAATACTCCTCCTAGGGAATTCATGCGATTGACATCAAACGTGGGGAACATGATGCCGAGAGATTGCACTTGCTAAATTGCAAAGGGATTTTTTATATTTCGAACGGTGCTGCCGGGGCGAGGCGACAAATATATGGCGAATTCAGGGAAACAGGTAGTGTCTAATATCTAAAGCAAAAAATTTCTTATTCGGATGACACGCAGTGTGTATGTTCGGCCTAGAATTCCGATCGCATCGATGTGCCTATTGTGAATCTCGGACATAGCGCCACCAACAGGCGCCAGGAAGTGTGTCAGTAACAAAAGGTGGATTTTTTTACAGTTGCATGTGGTGAACTGTTAAATACTCCTCCGAATGGCCTACAGAATGGCCTGCACCAGAGGTGCGAAGCCCTATTGGTTTCCTTAGAATTTATTTATTTATTTATTTTTTTATTTTTTTTAACACACATTGGTCATTAGAGGTCCCTTAACATACTTGAAAACTTTTGAAATTTGGCACAAACGTCAGAGTCCTTTGTCACTAGAGCCGGACAAAGGGTGGAATATGGGCGTGGCAGGGGGGCTCTGTAGCGCCCCCTGTAATTTAAAAACAAACATTTGTGCACAGATCGGGCAATTATGTTCGCACATGTACGAGAGTTGGTACGCATATAGATCTCATTGACCCGAACAACTTTCGCCCTCTAAACTATGAGCTCCGCCCAACAGGAAGTCAGCTATTTTGGTTTGTTTTATAAGCGCATGCGGTGAACTTTTAAATACTCCTCCTAGGGAATTCATGCGATTGACATCAAACGTGGCGGAAATAATCCTGAGACATTGGACTTGCTAAATTGCGAAGGGATTTTTGATATCTCGAACGCTGCTGCCATGGCGAGGCGACAAATTTATGGCGAATTCGGAGAACAGGAAGTGTTTAATATCTAAAGCAAAAAAATGTCTTATTCAGATGACACGCAGTGTGTATGTTCTGCCAAGGATTCCTGATCGCATCGATGTGCCTATTGTGAATCTCGGACATAGCGCCACCAACAGGCGCCAGGAAGTGTGTCAGTCACAAAAGGTGGATTTTTTGACAGTTGCATGTGGTTAACTTTTAAATACTCCTCCCAGGATATTTATGCGATTGACACCAAATGTGGTCGACATGATGCTGAGACATTGTAGATTATAAATTGCGAGGGAATTTTTGATATCTCCAACGCCGTTCCCATGGCAACGCGTCAAACTTTACTTTTATTTCAGGCATATTTAAGCTCTTGGCATGCACTTTGTGTGCCTTAACATGCTCGAAAACACCGGAAATTTGGCACACACGTCAAAGTCGTCTGCCATTAGGACCGGTCAAAGACTGGAACATAGGTGTGGCAATAGGGCTCTGTAGCGCCCCCTGAAATGCAAAAACAAATATCGGTGCACAGATCGGGCAAACATGTACGCACATGTACGAGAGTTGGTATGCATATAGATCTCATAGACCCGAACAACTTTTCACAATCAAACCTATTAGCTCCGCCCAACAGGAAGTCGACCATGTTGGGTTGTTTTATAAGTGCATGCGGTGAACTTTTAAATACTTCTCCTAGGGAATTCATGCGATTGACATCAAACGTGGGAAACATGATGCCGAGAGATTGCACTTGCTAAATTGCGAAGGGATTTTTGATATTTTGAACGGTGCTGCCGTGGCGAGGCGACAAATTTATGGCGAATTCAGGGAAACAGGTAGTGTCTAATATCTAAAGCAAAAAATGTCTTATTCGGACGACACGCGGTGTCTATGTTCGGCCTAGGATTCCGATCGCATCGATGTGCCTATAGGGAATCTCGGACATAGCGCCACCAACAGGCGCCAGGAAGTGTGTCAGTCACAAAAGGTGGATTTTTTTACAGTTGCATGTGGTGAACTTTTAAATACTCCTCCCAGGATATTTATGCGATTGCCACCAAACGTAATCACCATGATGCCGAGACATTGTTGATGATAAATTGCAAAGGGATTTTTGATATCCCGAATGCCGTTTCCATGGCAATGCGTCAAACTTTACTTTTATTTCAGGCATATTTAAGGCTTTTGGCGTGCTTAGATTAACTTGAAATTTTACACATACATCACATTTGACAAGTCACATACATCACAAGTGTGGACAAAAAGGTCAGACAATGGTGTGTCTCTTAAGTGGCTCACTAGCGTCCCCGTTTGTCTAAAATGTGCGGTTTCGTTTACCTACAGTCCTCAAATGGGTCAGTAACAACATAAAATAGTCCACTGATATTTACCCACTTGATGCACTTGCCCACCGTGCATTGTTTTCTGGGATGCACCGTATAGCGATACACAAACGTGCGAGGGCCCGCCATCGCTGCTTGCAGCTATATTTAGGGCCCGAGCACCGAAGGTGCGTAGGACCCTATTGTTTTCCTTCCGTTTATTTATTATTAGGGCCCGAGCACCAAAGGTGCGTAGGACCCTATTGTTTTTGTGTCGTTTATTTATTATTAGGGCCCGAGCACCTATGGTGCGTAGGACCCTATTGTAATTGTGTTGTTTTTTTTTCTTATTATTATTTGACTTTTTTTTCATCGAAAACTCACGAAACTTTGCGTACACAGCGAACAAAGTCGAAAGATTAGGTACGCCATGTTCCTCGAAAGTGGATGTAGCAGAACCGGCTCAGTAGCGCCACCTATACACGTTCAACGGTGTGTGGCTCAAGCTATGTTTCATGTACATATCTGAAAATCGGTACACACATGTAACACACTAAGACCTACAAAAAAGTCTCTTGGTACAAAATCAGACACCCAACAGGAAGTCGGGTATTTTTAATTGTTCGAGCAAATTTTTGGTCGATTTTGCCATTCGCACGTCGTATTTTAACGAACTCCTCCTAGAGATTTGTTCAGATCAACACCAAATTTGGCACGCATAATCTAAAGGCCTTTGCAATGTTAAATTGCGAAGATCTAGAGTTTTCGTCAGAGGGCGTGTCCTTGGTGGTCTGACAAATTTCAACGATTCGCCATGAAAACGGAAGTTGCTATAACTCGGACATACAATGTCCAATCTGCCCCAAACATCACAAGATTGATAAGACTCCTGATCTGACCAGATCTACATTTCCATATTTAGTTATACTCATAGCGCCACCTGCTGGCAACAGGAAGTGACATGTTTTACTGTGCAATGAACTACTCCTAGAAATGTATTGCCATCCCCTTTTTTTTTGGCCAGTCTTATCGTAAGACGTTTGCGCTAGTGAATTGTGAAGATCTTTAGCGTGCGGTAAAGGGCGTGTCCATGACGCCGTGACAAATTTCAATAACTCACCATGGGGATAACAGTTAAGATTTATTCAGATCAACACCAAATTTGGTAGGCATAATCAAAAGGCCTTTGCAATGTTACATTGTGAAGATCTAGAGTTTTCGTGAAAGGGAAACTTGGTCCATGGTGTCCAAGGTGGTTTGACAAATTTCGAGAATTCGCCATGAAAAAGGGAGGTTGCTATTACTTGGACATACAATGTCCAATCTGCCCCAAACTTCACATGACTGATAAGACTCCTGATTTGAACAGATCTACATTTGCATATTTAGTTATACTCATAGCGCCACCTGCTGGCAACAGGAAGTGCCATGTTTTACAGTGTAATGCACTACTCCTAGAAATTGAATGACGTCACCTTTTTTTTTTGGTCAGTCTTATCTAAAGGATTTTGCGATAGTGAATTGAGCAGCTCTTGAGTTTTTGTTAAAGAGCGTGTCCATGGCGCCGTCACAAATTTCAATGTCTCGCCATGGAAATAACAGTTGAGATTTGGTCAGATCAACACCAAATTTGGTAGGCATAATCTAAAAGCCTTTGCAATGTTACTTTGCAAAGATCTAGAGTTTCCGCCGAAGGGCGTGTCCATGGTGGTCGGACAAATTTCGATGGTTCGCCATGAAAAAGGAAGTTGCTATAACTGAGACATACAATGTCCAATCTGCCCCAAACTTCACATTATTGAAAAGACTCCAGATCTGAACAGATCTACATTTCCATAATTAGTTATCGGCATAGCACCACCTGCTGGCAACAGGACATGTCATGTTTTACTGTGCAATGAACTATTCTTTGTCATATTACGCCTATATTCACCACTTAAAATGCACGTTATACCATCAGTTCCAAAAGCATGTTTGATATGGCTTATGTCCTAAAGATCCAGCATTTGATTATGGTTTATTTATATTAGCAAACTAAAATATGCCAACATATGTTCAACATACTAGCAACATGCAAAACATTTAGTCACAACACCTGAATAATGTGCATGGTTTATTTTTAACCAAATGTATGGACAATAAGTCAGACTAATAAAATAAGCCTGTTTTATTTGGTAAACTTTTTTATGAAAAACAGCCCTGGTTTGAAGACTTATTTATGTTATATATGTAATGCTACTAATATTAAATTGTATGTAGTTGGTACCAAAAAACAATGCCACTGTAGGGAATTGAACCCCATCCCAGTAAAAAGGGAGTGCCATTACCAGTGACTTTTGCTTTTTGAAACTACATATATGGCAAAGCAAAACCTGCATTAGCAACAACATAACTGAAAGTAGTTCTTTACATGAACAACTTATAGTAGGAGTAATATTTTGGACCAAAATAAAAACTCTAGGAACATAAATTAGATAAATAAAATGTTTAATTTAGAGGTAAAAAAGGTTTTTAATTGTTATATTATTTTTATTAAATTTTAATTATGTTTAAGTGTGATTTCATTTTTATGAATTATCATTACAGTTATTATCTGAAATACCAGAAGCACAAAGTAATTTCTGTTAGCTATTTAGAATAACTAATTTTGTTAGTGCAACTGCAAAGTAGTTCACATAAAATATATAGAAAGTTTAAAATGTAAATGTTGTTGCATTGCAGGAAAAAAAACCCATTATTTTGAAAGTCATATTTGTTCTACAAGTATGTAAATATGTAAAACTTTAATTTCTACCTTGCAGTGACCACGCACTACAATACAGCAGTATTTGGCTCAGTAGAGATAAGGCATCCACAAGGACGCCCTCTCCACCTCCGTTACCAAACAAAGCTGACCCATTACAATTACACTTTTAACCTATAGCTCGTCAGATGAAGAAATATGAATAGAAGAATAATAGAATACTAGTTTGAAATGTAAATGTTGTTGCATTGCAGGGGAAAAAACATTATTTTGAAAGTCATATTTGTACGACAAGTATGTAAATATGTTAAAATTTAATTTCTACCTTGCAGTGACCACGCACTACAATACAGCAGTATTTGGCTCAGTAGAGATAAGGCATCCACAAGGACACCCTCTCCACCTCCGTTACCAAACAAAGCTGACCCGTTACAATCACACCTTTAACCTATAGCTCATCAGATAAAGAAATATGTAGTGTATATGGAGTTAAACTAACCACAAGGATTGTACTTCCACCTCATTTGCCAAAAAAAACTGAACATTTACAACCATATTTAAAACCTACAACTGGTAAGCTTCCTCTATTTCTGTGTTAAAAGTATTCCATGTAAAAGAACAGAAAATACCCTCATGGTCACTGAAATATGTGGGAAGCACTATAGATTCTACATTGTAATGTGTTGTTTTTACATATACATGATCTATTAATGTGCCCTTTTCTGTTGTAGTTTGTTTGACATGTTGAACAAACCCTCTGTCTGTTATAAACTTGCAGATTGTTGACAAGTTTAAAATGTTATCATTGAAATCTCCAATGACAGCAATTGTATTATTTAGGGGTTCTAGAAAATCCAACAATTTTTCAAGATTTACTTTAAACAAAGAAATGGGATATGATGGTGGCCGATAAATTACTGCAATTGATATATTGTATATTGCATAGTTGCAAACTAAACATTCTAAATTGACATTTGGTACCTGGACAACATTATATACCAAACTGTTTGAGGTATACATGCCAACACCCCCATGTTGCTGAGCTTTTAATTCAGTTAATATAGGGTTACTGCTACTGTAAGATAAACTGCGTGGTTGACTATTAAAACTGTAACCGTCAATATGTATAGTATCTAATGAGACATCTGCATGTAACCAGGTCTCAGTAACAGCAATGCAGTTAGGTTGCAAATGCTCAGTATGCAAAATCAAATCTGCTAAATGATGTCTTAAATTTTGGACATTCATCAAAAATACACTGAATGATTGTGTTTTCACTTTGTGGCATGGTATATTTTTAAAAGGAAATCTGGGCATGCTTTGAATTGCATCCTTAATGCTGTCTTTACAATATATAGCCTTCTCTTCAAAGTCTTGAATAATCAAACCAGCTAAACTTCTAACACGACTTAAAGCCACATATGCCTGTCCAGGTGCAAAAATTTTTTTTAAGGGACACTACTGCTTTATCAACAGTAATTCCTTGTACTTTATGTACTGTACAAGCCCAAGCAAGTTTAAGTGGAAATTGTCGTCGAACTCCACCTTTGTTATTAACTTTTTCCTCTTCTGGTTTGATACCAGTAGAATCCATTTCAACTGCTGTAGTATATGCAGAACATTTCCTCCTTTGTGCACCAACCTGATTGTTATCAAATTTGACATACACTGTTTGAGGGAACATGTTGTCATTGTTTGGAAAAACTATGTGTGTTACTGTGCCACACACCCCATTAACAAGACCATCCATAACATCTACATTTTTACATAGCATTACACGAGCGCCTTTCCCTAAAAGCAGTGTTTCATCTAAATATGTATTATAGGTTTTGGAATGATGACCATTTTTCAATTCAAGTTTCCCTGTCTTGTTATTAGGTGTAAAATCTTGAGCTTCAATTGCAACATATTCAGGGCACGTTTTACACAGTTGCTGAACATTATGCTCATTTACCTGTCTGTTGGTTGGAAATATGTGTAAAACTGAGCTGTCTTTATTGGTTTCACGGTTTCTTAATAACTCAATGTCACTGTTTAACATTGGTTCCACTTTTGTACGAATTCTTATTCTATTTAATAACTCTGCAAACATATTATCTTTTTGTCTAACTACTGTTTTTAGTTCCACGACTGAAAATACAGCAGACCATAGGTTAATACCTAGTATGTCATCAACATACAGGGGTTTTCCTTTAACTGGAGGCAACTGAAAAAAATCTCCAACTGCAATGACACTTACATTTCCAAAGGGAGAAAAGTCACCAGTTTGTTTAATCTGTCTTAACCTACCATGAATATATGCTAATAGATTGTGATCAACCATGGAGATTTCATCTATGATCAAAATCTGCAGATCACTATATTTAGCACGCAAACAATTAAGCTTTTCCTCACCCAAAGGTGTGTATGGTAAACGGACGTCTTTCCCAATGCTAAATGTATGATGAATAGTTGTTCCATGTAAATTATAAGCAGCAATCCCAGTAGGAGCAGTTAATAAAATACATGTATTGTCAGGATGACGACACACTGTTGATAGTAACCTTATTGCTTCATATTGAATAGCTTTAATTAAATGACTTTTTCCTGTTCCTGCACCACCAGTAATAAATATATGTAATGGATCTGGGTTTTTCTCCATTATTTTATCTAAGCACCATTGTCGAATTTGATAAAAAATGGATAATTGTGTATCATTTAAAGATCTAATTAAGGTCAAGCCATCGCTTCTACACATTATATTATTTTTCTTTTCCAAGTGTCCAACTTTTCCTTTCACTGATGCTAAGTCTGGAATATTTTCATTTTGTTCTTCCCCTTGCTGTTTTCTTTCTTTTATTTCCTCTACACAAAGTAAACGCTCTAACTCTTGCTCTGGGCACAGGTCACACCAGCCATCTTCTATTACACCCTTACTGTCAATAGTCTCTTGGATATTATCTAATTCATCTGCTTCCATTTCAAATTTCTTTCTATTTACATCAACAACTGACTTGACTGAATGTCTGGATCTATCACTAAATGTTACATGACCATTTCTGTAAAATTGTTCAAATGTCTCACAGTTTAGAGATTTTAGTTCTGTATCTTTACGGTATGGTAAAAACAACTGCAGACTACTTTGATAAAACAATTCGGGATTTTTTTCCTCAGAAAAGCGCACATAACGAACAACTGCAGGTTGCGTTCGTGTTCTTTTTGTGATAAAACCATATTCATTTTGTAATTTAAGTGGACTCTTGGATTTTTCAATTTTACTTAAAATGCGATATTCTGATGCAAATGTTGCCATACACATATCGTCCAAATTAACTGGCCTGTTCCTATAGCGATCTACAATACTAGTCATCCACATGTCTTTTGTTGTAAGGTTATTTGATGTTGCTTTTTGCTTCAACACATTTAAAGGAAGACTCATTTTAATGATATTGTCTCCTGTTGGCACAAACACAACTTTCCTCGAACACTCTTTCAGATGCATATTTGTTACCCTGTACACAGATTCTTGAGCACACACATCTCTATTATGTAAATAAACACTGCCAAGATTTTTCAGTGCCTCTTTTGCACTAACATTTCTCTCTTTATGTGCTTCTCTTTGTGCATTGTTTAACAACAACCCTATTTCTCTTTCTGACTTTGATATATAAGAAATTATATAGACTACACAAGCATATGCATCTACAACATACTGGATATCTAAATTCGCATTCCAACAATTTAATAGTGGCTTGCTATACTGATTGATCCAAACCTCATTGACCTCTCTTTTTAGCACAACTTGTGTATTTCTACTTACAGATTTATATGCAAGTTCAAAAATGGATTGATCTATACATAAATGTTTAAACAAATGTTTCACACTATTATAATTGCAATTCTCTTCTGAAAGAGCCTTTTTGATGGCTAACAAAATTTCACCTGCCTTTTCTCTATTCATTTTAAAATCTGTCTGACACTGATTTCCACATGCACATTTATTACTTACATTATCAGTCTTATCTGCATGACAGTTACACTGACTTTTAACATCACTTTTACCACGACATATAAAGGTTCGAGCAGATACTGGCCTGGGAAAATTAAATCGACACACCGTATTTTTCTTTTTACATGTTTTGGAATGGCGTTTTGAATGCTGCTGCACAGATGTAACAATGTCCAATAACGAGTCATCCTGTGATGGTAATTCACAAGTTACATATTTATCAATAAATTGAATGACCTCTTCATCTGTATTTCTATCAATTAGTGGGGCATTCTCAATCCAAAACAGGCAATGGACATGTGGTGAACCACGCTGCTGAAATTCAACACGATAAAAATAATCCTTAATTTTACCTATTGGATGGTATGAAGACTTAAGTACCTCCCTTAAAAAGCAATGCCACCGAAAATCAAACATTCGAGCTCAACAGCCGTCACGGATGCTCCTGCTTCCCTGACACGACACCACAGTTTTCTCCCTATCCTTCACACTGGTCTCACACTGATTATTCCCCTACGTCTCCTGTTGCTTTGCCAAGTCACCGTGCTCCTGTGCCTTCACCTGGCTTCGGGCCAAGCTGCTCTTTCATGTCTCCTGCCCATGCTTCTGTGTCTTCGCCCGGCCTTGGGCCTAGCTACTCCTTCATGTCTCCTGCAGCTGCAGAACCCCGCACGCCCTGCTATTTCAATAAAGATGCTTAATCTCCCTCAAGTTTGTTTCCTGTCCTTCTTTGCCTATTCCATACACTCATAACATTCAGTCAGATTCTATCCTACTCACACATGTAAATACCTTATTATTATTATTAATACTTGATGTAAATAAAGGTTTGATTAACATATAGATCAAATAGGTTTTGTCAGACTACTTCTATTGTATTTAATAAGTTATATATTTAATTAGGTTAATTTAGTTTGATTAATATTAGTTTGATTATAACACACGCTAGATATGGTTGATTAAAATATTTTTCTCGACAAGGTAAAGGCTCAGATCTGGAGGGAACATGGATATAGAGTGTTTGGTGAACTGGGATATTTGTATGCTGTCGTCCCCTCACATTCACACGTTCACTCAGGTTTGTTGACGGTGGTGTGGTGGGTCGTCTCTTATCCCAGAGATCCCTCATGTCTGTGTTACCTTCTGGTTCTCCCTTTTAGTTATGCTGCCATAGTGAGTCTTGCCGGAGTCCAAACTGCACAGTGACATTAACTTTCATACAACAATAAGGACACTTAATATTCCATATCCTTCTCTTCCTCTCTCTCTCTCTCTCTCTCTCTCTCTCTCTCTCTCTCTCTCTCTCTCTCTCGGTCGAGTTAAACTTGCTCCTGAGGCTCCAGTGACCACTGTTACTCCTATGTCAACAGTCTCCTACACTGACTCAGGAATACAGTTCGCTTCTGATCATCATCACTGTACCCCGCAACATCGTATATCTGCTTCAAATGGACATTCGGTGCAACCCAGATGAGGATGGGTTCCCTCTTGAGTCTGGTTCCTCTCAAGGTTTCTTCCTTATGCCATCTCGGGGAGTTTTTCCTTGCCACAGTTGCTCATCAGGGACAAACTTACTTACAAAGAACATATTTACTTTTAATCCCCACATTATCTGTGTAAAGCTGCTTTAAGACAATGTTCATTGTTAAAAGCGCTATACAAATAAAAATGAATTGAATTGAATACTCAAGTGGTCCTTGCGGGTGACGTTGGTGACCCCTGGTCTATACTATCTTGACTTCTTGACTATCTTAACTTGACCAAGTTTATACTTTTTGTATACATTTTGTGTAATGTAGTTGACTATAAAGAAAGATATTTAACTTTGAAATGTAGTGAAGTTAAAGTAAAAGTCTCCCCAAATGGAAATGCTTGAGTAAAGTACAGATACGTGGAAAAACTAGTTAAATACAGTAATGAATCACATTTACATTTACTGGTTACTACTGAAGTACACTGTAGGGCTTCTGGTACTCCTTTTCTCTGTGTGTGTGTGTGTGTGTGTGTGTGTGTGTGTGTGCGTGCGTGCATGCGTGCGTGCATTTGTGTGTGAGTGCAAGAGAGTATAGAGGGCTTGTTAAATATAGTGACTTGCATGGTAGGCCACTTCTCTTTTATTCGCGCTCCCTCTTCATGGCTTTGGTGATTTTTACCCCCTCTGTACCAAGATCTAACAAACAGTAACTTTTTTGTATGCTTTCTTATCTATTTAAGCTGAAATACTGAGATAGCAGGATCTTAACTACCACCCCAATTTTAAGAGGCACTGTGTGGAAGGAACAGAAAGAAGAACAGGGAAAAAGGGTAAGCGGTAAGAAGTTTGTAATACTTCATACTGGAATAGACATGTTCAGAATACAACATCAGCCAGGAATTATTTCATGCTCTTGACTCTAGAGGTAGGACTTACTTATTATTAAAAAATTACAAGCAATACAGTTGACAAACACTAACTATCATGCTAAATGTGCCAAGCTAAATTTGTCAAAGGATTGCTATGGCTGAATAAATTGTATGTTTATAGCTTATATGCAACATTGGTTTTTCAAATTTGGCTCACTTTGGAGTCCCACTTTTGTGTGACTGTGAATATTGCTAAACAAATTCAAGCTAGTAATAAATTACTTAAAAAAAATGTATTTATTGTAAGATATACAATATTAGAAAAGTGGATTTTGCTGTAACATTGCTTAACAATGAAAAATGGCTTAACATGACATTTACTGAAATTGATTAATGTGAGGCTTTATTTATCCTGCATACTACCTACATACCCCACATACTGTTTAAGATGGGGGAGGGAGTCATGTTTCATTGGGTAGACTGGAAACCGATGACTGATTTATCTTGACAAGAATCTAGCCATTTTGTACAGCTATTCTGTCAATAATCTAGTTATTCTTCAGTATACCTTCCCTTGTGTACATCTGGTAAGCAGTCATGAATATGATGGTTATTTTTATAAATACAATCACATTACCAATTATATAATTATTTGAACTATTTATTATTTTATTATTACTTATCTGTTTAAATGATAGAAGATTAAATCAAATAATTAAATACAATTACTTAATTAGCTACATCATATGTATTTATTTATTTGTTTATATTTAATAAATATTAGCATATTTATATTACTAAATTGTTCCTTGAAACATGCAAATTCTGACTGAGAAAAGTGGATAAAATAAGTACTTAGGGGTAAAATCTATAATATTACAGTCTGCCCTACTTAGGCAGAGGTTTATAAAAACGTCCTTTAGTGCTGGATACTAAAAGAGACTTAACAACCTTTAATGTAGTGCATTGTGGTCATTCATTCTAAATTTGTACCATAAGTGGAGGCTTAAATGACT
Source organism: Silurus lanzhouensis (assembly GCA_039877035.1). Taxonomy (NCBI): domain Eukaryota; kingdom Metazoa; phylum Chordata; class Actinopteri; order Siluriformes; family Siluridae; genus Silurus; species Silurus lanzhouensis. The sequence goes on along the minus strand of JBCEWE010000552.1, from coordinate 204,732 downwards.
CTGGGGCTACTAACTGACAATGTTAAAGGAGAAGCTGCTGAAACTAAATCAGATCATTAGTTCAGAATCAGTTCAAATTGTCTACAAATTGATACACTCAAGCTAGTTCAGAATTGTCTAAAAATTTATTATTTTTAAATTTTATTTTGAGACAAGAACCTTAGTACATAATCTTTCTTTGATTTTAAACATATTAAAGAACAGAATGTATTAGTGCTAAAACATCTGTGGTCAAGCATTCTATAGACTATGCTGTTGCCTCTAGTTACCTCTTACTCTCGGTCTGGGTTAACTAGTACAAAGTTGCATACAGCATACACTGTGCATAAAGCACAGATTTAGACCAGGCATCTTGTTTCCTGGAGGAAAGCCACTGGAGCAGGCTCTGGGAAAAAGGCTCTATTTATAGTGATGAAATAGTTTTGGTAGTGCTAGTAATGTGTCTGTGAACAAAGTGAGCCTCTATAAGCCTTCTCAGAAAAGAAAAAGCTGTAATTACCGCTATATATATATATATATATATATATATATATATATATATATGTGTGTGTGTGTGTGTGTGTGTGTGTATACATATATATATGTTTCTGCCTTTGCTGCTTTTACAGCTTTTAGCAAAATCAGTCGTTCCTTTTTATTTATGATTGGATAAAAAATTTATTGCCACTTGGCAGTGGCGGATTTAGGTGACATGGGCAGCTGTCCAGCGCACCATCTTGCCAGGGGCGGTTCACGCAAAAAAAATAAAAAAAATGTATCATCATTTTTTTTTTAAATTTATTTATTTATTTATTTATTTATTTATTTATTTATTTATATGTTTTTACCGATCATTAGCACGGTCATGGCAGTTATTATATCCAGTCACGGTGAAGGAAGCTAGGAGAAGTTCCCTTACTCATACACTCAGCAAAGGTGGGGGCTGGCTGATGTCACGTCAGTAAGGAGAGCTTCAGAAAAACCTGGAATTAGCAGGTACAATTGTTTCAAAGAAAACAATAAGTAATGCACTTCAACCGCCATGGCCTGTATGCACGCTCATCACTCAAGACTGCCTTGCTTAGGGAAAAAGAAAAGAAAACACATCATGTGGTCAAGCCTGTGAAATACTGGGAGAATATAGTCTGGTCAGATGAGACCAAAATAAAACTCTTTGGATGCCATAATACTCACCATGTTTGGAGAAAAAATGGCACTGCACATCAGTCTAAAAACACAAATCCAACAGTGAGGTTTGGAGGTGGGAACATCATGGTTTGGGGCTGTTTTTCAGCAAATAATACTGGCAAACTTCATATAATTGAAGGAAGTATGAATGAAAAAATCTACCAAGACATTATTGATAATCATTTGCTGCCATCTATAAGGATGATAAAGGAACATGCTGAAATGGACATTTCATCAAGACACTGATCCCAAACACAGCTAAGGAAACTTTCAATTGTTTTCAGAAAAAGAAAATAAAGCTGCTAAAATGGTTCAGCCAATCCCCTGACTTTAATGCTATAAAAATCTATAGAAACTCGAGATCAGAGTTAATAGAAATGGTCACAGAACCTTCAAAATTTGAGGACATTTGTGTAAAAGAATATATATATATATATATTCTTTTACACAAATGTCCTCAAATTTTGAAGGTTCTTCATATATATATATATATATATATATATATATATATATATATATATATATATATATATATATATATATATATATAAATGCCATGCTTTTCCATTAGAAATTTCAGTCAGAACATATGACTGCCATTATTGTGTCCATAAACTTTTATCCATATTAGGTTTTAAAATTAAATATAAGATTATTGTGTTTTTAGATGTCTTTACTCATTTCGAACTTCAAGTTTTATTATTATATTGGCAGGTCATTTTACTTCTTTATAGCAATAAATACTTATCTGCAGTTATTATGCAGTTAAATGTATTATCTGCAACTGGAACAAGAATGTGTCAGCTTGCACTTAACTGAACCAATAACTGAGTTCCAATATAAGGCATGCTTTTCTACCTTTGCATCAGTTCAAGTCTTGAAAGTGCATCCTTCTAAAGTAAAGTTTTAATTGTAGTGCAACCTAGCCAGTACTAAGAGTGAATAATATGTTAATAAAGCAGATGGTTTAATATTTAATAATGTGTGTTATTAGATTCTGATGTTCTCACCTGAGATCAGGAAATATTTGCAATTAGCAGAGATTATTTTGTAGTTTCTGACCATTGTAAGACCTGAATTTGGGATGAATTTGGGACCTTCACTCTTGGGAAAATCAGTTCTGAACAGTGACTGTTTTACACCTGTGAACAGTTTTCCTCACTGTAGAACAATAAACTTTAAATTGTTTAGAAAGGATCAGGGTTAAACAAAGATACATCAAAAAATACATCAATATTTTAAAATAAAATACCAACTACCTTAACTTCAAGTGTATCAAAATAAACTACAAAATACAGCAGCCACACTATGTATCAAAATAAAGTACTGTATCTTTCTATATAAAAAATACTAAGTAATACTTTTACAAGGGAGCATTACATTTCTTTGCAAACCTTCCATCAATTGGCCTATTTGATCCTTCCTTCACCATTTCTTCAACACGAATCACCAAGCAGCAGAAACCAGGAGTAAAACAAAGTATAGCTTTATTGATCTATAAGAGTCAAACAAAGGAAACTATGAACGAGAGTGCAGGAAATAAAGAACTTAACTGGAGTGGGCATAATGAGGAGCAGAGGACCACAGAAGCACAGTGAAGCACAGGAGCAGTAAGGAGTCCGGGTGATCTAGGGTAAGTGTACGGTAGATCAGACAACGAGTGAAGGGAGAGAGAGCTCTTTTAAAAGGGGCTGATTAAGAAAAAACAGGTGCAGGAGATCAACAAGAGGAAGAAACCTTCTCTGCTGGCCTAAACACTATCAGAAGCAGTGACCTACATTTACATAAATTCTAATACTTGTTCCATAAAAATGTATTAATTTGTTCCCAACAGTTTATTCTCTTCATTTCGTAGCTTTCCTCTTGGCTGCACTGATTCCAGTACAAGTATGTGGATGTCAGATTTTTTGTCCAATCAGATTTCAGCCTCTCTGTGCTGCCATGTCAATCTAATCTGCCCAGGGCCTTCAATGTCTGTACTGCTGGCCTTTTTACCTTAGAGAATAGTAGCAATGTTTTTTTTAACTAATCAGATTTTATATTTGCCTATCATATTTTATTTACATTTTGATGTTTTTGTCATGTTATTATTGACAAATATTGATTTTGAACTGCTCCAGATGATGTAGGTGGCACAGTTGCGGTTGTAGTGTAAAGGTTTGGACCTTGCTTTAGTAAAAATGGTATTTACCTCCATATGTGAAATGCCTCTCTCTCTCTCTCTCTGTAATGCCATTTTGCCATATTGCGTTTTGTACAGTATTGATGGTTTCTATAATTGTGACACGATAGTGGTGGTATTAAGAAGTGGATTAAGTTGGGTAAGTCCTCACTGAAGGCCCAGGTACCAAATGCATGGCCCGCCACTGGCAAACACCTAGTAATTAAATTAAGATACAATTATGAGTCATTTGCAAACTGTTAAACATTAAACTGATTTTGTAAGTGTGAGAAAGAGTGCAGATTTTTGCAAACCCGAAAGCGAGGAGCATCTGGAGGTTGTGACACGTGCCATTCAGAAGCTGGATATAGCTTGGCCAGCTGATGAGCATAAAGCCACTTCATACCGGCAAGTGCAGAGACAGAGTGTTTACATGAAGAAACTGGGGTTTCGGCTCCATGCCGGGAAGAGTGTGCTTTCTCCATTACAGAGAACCATCTCAATTCAATTCAATTCAATTCAATTCATTTTTATTTGTATAGCGCTTTTAACAATGAACATTGTCTCAAAGCAGCTTTACACAGATAATGTGGTGATTAAACGTAAATATGTTCTTTGTAAGTAAGTTTGTCCCTGATGAGCAACTGTGGCAAGTAAAAACTCCACGAGATGGCATAAGGAAGAAACCTTGAGAGGAACCAGACTCAAGAGGGAACCCATCCTCATCTGGGTTGTACCAAATGTCCATTTGAAGCAGATATACAAAGTTGCGGGGTACAGTGATGACGAACAGAAGCAAACTGCACTCCCGATTCAGTGCAGCAGACCGCCGACACCAACTACAGTCCAATCCGTCCTCAAAAGCACCCGTTCTACTCCAGAATTACATGGAACCACCCAAGGTGTCGATGAGAGACCGTCCCAAGCTGCACAGAAGTGTGAAGATCCACGGAGATCCACCTCAGGAGCATGTTTAACTCGACCGAGAGAGAGAGAGAGAGAGAGAGAGAGAAGGATATGGATTATTAAGTGTCCCTATTGGTGTATGAAAGTTAATGTCACTGTGCAGTTTGGACTCCCCTGCAAGACTCGCTATGGCAGCATAACTAAAAGGGAGAACCAGAAGGTAACACAGACATGAGGGATCTCTGGGATAAGAGACGACCCACCACACCACCGTCAACAAACCTGAGTGAACGTGTGAATGTGAGGGGACGACAGCATACCAATATACCAGTTCACCAAACACTCTATATCCATGTTCCCTCCAGATCTGAGCCTTTACCTAAGAAAAATCTACTGATAAAAGGCTTGACTAAATAAATAAGTTTTCAACCTTGACTTGAACACTGAGACTGTGTCCGAGTCCCGAACACTGGTTGTTCATCTCGGTGTCATATGGGATTCGAAGACTATGCTCACATTTCCTTTGTCCACATTGCGTCCATCCTTACAGCTGTCAGGAAGGTCAGAACCAAGCAGTGGACACCCTGTCGAGGCAGACCCAGGGAATGGCACTTCCACCCTCATGTAGTGGAGCCGATTTGATTACTTTGGCAAAGCCCAAGTAGACCTGTTCGTGTCTCTAGAGACGTCCCCTATGGTTCCTCCCTATATCCTTCAGCCACGCAGGGACTGGATGCTCATGGCCTCTGAGGAGGGATCTTCTCTCTCAATCAGGTGGCACAATTGTCCACCCCGACCGGAGCTATAGAGGCTGTGGCCCCTGAAGGGGCCCAGCTCCAAGATTCTGCTTTCTCCACCGAAGTAGTAGAGACCATTCTTCAATCCAGAGCTCCATCCACGAACAGGTCTGCCCTGTTGGTTCAGTGCTGGAGTTCCTGCAGGAACAGTACGCAAAAGGGTTGGCTGGAAGCAGTGCAGCCAAGAGAAACGCTACGAAATGAAGAGAATAAACTGTTTGGAATAAATTAATACAATTTCATGTAACAAATATTAGAATTTAGGTTGTAAATGTAGGTCAATGATTCTGATAGTGTTTAGGCCAGCAGAAAGGGGTTTGAGGCCCACTTGAGTAGTACAGGATGGAGAACACCATTTGATTTAAACCTGGGTCACTCCACTTCTTCTGATGGTTTCTATTTTCTGAGATCTATATTCTTTCTTTTATGTCATAAAGGCATTATTTAAACAAGACATGGCCTAAGCTCCAAAATCAGTTAGAGAGACTTGTGATCATGTTCTAGGTTCCTATTTTTTAAAATTGTGCATAATTGTTTACAGTTAACAGACTCCTTAGACAATCTTTGGTATACCTGCATGGCAACAGTGCAAAATTACTATGGAAAACATGCATAGGAGACAAGCTTTTGCCTAAGAAAATCAATTTTGAGAAGGCATGCACAATATGCCCATAAGTACTACAACTATACACAGTTAAAATTCGGCAAGAAGAAAAAATACTTTGGAGGCAACCAGAATATGATACCAAAAAAAAAAAAAAAAAACCCACAGGCCTGCTACTCCCCAGGATATGGAAATTAAAGAAATGTTAACTTCAAGATATAAAAACTTTAAGAAATGGAAAATAAATAAATGTTAAATAAGTAAAAAGAAAGAATAAAAAAAAATTAGTAAGCAGACCAAATAGGAAGCCCTGTTGGTAATCTGATCAAGTCTCATAAAGTGGGTCAGCTATAGGATAGCATGGAATCATTCCTAAGACTTTTTTTTAAGTGTTCATTATAAATTGGCATGATTGATCCCCAGAGCTTCAATAAAACAATTAATCAATATTACAAAGTCATAATTGTCATAGAAACCTTTTTAAATCTAGAACAGATGCAGTAAAATAAGCAGTAAGTTTTCCTGAGTAAGAAGATTATTAATTTAAAGCTAATTTTCATAATAAAAGAAATAACTTTGATAATAACAACTTCTTATATCATGCTGCATCTTTGCTATGCAAATACTTTGAAATATATAGCTTTTACATACCTACACAAACTCTTAAATGTCCTCTTTGTTTTCTTTAGACAATCCAGAAGCCATGCGTTCCCGTAGCAGCAGTCTGGAAAATATTTCAGAGGTGAATTTCTCTCACATGCAGGCTCAGACAGAGCAAAGAGAATCCATGTGTGATGTGCCCTCAACCAGCTTTCGGGATTCTGGCCGATTATGTCACAGGGAACCCTCAAACAACACAAGTACAGTACAACACAAGCAAAAAATTAATTGCTGCAACCAGGTACACAAGAAAAACAGTAAGCTGACAGAGCAGACATCAACGCCATCATTAGGGAACAGCAAGGACCTCTCCCATGATGATCTACTTCTTCTGCTAAGCATTCTGGAGGGAGAGATACAGGTATTAATAAAGGGAATTCACTCTTAATAAATTCATGTTAATTCACCTAGACGTCAGGCTAAAGAAGCAAAGAGTAGAAACTGATGTCAGAATGAATGTGAAATACTGTGCGAGGTTGCAGTGGAACACCTGGGAGGTAAGCAGATGTGTAGTGGAGCGCCATGCTTTTTTTTTTTGTCCTTGGTGTTTGGTGCACTTGCAAAATGTAAAAACAAAAGACTATATATTATATATTATTTAGAATTATTACAGTCACTTAGACAGGTGATCATCTTATTTTTACTGGAGTTTCGAATTTTTGCTGTCTCAAGTATGTCGAAGTGCAGTTTCTTTTGAGTGTAACAGAAGTGTAATAACACATATGCAGTTCCTCTGTCTTGTAGTAATTTTAATGTAATATATTGTGGGAGCCCGTTAGAGATTTTTATTTGAGAATTTTTATATATCAAAGTTTTATCAGGCAGGTCTGGTATGTAAAGGATGTCAATAAAACAGGACACTTTAAAAGGGACAGAGATTTCAAAACATGGGGAAAAATAAAGAATAGTTTAACAGGAAACTGCAGATACAACACAGTCTCACCCCACATCGTCACATATCGACGCTGAGGACGGTGCGTCCACATCCGACGCCGAGGGTACCCCCTTCGCGTCGCTTTTCGACGTAGAGGGACGGGAAACCCTTCGCGTCGCTTTTTGACGCAGATGGACGGGACCCCATTTGCAGGTTACGGTTAGGGTTTGGGTTAGGGTTCGGGTTAGGGTTTGGGTTAGGGTTTGGGTTAGGGTTACGGACATCTTCAGGATTTTTCGAAATTTAAAAATTAATCCTATACACTTATTATGATAGATAATACTTTATTCAGTGTATAGGACAGCGATCTGCATTGAAAAAGTGTAGCACACGGGCTCTCAACCATCTGCGTCGAAAAGCGACGCGAAGGGAGGTACCGTCTCTCTACGTCGAAAAGCGACGCGAAGGGGGTACCCTCGGCGTCGGATGTGGACGCACCATCCTCAGCGTCGATATGTGACGATGTGGGGTGAGACTGTGCTGACAGATAACATGCTATATCATAGATAATCTCAAAAAAGTTTTTTTATATTTATACTTGAGATGCTCAAAACCACTAAAATGTGCATTATCTATATCATTATCATGTGCATTATCTATATTTTTATAGGCCAGAGATGAGGTAATAACAGTGCTGAGAGCAGAAAAGATAGATATTGCATTACTGGAGGCCCATTATGGCTTTGTGACTCCTCCCAAAGTCCTTCAGGCCCTTCAGAGAGACAACATAAGCAAAGGTCATAGCTGCCGTGAAGACATCTATGAAAAGCCCATTGCAGAGGTAAGAGAAAAACAAAAACATTTTAATTGACTCTCAAATTAAAAAAGTGGCTATTTTCATTCTCAAGGTGAACCTGCAAAAACATTTTGTCGAAGCCCAAGAGCTTTATGTTAACAGTTTTGCGGTTACATTTGTGCTAGGGAGTCATGGCCAGACAGTATTAAAATGAATTTGTGGATTCGAATTAAGAAATGTAAAAATTTAAGTACACATCTTTGAATTCTTTGGTTTCACAAATCAGGACATAATAAGAAATCTTCCAGTCCTCAGCAGGTTTTAGAATTAGGTAAATACAGCCTTGGATGAACAACAATGCATTACCTATTTTACCATGTTATTATTTATTTTACAAAATTAATCCAAAATTGAAAAGCGAAATATGAAAAAAATCAAGTGCACCTTATGATTTAATAAATTGTAAAACCAGCTTTAGCAGCAATAACTTGTAATTGTTTTACTAAATGACCTCACATAATTGTAGGGGAATTTTGGAGTACTCTGCTTTGCAATGTTTCTTTCAGTTAATTGATGTTTGTGGGCATCTGTTTGTTCTCAGAATTCTTAAGGTCCTGCTAAAAATGTAATTGTGTTGAGCTCTGAACTTTTACTGGGCCAATGCAACATATTCATTTTGTTGTTTATCAGACATTCTTGGCCATGCTTTAGCTTCTACACAGATGGCCAATTACTTCGTATCAACATAGAAATGTATTTGGTATACAGAAAAGTGAATGGTCAACCTAATGACTGCAAGGTGCCCAGATCCAGTAACTGGAAAACTAGCTCAAATCATCACCACTATATCCCTGTGCTTGACAGTTGTAATGAGGTGTTTGTGCCAATATGCTGTCTATCATTTTTTTTCCATTATGGCCAAACATCTTCAATTTGGTCTTGTCTGTCCAAAATTCAATGTTCCAGATATCTTGTGGTTTGTTTAAATGCAATTTTGCAAACCTAAGCCATGCTGCCATGTTCTTTTTAATAAAGAAGACACTTCCTTGTGGACATCCTTCCAAACTAAATCTATACTTGTTCAGTATGCTAACATGCTAAATGAGGCATGTACCCACATAGCAATTTTTCTCTGGCCCAGCTCCAGCTTTCGCTGGGCCCACAAAATAAAGGTTGAAACAATAAAAAAAATTAAGGTGTACTTAATTTTTTACACATGGTTTCTTCCATTTTGTCATGTTTCTGGCTCATCTGAGATTGTATTTATTAAATTTTAAGACAGGATAAGGACCAGATTATTTTTATTACAGTATATCCTGACACTTAAAACAATCCAATTCAGAAGGCCTTTTTTTTTCACATCACTCTATATAAATTATTTTAAATTGCACAATCCCTGTTGCACAGGCACATTTATTTATTCCACAACAATAGCAATAGAACACAGCGCAATAGAACATTTACTCAAGTTAAGTATATTTGCTAATTGAAAAGCTCCTTTTAAAGCTTTGAAAAACTTTAGATGCCTTTTATGAGTGACATTTTAATTGAGTAAGGATAGAAACTTTCAAAGGCATAATTGAAAAAAAAAATGTTTCCTTGCATTTTACAATATTTTACCTTTAGCACTTCTAGTAAAACACATTTTAAGTGTCTGGCATGAAGTGCATATTTTGCTAAATATTTTCATTGTACAACAGCCAACAGCAAATTGATATTTTCCTGTAAGCTAACACAACTAATGTGTGTCTACATTTGCACTTCTTAGTTGGACAAACTTGTGGAAAAGCAGAAAGAAACATACAGACGTATGCTGGAACAGCTGCTGCTAGTAGAGCAAGCACACAAACAGGCACTCTACAGACTAGAGGATGAGAAGCGCAATCACAGCGAGTATATGAAAAAAAGTGACGAGTTCACCAACCTTCTGGAGCAGGAAAGAGAACGGTCAGTACCAACAACAAAAATAGAGACAGTCTTTGCCCAAGCTGAAAAAGCATTATATAATGAGGAAATTCATGCAGTCCTTTGTTTGAAAACTCTTAAGAATGGACAGCCACCAAACATATCCCAGGCTCAGCTGTTTTAACAGAGCTCCTGCATGGATGTAACCTAGGCATTGCTGCTAATGTAGTAGCCTAAAATCCTGAAATGTACATTCTTTCAATTTACTAAAATAACTATTACAAATATGGGAAATACAATATGGCAACACATTTTTGACATCAGTTTCCTTTTGAGTTTTCAGTTTTAGAAGAAGGGTCTAAGAGATGAATCAGAGATAAAAAAAAATTGTTTAAATACTATGTCTTATGTATGAGATTTATTATCATGAGAATAATTAGCGTAATTTCGGACATATATAAGCAACACGCACTTAATTTGACAAAGATTTTTATTTTGAACATAAATAACCCGCACCTGTGTATAAGCCATATACACTGAAACTAATGAACTTTACACAGGCTTTAACGAAAGACAGTGTCTGTTACACGGGTAAAATATGTTGTGGCTCCTTTAAGAGCAGAGCGGCATTTTGGGAATAGCCTGCGCCGCATTTTTCCGCTATTACTGCATGTGTGCAAGACCGAGGAATATGTCCTTATTATTTTCTGATGCTCATTTCTAAGTTTCTTTGACTAACCTGTAACGCTGTTGCCAAGAAAAATAAAAAAGAACGAGTTTTGGAAACCTGTCTGTGCTTATATGATTTCTGTTGCAACTGGAGTTAGCGAGCTATCCCTTGACCCAGACTCAACGCATTACACCGGCTTGTATCTAAACAGTAGCCTACCAAGAAAGTCATTGTTCACTGTCTTCCTCCTTCCTTTCACAACTATTACTCTTGGGAGTTTATCTCGTGCGTTAAAAAAAAAAACTTTTCTCTCCCGATGCCGTGCAGCTCAGAACACAGGTGAGGTGCGTTTTTTTCGTTTCCGTTCGGAAATGTCATTGGTCTAATTTTATGGGGCTCAGTTTTTTGGCTTGAAGTTTGTGAAACCGGGAAAAACCCAGGAAAAATTCATAAATAAGCCGCTTCATTGTTTAAGCGGTTCAAAACGTGGGAAAAAAGTAGCGGCTTATAGTCCGAAAAATACGGTAGTACTTAAACTGATTGTGGAAAAGTGTTCATACTATTATAGCAATAAAAATAACTATTGATCTGCCACCTCTTCAACTACAACTATTGATCTGCCACCTCAACAAGTGCGATGAACGTATGAATTCTTTAGTCCCAAATCCGTGTTGTACTTCAACGTTATGGGACTGAAATAGCATAGGTTATGGCCGCCCCAGGTTTAAGAAACACTGGCTAGCTATCTCTCCCTGAGTGTCGCATTATCCCTCAAGACCGTGACATTGCCCACCAAGCCCCTGCGTAACATCTCAGTTGGTCAAGCTATGTCTGATGGAGGGAACACCTCCATTGCCTCCTTCCTCAGGAAACTCTGGTACGCCCTGATGCAGTTTTGGGAGCCTCGAAGGAGGCAGCGAGTTCTCCAGGCGCTCACTTAAGCTGGCCATAGCCTGAAGCACTGATTGTGGCAGTGCTTCAGGGGGTGCCGGGGCGGGCACCATGTGATGAGGTACACCACGCCCTTTCCCAGCACGATCCCCAGTGTTAGGACTTTTTGGCGGGCACCTCCCAACATCAGGAGGTTCAGAAACGTTGCACAGGATCCCTAGCAGAGGAAGTGTGAGTAACAACCAGATGTTGTTAGGGATTCGGCCTTTATGCGTGCGCAGCTATCTTCTGCCCAATTTGCATCCATCCTTACGGCCATCAGGAGGATCAGAGAATGCCAATCACTTACTGTCAAGCTGTACCAGAGACTGCTGGGGCTAATAGCAGCAGTTTCCAGTGTGGTTCCACTTTGCCTCCTGCACATGAGATGTTCCTATCTCAGGGCCCCGTGTTGGGAGTTTCCGGTCTTGCATAATGAGTGGCTCCTCCGCCCAAGGTCTATGGGGAGGCCCCCATATGCGGTGGCACATTAATTGCCTAGAGATGCTGGCCATGCTTCTAGCTTTGAGCTCCTGTACAAGCTGGCACTCCAGATCCTCTTGTAGGCCAATGGCTCAGGCGTGGCCGATGCTAGGCCTGTACACTTTCACCCTGTCACACTACTTCCAGGAACAGAAGTTCTGGAACAGAAGGAGTTCTGGAGAGAGTTCGCCAGGATTAAGTCCTTCTCCTCCTGGTGGCCCCACTGTGGCAGACCATGGTTTATGGACCTGGTAGCCCTTTTCGAACATCCTCCCTGAGAGATTCCTCTCAGAAGGGAACTCCTCTCAGGCAGGGGGTGCAATAGTTCACCCCCACACAGAGTTGTGAAGGCTGTGGCCTTGAGGGGGCACAGTTCTGAGATTCAGGTCTCTCCACCAAAGTGGTAGAGACCATTCTCCAATCCAGAGCTCCCTCTACGAGAAGGTCATATGCTGCGAGATGGTGTCTGTTCAGTGTATGGTGCGATCATCACAGATGAGATCCAGTTAACTGCCTGGTTGGTTCAGTGCTGGAGTTCCTTCAGGAACAGTTCGCCAAAGGTTTGAAAATGTCTGTCCTCAAAGTCTATGCTTCCTGCTTCGAAATATCATGCCCCCATGGCAGTGACTAGCTGGTGACATGTTTTCTCCATGGCACCCAGAGGCTGAGGCCTTTGTATTATTAGAGTGCCTGTGTGGTACTTAGCTGTTGTTTTGGAGGCTCTATCTGAGCTCCCCCCTTCCAGCCGTTGGCCGAGGCATTTTGGAGGCATCTCACAGTCAAGACTGTGTTCCTCCTGACATTTGCTCTTTTAAGAGAATAGGGATTTGCAGGCCCTTTCTGTGGCCCCCTTTCTTTTGGAGTTTACTCCAGGCATGGCCAGTACCCTAGAACGGGGTACATTCCTAATGTGCCCTCGGTTGTCCCACAACCTGTTAGGGTCCAGGCATTCTATCCCCCTCCTTGTCAGGCCCCAGACGAGGAAAAGCTGAATCGGCTGTGTCTGCTGCAAGCACTGGACATTTATGTCCACAGGACGAGTGAAGGAAGTCGGAACAACTGTTCATCTGCTACGGCCTCCCGTCTGCCGGTGATGCTGGATTACACACGTGATTCAGAGTATGGACAATGCGGAAGCGTTCCCAAAGTGTTGTTGACACAGAGTCTCGTTCCCTCAGGAAACCAGGGTTACATACAGTGAGGAAAATAAGTATTTGAACACCCTGCTATTTTGCAAGTTCTCCCACTTAGAAATCATGGAGGGGTCTAAAATTGTCATCGTAGGTGCATGTCCACTGTGAGAGACATAATCTAAAAAAAAATATCCAGAAATCACTATATATGATTTTTAAACTATTTATTTGTATGATACAGCTGCAAATAAGTATTTGAACACCTGTCTATCAGCTAGAATTCTGACCCTCAAAACCTGTTAGTCTGCTTTTAAAATGTCCACCTCCACTACATTTATTATCCTAAATTAGATGCACCTGTTTGAGGTCATTAGCTGCATAAAGACACCTGTCCACCCCATACAATCAGTAAGAATCCAACTAATAACATGGCCAAGACCAAAGAGCTGTCCAAAGACACTATAGACAAAATTGTACACCTTCACAAGGCTGGAAAGGGCTATGGGGAAATTGCCAAGCAGCTTGGTGAAAAAAGGTCCACTGTTGGAGCAATCATTAGAAAATGGAAGAAGCTAAACATGACTGTCAATCGCCCTCGGACTGGGGCTCCATGCAAGATCTCACCTCGTGGGGTCTCAATGATCCTAAGGAAGTTGAGATATCAGCCCAGAACTACACGGGAGGAGCTGGTCAATGACCTGAAAAGAGCTTGGACCACCGTTTCCAAGGTTACTGTTGGTAATACACTAAGACGTCATGGTTTAAAATCATGCATGGCACGGAAGGTTCCCCCTGCTTAAATCAGCACATGTCCAGACATGTCCTAATTTGCCAATGACCATTTGGATGATCCAGAGGAGTCATGGGAGAAAGTCATGTGGTCAGATGAGACCAAAATAGAACTTTTGGGTCATAATTCCATTAAATGTGTTTGGAGGAAGAAGAATGATGAGTACCATTCCAAGAACCCCATCCCTACTGTGAAGCATGGGGGTGGTAGCATCATGCTTTGGGGTGGTTTTCTGCACATGGGACAGGGCGACTGCACTGTATTAAGGAGAGGATGACCGGGGCCATGTATTGCGAGATTTTGGGGAACAACCTCCTTCCCTCAGTTAGAGCATTGAAGATGGGTCGAGGCTGGGTCTTCCAACATGACAATGACCCGAAGCACACAGCCAGGATAACCAAGGAGTGGTTCTGTAAGAAGCATATCAAGGTTCTGGTGTGGCCTAGCCAGTCTCCAGACCTAAACCCAATAGAGAATATTTGGCGGGAGCTCAAACTCCGTGTTTCTCAGCGACAGGCCAGAAACCTAACTGATCTAGAGAAGATCTGTGTGGAGGAGTGGGCCAAAATCCCTCCTGCAGTGTGTGCAACCCCGGTGAAAAACTACCGGAAACGTTTGACCTCTGTATTTGCAAACAAAGGCTACTGTACCAAATATTAACATTGACTTTCTCAGGTGTTCAAATACTTATTTGCAGCTGTATCATACAAATAAATAGTTAAAAAACATACATTGTGATTTCTGGATTTTCTTTTTTAGATTATGTATCTCACAGTGGACATGCACCTACGATGACAATTTCAGACCCCTTCATGATTTCTAAGTGGTTGAACTTGCAAAATAGCAGGGTGTTCAAATACTTATTTTCCTCACTGTACATACCCTAGAGACATTGTAATTTATGTATGTATTGTGTGATAAATCATATATGGTGAGACAGAAGTTTAATGAAATAATCTTTTTTTTATCTTTAGCTGTAGAATCATAGTAAGTTTTATGTAGATTTTTGACACTTACTTATCATTATACTTTCAAGGTTTTCATTGTTTTTCATTGAATCAGTTGGACATGTTACATAACAGAGAAAATTAAGGGACTATAGTGTTATAGATACTATGCCGACAAAAGGTTAAACATATAGCATCTGACCATGAGATTCACGTGTGCTTTTTGAACATCCCATTTCACACTTAGTTTTTATTTTGCATACTTTTACATTTTAAAGCATTTTTTTTAATTGGGAATTTTACTCTTACTTATTACTAAGTATGTTTTGTTTAAATTATAGTACTTTTCTATATTTTTAATCACAAGTCTGACAACAGTAGTGCTGACCCAGCTGAAAGCGAAACCCTATTAAATTCTATTAAATTTAACATAAGATGGTGTACATGGGAGTGGACCAGCATCTGTCTGCCTGGATACTGGACTACCTCACAGACCGACCACAGTATGCGGGGAAAACCAAAGAACTGGTAGTGGATTTCCGTAGGCATAAACAAACTTTATCACCAGTGAACATTCAGGGAAAGGACATTGTGAGAGTGGAGTCTTACAAATATTTGGGTGTTTACTCTGGACTGGACAGACAACACTGAGGCAATTTACAAGAAAGGGCAGAGCAGACTCTTTCTGCTGAGGAGACTTAGGTCTTTTGGAGTCCAAGGAGAGCTACTGAAGACCTTTTTTTACTCTGTGGTTGCCTCAGCCATATTCTATGGAGTGGTCTGCTGGGGCAGCAGCATCTCTACTGCAGACAGGAAGAGACTGGACAAGCTGATCAGGAAGGCCAGCTCAGTCCTGGGGATTCCCCTGACACTGTACAGGAGGTGGGAGAAAGGAGGATGGTAGCAAAACTATCATCACAGTAGTGCTGACCCAGCTGAAAGCGAAACCCTATTAAATTCTATTAAATTTAACATAAGATGGTGTACATGGGAGTGGACCAGCATCTGTCTGCCTGGATACTGGACTACCTCACAGACCGACCACAGTATGCGGGGAAAACCAAAGAACTGGTAGTGGATTTCCGTAGGCATAAACAAACTTTATCACCAGTGAACATTCAGGGAAAGGACATTGTGAGAGTGGAGTCTTACAAATATTTGGGTGTTTACTCTGGACTGGACAGACAACACTGAGGCAATTTACAAGAAAGGGCAGAGCAGACTCTTTCTGCTGAGGAGACTTAGGTCTTTTGGAGTCCAAGGAGAGCTACTGAAGACCTTTTTTTACTCTGTGGTTGCCTCAGCCATATTCTATGGAGTGGTCTGCTGGGGCAGCAGCATCTCTACTGCAGACAGGAAGAGACTGGACAAGCTGATCAGGAAGGCCAGCTCAGTCCTGGGGATTCCCCTGACACTGTACAGGAGGTGGGAGAAAGGAGGATGGTAGCAAAACTATCATCATTGCAGGAGAACGCCTTTTACCCCCTGTATGTAACCGTTACATTGTTGAGCAGCTCCTTCAGTGACAGACTGTTACATCCTGTGTCTGCGTTACAGAAGGTCTTTTCTTCCTGCTGCTATTAGACTTTACAATCAAAGCTGCTCCCAGTAAAACCAGTCACCAAAATACAACACTGTTATTACTTTTTAGCTGTGCAATAACATTACCTGTGTGCAATATTACCTGCAATATGTGCAATATTACCTGCAATATGTGCAATACCACCTGTGTGAAATACTACCTCGAATGCATACTTTTTTTCTTCCCTTATTGTATTTATACATTGAACTGTGTATATACTGTATATTATAGTATGTGTATATTCTTTTTATATATTTGCATTTATTTTTATTTCTTTCCTTTGCTGCTGTAACAAAGAAATGTCCCCACTGTGGGACGAATAAAGGTATATCTTATCTTATCTTATATGTCTGTTCACCGCTGACCACAAATGTATGTCATTATAGCAGTGTATTTATTTATATATATGTATATAACTGTGTGGCAGATCTTGCAGTGCTTTTTAGGATTTGTAATATGAATGGTGTGAGTGCAATTTACCCATAGACATATAAGACACAGAAGCCTCATTTACACTTTCAGTCCATTGCTGTGATCAGTCAACATGTCTGCCAACCTGGTCCGGGCAAGAGTTGCCTGTAAACAAATGCAACTAACTGTGGTTTGTCTGTATAAAACAATCAGTTATAAAAGTTTGTATTTATCAATTGATATCAGTGGTTACATAGGATACAATCTCCAGTTACATAAAATCCCAGTTAGAGTAACTAGAAAATGATATATTAAGGAATTTAGAAAACTCATACTTGTACATTTTTTGCCTTTTTTAAATTTTTGTTTAAGAATTGTATCCTAATGTCATATAATTTAATTCACAATAATAATAGTGGCCTTTTGACTTTCGCACAGTACTACCACTGTATATCTTTTGATCTCGAACACAAATGTTTTTAGTTTGACAGGAGCATAAACAGCCTCCCTTTTCCAACTTACTTTTAGATAAGACTGTATGTGTGTTAAAACTATAGCATATTTTTACTGAGACAAATTGAGATCTCAAAACACATTCTTACATTCTTCAAATCAGAAATCACACTAATAAAAGAAAATAAAGATGTATTTGTGAAAGATGATAGATCAATTATGTTAGGTCACAAAGCCAATAATGGGGAGGAACTCCTTCAAATTTATGTACATTTTCTATTGTAAATTTTCATGAGCAGGAGCTCACACTTCTCTTTCTGCTAATTATGCCACAAAACCCTATCCTTTTATCTACCTTTGTAATGTGGTAAGCAGGTTTGGGCAAAAAACATCAAAATGTATTTTAAAATAAAATACCAAATACTTCAAATATATCAAACTAAACTACAAAATACAGCAGACACAACATTAACTACTAAACTACTGCATTTTTGTATTTTAAAAATACTAAAAAATACTTTTACAAAAGAGCATGACATTTCTTTACTAACCTTCCATTAATTAGCCTATTTGAGCTTTCCTTAACCATTACACTGAACCAGTTTATCAAGTATACAATGTTTAATGTCTTTGTGATCTCCCAGATGAAAGTTAGTTTTAAAGTAACAAACAGTTTAATGTTTACTGTTAACAGTTTACAAATGACTCATAATTGTATTCTAATTTAGTTACTTGGTGTTTCGTAACAAAGGGCTGACTTTGAATCAGCAACACCGACTCAATGACAAGTCATTCATAAAAAACAACAACGGATGGCACCTGTATTCATAGCAACTAGTTATGGTTACTAGTGTTACTAATTAATCATTTGATTGTTAATCATAAATATAATAATCTATTATGTGTCAGGCAGTCATTCATGCAACGGTATGCAAAATCATGATCCTATATGGCAATTAAATAATTATTTTCAATTTTCAATTAATTGAAAGCTGGCAGCCTTTACCTTGACAATCATCTTCGTTATGCATACAGTTTCTGTTCTGATCTCAACAGGCAAACTACTGACTAGGCACCAATCAGATGCAGGATGTTTATGATGTCATTTTATAGACTTCTTACAAAGTATTGTACAGCATTTAAAAATTACAAAAATAAAAAAACACAGGTATTTTGATATAAAATATGAAGCCATTTTTAATAATCCAATAATATATTTTATTAGTGGGAACACAGAGTGTTAGTATCCTTCACCACTATATCTGACAGATAATATAGGTAATTTTGCCTGTTGTCTGCGTGTACTTTTTTAAATGGACTACATGTTTACAATGGCTGGCATGTTTTTAATTGTATTTTGATGTTGTTGTTTTTTATTCAGATTAAAACTACTCAGTGATCAAGAAAAGACCTATCAGGAGCAACGAGAGGAAGAGAATAACAGGAAGGTCACCAATCTGAAAGATGAACTGACAAAACTGAAGTCATTTGCCCTACTGGTTATTGATGAACAGCAGTGTGTCACAGAACAGCTGGCTCAACAAACTGCAAAGGTTAAAGAGCAGCAGGCTGCTGCCAGAGAGGCCCAAGAGGAGCTGAACTCTGCACAGACCAAGGCACAAAAATTAAAGAGCAAGGTGCAGCATTTGGAGGCTCAATTGCATGACCAAGCTGTTCAGTTCCACCAAGAGCAGGAAGCCATGAACACCAAACTGACTGATGAGAAAAAACAAAACAGGCATTTGCATCAGAAGCTGTCTACACTTTGTCAACAACTGGATGAGCTTGAAAAGTCAAACAAGGCCCTTCGCAGAGCAGAAGAGGAACTGCAGGAGCTACGGGACAAAAATAGCAAGAGAGAGAGTGGAAACTCTAGCCTTGTGTCAGAAGTGGAAGAGTTGAGGAAAAGAGTTTTAGAAATGGAGGGAAAAGATGAGGAATTGATAAATGTAGAGAATTTGTGCAGGGACCTTAAGAGGAAGCTGGAAAGGGAGTCTATACAAAATTGTAGTTTGACAGCAGAGTTGGACAAGTTAAATTACAGAATTATGGAGCTTGAAAACTTAGATGTTGCCTTAGGAAAGAGCAAGCAGGAATGTAGCTCACTCAAGTGCAACCTTGAAAATGAAAAGACAGTTACTAAACTTATGTCTAATGAATTAGATAATCTGAGGATAAGGATCAAGGAACTTGAAGATGCAGAAGGTCTATTAGAAAAAACTGAATGGACATTAAAAGAAGATGTTACAAAATTGAAAACACTAACAGTAATGCTTGTTGATGAAAGGAAAACCATGGCAGAAAAACTAAAGCAACTGGAAAACAAGGTTCAAAACAGCACTGATAAACTTCAGGCTGAACAGGACAAAGTAACAGTAGTTACAGAAAAGCTTATTGAAGAAAGCAAGAAAGCATTAAAAATCAAAGTAGAGATGGAGGAAAAAATTTGCATTGCCACCAAGGAAAGAGATGATTTTCAGACCAAGCTAAAAACTGAGGAAGAGAAAAACAATGCACTTCAGTCAAAAATCAGCATGATGAAGAAGAAGCTTCAGTCATTGGAGGCTGTTGAAAGGGAGTTTTTGAGGAACAAAGCAAAACAAGATCACAGGAAAGGACATATCCAAAATGGTTTTCAACAAGAAAACAACAAAGTACAAATTTTAACCCAGGAGATAGAATGGCTTAGGAAGAAACTCAAAGAAATGAATGTAGATGAAAATGATCTAAAAACACACACTGAGTTTGAAACCTTAGAAAAGAGATACTCTAATAAAAAATCTCTTACAGAAGAGTTAGAGATGACAAGGCAGGAGCTTTCTAAATACCAACTGATTGAGAAGGAAAATTTGAACCAAGAACACATTCTATATAAGCAACTAAAAGAGGAAGAGGTCAAGTCCAGTCATCTGACAAAAGAAGTGGAAGCATTAAAAGAAAAGATACACAATTACATGGGGACAGAAGAGTCCATCTGCCACATGAAAACAGAATATGCAACTCTCCAAAGAAAGCTTACCCAGCAGGAAGTCAGAAACAAGGAACTTGCCAGAGAGAAGGAGAGCTTAACAAGGGAGCTGGAGCGATACCGTCGCTTTAGTAAGAGCCTCCGGCCTGGCATGATTGGGAGACGGTTTTCAGATTTACAAGTCTCCACAAAGGAGGTTCAGACTGAACCAACAGATAGCTATACAACGACTTCTAAAAGCCTTATAGAAAGAGCTGTTGTGAATGAAAAAATTCATGAAAGTAATCAACAGTATCAACCCAATTGTAATAAAATGAATCCAGCTAAATATAGTCCCTCACTCAAAAACAGTAATAACCAACACAACAATGTGGCACAGATTAGAAATCCAATTTTAAAAAATAAAGAGAAACAGCAGCTGATTAACTGCAAAATGCAAAACACACAAAATGGAACTCAGCAAGAGGATGTGTTTCTGAATCCGAACCAACATCTCCACATAGAGGTGACACCAGTCTGTAGCCAGAACACAGCTACTCTAGAAATTACAAGTCCTACTAAAGAGAATAATCCATCTTTTACCACCACAGCAGTTATCCCAACCAGTGTTTGTACCACAAAACAAGAAATTACTATTGTTCAGAATGTACCAGTATCAACACAGAAGAATAAAAGTCCTTCCAATGAAAACTCTTCCATAACTGAACAATCAACTTCACCTCTTAGTATGCCATATCTCCAAACAGTGATTCCCGAATTCACAAGTTTATTGACACCAGACTGTTCAGTGTCACCTACTGACATAACAATCACAACAGGAATTTCTGATAGATCACCAGAGACAAAGGTCAAAGCAGGTGACAACGAGTTTTGTGTAACATCACAAAGGCAAAATAACTGGCAAATACATAGGTATAATAGCTCAAGCCAAAGTGTCATCAGCAATGAAGACAACAAAATTCACATTCACTTCGGCATCCCTTATCTCCAGAATATCAACGCCAATGCAGAAGCCCCCAATTCCTGCTATTCTCAAAGAACCTCAGCATTATCCAGTGGAACTCCAGCCAAAGTTAACAGCAAAATTGCAAGTAGCATCAGGATAAAGCCTGCCTCCACTCCAATTACACAGCCATCTCAAATTTCAGTAAGTAGTGTAGAACTGAGCTAGACTGTTACTGCAACCACATACAATTAGGGGTGTAAAAATTTATTTGAGATACTGTCAATAGGTTGAACAATCATGGATTTTACTGATACCCAGAGCTAGGTTGGATAGTACTTGCTGATAATCAATTGATAGTTTTTTAAATGGATGCTGGATTTAAAAAAAACAAAAGCAAAAAAACACAACATTCCATATAAAATAGTTCTGAACTTTATTAAATTTTTTTTTTAAAGATACTGAATTGTGAAAATGTTCTGAATGAAATAACATTAATACATATAATTATAGAATTAATAAATAAATATAATGCTCCAACTTCCCCCAGATGTCCGTACAGCAGCGTCCCTGGCTATCTTTAGGCAACGGCTGAAGACCTACCTCTTCCTGAAATACTTAAATTAGCACTTTACAAGTTTGCTTTGTAGAATTCAAGAGTTATATTTATATTAAGTTTGTAATCTTGCGTACCAGTGTATATTTATTTATTGCTAGAGACTCAAAGCACTTTTGTACGCCGCTCTGGATAAGGGCATCTGCTAAATGCCGCAAATGTAAATGTAAATGTTCTTGAAGGAATTTCAGTACTGGCCCGACTGGGCAGTTAGCTGGATCTAAGTGGTGTTGTTCCCAGCACGGGCCTTGGAACAGGAACCCGGAATCTCCCCCTGCATCTTAGGCACATAGGGCTTGCCACCCTCGAGCCCTAAGCGACCACTGGAGCGGCCTCATGTGCAGGAGGCTAAGTGGAAGCACATTGGATGCTGCCGCCATCAGACCCAGCATTTGAACTGCTTCACACTGAGTGACTGGCCTTCCCTCACTTTCTTGACAGCTGCTTAGATGGATTCGGCACAAGCAGGAGACAACTGCGCCCTGCAAAAGGTTTGAATCCCATAGTATGCCTAAACAAGTGGTTCTCTGTGATGGGGAAAGCACACTCTTCTTGGCATTCAGCCTTAACCCTCCTTCCGCCAGCTGCTCCAATTGAGCCAATATCAACCGATTGTCAATATAAATTAGATTGCGGACACCCCGAAGTATCAGTGGGAGCAGTGCCACATCCACACAATTTGTGAAGGTGCGGAGTGAGAGGGCAAGACTGAAAGGAAGGAACTAGTATTTGTTAGCTTTAGTCCCAAAAGCAAACCTCAGGAACTTCCTGTCTTGTGTTTCATGACCAGAAAGTACTTGGGCCCCACAAGGGTAAACAGACAGCTCACTAGAAGGAGGGATGCATGAAAGTATGCATCCTTTATATCTATCGTAATAAACCTATTCTCAGGCCTGATTTGGGATACAACCTGATTCAGGGTCAGCATCTGAACCTGGCACAGTTGCCAGCAACTTACTGTTAAATTACCAGTGTCTTATTGTTTGTGAAATTTACAGTTGGCTACTGTTTTTGTAAATACAACATAACACTTTCTTTATTAAAGTATATTTCTGAAAATATAATTAGTAGTTTTTCTAAACCTTGTGATTTTAAAAATTGCCCCAGTTTAACTACAAAACACCACATTACTACCATGTATAAATGTACTCTTTAACAGAAGTAAATCAGCTTTTTAGAGAGTTGTTTCAAAAGATCTCTTCTTTATTAAACTGTCTTAGAATAAATCCTAAATTACATTAGAGAAAATAACACAGATTCTTATTTACAGAACATTTGTATAAAATAAAAACAATGGTCAACCAAAAGCCCAAAGCTTATTACATGTATGGAAATACATCTAAATGTAAAAAAAAATTTACTCTTGAAAGAAAGACAAAGTAAATGACAGAGAACACCCAAGCATATACAGTATTTTTGAGTGAATATGTATGTGTGTGATGTGTGTGTATGCGATGTTTGTGTGTGTGTCATGTGTGTGGTCTGTGGTGTGTATTACTTATATAAAGTCCCACTTAAAATCTATAATTATTTTAAGTAGACTGGAGACACGTCCGCGTTGATATGACCCCTACAGCCTTGTGCTCTTTTCCGGATTTATCCTGATTTACCGCATGAAAAACAAATGTGTGTGTTTAGAACTAGTGGAGGGGAAATCATTACTCACAGAGAACATATAGCAAAGTATATTCTTGTATAAAGAACAGTTTTCATTCTGGAAAGAAGACAAGCTACAGCACGGAGATCTTTTGGGCAAAAAGTAAAACACAATAACACCGATAATTAAGGGGTTTTTTTTTTAACGCTGGAGGCTTCATGAATTTCAGAAAAGCATCTAGTCATTTTAGTGTGATACAAAGAGAATGTGATTTCAGTGCAATGGAGTTTGAAAAATTAACTTTATCGAAGGATTATCAAATATTTTGCTGAATGAAACTCACCCGGTAATTGGGAGTAATGCAACCCGAGTCTGAAATCCAGCTGCACAACACAGTGGTGCATTTGGCGTATTAATCACTGAAAATAAGAAAATAGAAGATCGATTATCTTCCAATATCCACCATGCATGTTAGCTGCCATAGCAAATGTAATGAATTTTGTCACGCAAACAAAAGGGAACTCACCTGTTAATGCTATGAAGACGGATAAGTCCTCGCATGCTCACTGCAGTTTACAAAAATACTGTATAGTAATGTTTTCTGTTCTCTGACTAATAAATACAGCAAAATGCCTATATATTGTGTCTACATCATTTTACAACAACAATAAAACAGTAATGTACTGCTTTTGAACATAACATTATTATACTTTTGAAATTCTGCCATAAATTAACAGCAATTTCTAACAGTGTATATAACTAGGGCTGCAACAACGAATCAATAAAATCAATATTGGAATTTGCTGTCAATAAATTCCGGTATTGAATAGTTGGGCTGCTCAAATTATGGGATAGTGTGATGGCAAGATAACACAGCCGCATGAGAAATGGCGGAGAGTACAGGTCAACCAGCAGCAGGTTCAACAAAGAAAACTAACCTACCAGTTATGCAGAGCTGGGCTTGTGTGGCATGGAAGTACCACAGTGATGCATGAGCATCCGAAAAGAAAACAGTGGTGTTACAGATGAAAGCGAAACATTAGTATGGTACGCAAAAACTGTATAATCCTATTTTGTAAACTGTTTGTTTGCTAACATTTTTTGATTTGCGAGCATTCAATTAAAACGGTTCAAACTAACACTAAATCTAAAAGCAGCAACAGCTGCAGTTAACGATTACATTTCAGCCACGTTGTGGTTTTTCCTTTTGTTTTGATACTCCAATGCTTTTTTCCCCCTTTTTTAATCAAGCCCGTTAGCCTGCTGCAATTCTCCATTTCATTCTCTTTTTATAGCATTTGTCTACTACAATAGTTCACTTATCTGTTTTTAAACATGAGTAATTAAGGCTTTACTTCATTCAAATACTTGTATTCAAAGATGGTATATTTAATTTATGGATATATAATATAATTATTAAAAAATAATTATATATTCTAGATGATTATATCTATAACAAAATGTCTGTGTATTTTTTCAGCAAAAATTGTCAAAACAATGTTGTATGCAACCCAGCATGAGGACATTTGTTTAAATCCCCCATGCAGTCCTTAACAAGCAGCCACTATAAGCTTTTAAAATGTCTAAATTAAAGATAGTTAAACTCAATATGTGGCTTTTGGATTTTATTTTAAGTTCACTTTTATATATAAATACTTTGAATTGGGGTTTTATATATTTATAATAAGCAAAGCATCTAATAAAAAACTAATGATAAATTAATGAATGAATTAATTAAACCAATGAATCAATAAAAAAATACAAATAAAATGTTAATTGTCCAATTAATCAATTCTCAAAAAACCCGTAAGTTGCAGCCATTGATTATCCTTACAATTGCACCTCTCAGGAGATTTAATATATTAGAAGCATGTGAACAGTCAGTGCTTGTAGTTTAAATACCTTAGTAACTTAAGAGCATCTACAAAATGGTAGGTCAGGTTTTCTTAATATGCAAAGGTTAGTGCCTTCTAAAGTATTAGGATTATTATTATTATTAGTAAATCTTATATTGTACTAGTTTCTTTTTACAATGTTAATAGTATACTGATTAATTTAAACAATAAATTAAGGGACAGGGTATTTATTATTTAAAACTGAAGCATTCAGGTAAGAACAACAAAAATCACTGCTCACTGATTGCTTCAGCTGAAACTTGTATATTGTTTCATGCATGTATAAACAGCTTTACTTTGTGTCAGTCTTTTGACAGTTTGTCTGCTTTGGTTCCCTGATGCCAGTTTAGTTTCTCTGTACAGTATACATTTTGCTGTTTGTTTGGTTTTGTGAGTTTTTGCCATTCTTGTTTTTGTATTAGGGATTTATTTTGGGGTTTGGACATTTTTTTTGGAATTTTTGTTCCCCATTTTGGAGCTTGTTTTTTCAGTAAAAATCATGGAATTTTTTCCAGCCCCTTTTTTGTCTTTGCATATGGGTTCACACTAGAGGCCAACACGGGACTTTTTTCTAAACCCCCCTGCCACCTGCTCCCTCTGAATATTCTGAGCATTCCCACCCGCTCCCGCGATGTTTGTGTCCATTCCCACCCACTCTCGTAAACATTCTGTCACAGCTTATTAAGATTGTGTAAAATGCACATAAACTTAAGTGCTATGATTAACTTAAAAAATAATAATAACCGACATAAACAATTAAACTGGAAATAAAGCAATGCAAAAGTAAAGCTCCACACACCTTGGAACATCCTTAAAAAACTTATATAAAGACTTATGAACAACTTTCAAACAAAACATAACTAGGAGGATCTGTGGAATGGCGGGACTTGTGCTATGTTTGTTTAACCACCCACTTTGCAGAGGATTCCAATGCAGCCCTTAAGTTCACACATACTGCAGTGGCAGCTCGTGCAGCGCGCAGTTCCGGGTTTGAGGTGTGTGTTTGCCAACTTTGCAGTACGAACAACAACAAAGTGCAATTTAAAAAAATTATAAATTACAGTGGAACCCGGTTATGTCGATGTCCTAGGGGGTCGCCAAAAAGCATCGAGGTAACCGATGATCGAGATAAACCAAAATCAAAATGGCGGCAATATATTAACGTGCTTGAAAATTCTTTATGTACATGATGTGCGTTAATAAATGAGAATGTGCATGCACGTGTTTTTGAAGTGTTTTTTTACACAACAGCGTTGCCGCGATTTGTTTGATGAAGGCATGCTATAAAAATACATCTGTGGATTCCTGACAGATGTTTATCTGTCAGGAATCCACCTGCCACGCCCCCTTCGGCAGGTGCTTTCTCGCCCGCTTTCTCTGAAGCTCCAGGCTTCAATCGCGCACAAATGGTGCTCGTTCAGCATCATCACCAGCTCCTATTTAAACTTCCACACTCTCACCATCCGTTATTGTTTTCAACCATTATAATATGAACTAAAACCAGAGCTTGTTAAAACACGTATCAGTGTTTTTATTTTCAGTAATATACTTAAACAACAGTAAACATTTTCACCTTTTATACAATTTGTATATTAACTTTGCTGTATTTAAGAGCTATGACTCAGTCATTCATTAGTAAAAATCCTGTTTGAATTAAGCTTTATTTATTTTTTTATAAAAGCCAGGATTTCAAATCGCAACATTTCTCTCATCATAAATATAATCACAGCAGCTATATATAACAGATATATCTTTGCAAAGAGGAGGACCGGCAGGGTGATCTCACATTTAAATTTGTATAAATTTCAATTCATTTTGCTTTAGCATATTTTATTACATAAGTGTTGGGACTTAACAAGCTTCTTGAATGAAACTCTTGTCCAGAGTACATTACTGTTTCACAGTCAGATTTCAGTGTTGAATGTATTTTAATTTGAAGGTAGATTAGCACAATCTTGTATGCAATACCTTGACTCTGGAATCCACCTACCACGCCCCCATCGGCGGCTGTCATTGCCTCCGTGTGCGCCTAAGCTCCTGGCTTCAATTGCACACACCTGGGGCTCGTTTCTCACTCATCCCCAGCTCCTACATTCACCCACACTTCTGGTCCATTATTGTAGGTTCATGGTGGTATGTGGTAATGCGTATCCCGATACGTACCTTTCCTCTAGGACTCCACACTCTCTCCACGGCTGCGCTTTCCTTCCAAAGCGCACCCCGGATTACCTCGATCCTTCGGTTATTGTTTTCTCTGCACACATGTTTGGCTACTACATTTTTCTTTGCCACCTCTGCGACGCACTTCCTCCCAAGCGCGTGCCGGACTGTTCACACGGACTGTGGTTTACTAGTTCGGGACTTTTGTGGACCGCGCTTCCAGGGCACACCACGGATATTCCATTGCACTCATCTCGCCGCTACTGGTATTTACGTTTGGATTTATCTGTTGTGTAAATAAACCGTGTTTCGCTGGTACTTCAGCTTCCGCCTCCGTTCCTGTCGCATAACAGAATAACGGACCCCGGGACCAAAAAATAAAAAATAAAATAAAAAAATGATCGGAATACTGCCGTGGTCCCGGTGCGATCCGAACCTCGGAGGAAGGATTCGCTCCGCCTCGATGAAGCATCCGCCAAGCTCCGCCCCATGGAAAACCCGGAAATCCGCTGCCGTTTCACGTGGATTATGTTCGGCAGCGCCACGCCCCCTTAGTGACATCACAGGATTCCCGGCTTGCTTCTCTGGCAAAACGGCAGAGTGGGGCAGATTTTTACGGAGCGTTGGTGGATACGTGGAGTCGAATTCGTCCTTCTACCCAATGGAAAGAGCAAAGATTGCACTCCACATTTCTGTACTGTCTGGGGATCCCTCTCTCTGGCCAGTGAGTTGTGGAGTGCGACTGGATACGAATTCGGCTCTTGCGCCCGTTTTGTCTGGCTCCTCACAAGGGCACTCGGGATGGTCACAGCGGATCTCCACTATCTCTCCCCCACCTCCGAGAGCGCGGATCCGCTCCAGAGTTTCTCGGAGAGCTCGTCCCGCTCCAGAGTTTCCTGGAGAGCTCCGTCCCGCTCCAGAGTTTCCCGGAGAGCTCCGTCCCGCTCCAGTGTGTCCCCGAAAGCGCCTCTCCGCTCCAGAACGGCCCCGAGACCTCCAGGTGGGCTCCACCCTGCTCCAGGACATCCAGGACGGCTCCTCTCTGTTCCAGAGCATCTCCGAGAGCTCCTCTCTGTTCCAGAGCATCCCCGAGAGCTCTTCTCTGCTCCAGAGAGTCCCTGAGAGCTCCTCTCTGCTCCAGGACCTCCCAGAGAGCTTCTCCCAAGTATCGCCACCTCCCGTCTCCACTGAGGGTGTCAAACCACCCCAGGTCTCCGTGGTGGACATCTCTCCGCCTCTGGTCTCCGCTAGGGACGTCGCTCCGCTCCTGGTTGCCGTGGTAGAGGTCGCTCCGCTACGTTCCTGACCTATTGCTTCGCCCCGGGTCCTCCTCTGCGTCTCCTGGTTCCGCTGCTTTGCTGGACGGGTCCCCTTCGCTCCTGGACGACAGGTGGGGTCCTCCTACGAGTGCCCTGGCCCACCGGGCATTCTGTGGGTTGGGGCGTCCGGTGCCGCCCCTTTGGGGGGGGGGGGGGTGTCAGGAATCTACCTGCCACGCCCCCTTTGGCGGCTGTCATTGCCTCCGCAATGTGCCTTCAATTGCACACACCTGGGGCTCGTTTTTCACTCATACCCAGCTCCTATATTAACCCCACAGTCACCCACACTCCTGGTCCGTTATTGTAGATTCATGGTGGTATGTGGTAATGCCTTCGCGTATCCCGATACGTCCCTATCCTCTCGAACTCTCTCCACGGCTGCGCTTTCCTTCCAAAGCGCACCCCGGATTACCTCGATCCTTCGGTTATTGTTTTCTCTGCACTCTCGTTCGGCTACTAAATTTTCCTTTGCCACCTCTGCGACGCGCTTCCTCCCAAGCGCGTGCCGGACTGTTCACACGGATTGTGGTTTACTAGTTCGGGACTTTTGTTAACCGCGCTCCTGGAGCGCACCACGGATATTCCATTGCACTCATCTCGCCGCTACTGGTATTTACGTTTGGATTTATCTGTTGTGTAAATAAACCGTGTTTCACTGGTATCTCGGCTTCTGCCTCCATTCCTGTTGCATAACAGTGGACATGGGCTCCTTGATTTCTGTCATGCTAATCGAGTTCAATGAAGGGTAATTGCTGTGATATTACACTTCATTATTGTAAAATAAATTATTTTATAATAGTCCATCTTATCTATAATTAAATAATTACAAAGTTAAAAACATTATTAGGCATGCTACAAAAAGTCTTTTTTTTTTTTTTATCTGACAACTTTAATGAAAAGGGAAAAAAAAAAAAAGTCCTACAATCAAGTCTGAAATCTAACATGAAAACATGTAAATGGCTAATTTATTTAAACACGCTGTTTTGTCTTGAGAGAGCGCTTTGCTTTTACCCATTATTAAATGTTTCCTGTGTGACACCTTGGTAATTAGACATCTTTATATAGGCCATTAGTTGGGAGTGAACCAGCTGATATTAATTTGCACTGACAAGGAGCAGGATTGCTTTCTAATTACTGATAAATTTCAGCTGGTGTTCTGGCTTTTTGCCCCTCCTTTTCATCATGTGTTCAATACTTTTTCCCTGTGTCATTTCACATTATTACACAACTTAATTTATGCACATATATGAATTGATTTCTTTGTATGCACCTTTAGAAATAGATTTACTGAGAAAACAAACACAGTCAATATTTATTTTACCTGCTGTATTTCAAACATTTTTTCTTTCACACTTCACTATATCCACTGCTTCATTTTGCTGTATTATAAAAATTACTTTCTTGTAGATTGATAAATGAAACAAGACGAATGTTTGTTCATAGATACTACAGAGTGAAATAATTAAAAACAATAGTAATAAGATGTCCACAGTTTTAAAAAATTGAAAAAATAAATATATGCAGTACATAAAAATTTTTTTTTTTCTTGTATATGTCCATTTCATTAAAAAATATTTTTCCCTACAGGTACCTGCTGAAGCATTCCAGCAGTCTGGTCCAACTAGAATACCCAAACCTAAAACCTGCAGTACTCCAACAGGAACAAACTCCAGGGCTGCACTGATACAAAGTAAAGGAACTTCCCAGGTCCTGCCTAAATTGGAGAAAAACATGTGTAATGATTTGAATACAGAGAACCTAATAACAAAGTCATAATGAATGTTAATTCAGCAATCTTTTTAGAAACTGAGAATAATTTAAGTGATTATTATTTGTTTATTTTTAGAATTATTTGTTAGATAAAGACCAGATATTTTCCTTGTATGCAATGCTCATGAAAAAATAGAGATTATGAGCAAAGCTGAAATTTTCTTTATATTTTCTTGGGTTAAATCAGACCTAGGTTGACTGAGACTACCAGAGGTCCATAATATTTTTAGGGAACATCCCAATCCTAATATTATCCTCACACATTAAAAGACAACAATGATTTCATTAAACTTAAAACTTCTTATTTTTATATATATATATATAAATGAAATTATATAAAATAAGTTTCTGAATATTTGTATACAATCCCAATAATTTTGTTTTGTATTCTAACAATACTTGGAGCAAAAATTTAGGGGCATGAAAATACACATAAAAATGACTTTTAGCTCTCCAAACAGCTTTTTGAAATCGTATGTGACCACTGGGAATCCATAAATTAGTCAATACAGTGATCTTTGGAGTTTTCTTTGCCTCCCTTATCACTATCTCTGCAAATATTGCACAGCTGTCATTGGAAGCACGCTTTTGTTCCCCTTCAGGAACTCGAGCTGTGCCAACAATGCTTTGGGAACGCTTCCGGGTTGTCCATGCTCTGAATCACTTGAGTAATCAGTCCAATGGAAAGCACGGTGTCACCAGGGGGTGACGTCACGACCAGGCAGCTATAGAAGCACATGGAGTGAAACTGGTGCTAGCTTCTGTTTGTTCAGGGAGTGCTCTGTGTGTGGAGGACTTCGAGGTGTTTCCTCCATCAGACATAGAAGTCAGGGTCCTACAGCTGGTACTTCATCATTCCCAAAAAGGATGGAGGGTTGCGTCCTATACAGGATCTACGTCAGCTGAACTGCTTATATTTAAGACTCAAGTTCAAGATGCCCACATGAAGGAGCTGGCCTTCATGTATAGAGAGATCCTGGGTCCTGTCTCATGTCCCTTTGCTGGGAGTTTCTCCCTGGGACATCCTCCTGTGGGCCCAAGGGAAGCTGCTCTCTACCTGGATGTGGTGGAACAAATCGGGGAAAGATATTACAGAGCTCAGGTGGACCTGTTTATGACTCAATACACATCGCACTGTTCCCTCTGGTTCTCCCTTAGACCCCCAGCCCCTCTAGGGCTGGATGCCATGGTATAGCTAGCTTCTAGGCACACTAGACACACTGTCGCTCTGCTCCCAGGAGTTCTGGAGAGAGTTTGCTGGGACGGAGTCCGTCTCCTCCTGGTGACCCCATGGTGGCCAGGAAGACCATGGTGACCAGGTTTGTGGACCTGGTAGCCCTTCTTGAACACCGGGCACAGAACGGCACTGTGGAGAAAGTTGGAGCAGCTGTTTGTTTGCTATGGCTCTCCTAAGAGAGGTCTCCCTGTGAACAAGCCGATGCTCAGAAGATGAATTGTGGATGCTATTTCATACTCCAACGAGTCCTCTAGTCTACCCACTACTTTCGGGGTCAGAACTCACTCAACTCAGAGTGTGGCAGCCTCTCAAGCTTTGTCCTCTGGAGTTTTCCTCCAAGACATATGCAACGCTGCGAGCTGGTCCACCCCACTGACCTTTGTCAGTTTTTATAGCCTTGACATTAGTGCCACTCCTGGCCCCTCTGTTTCTTGACCTAGCTGTGCCCACCCACACTAGGCAGGGATTGGTCAGCCTGGAGTTATTAGACTCTTGTTCCCAAAGCGTTGTTGAGGCAGCTTGAGTTCTTGAAGGGGAACGTCTCCATCTCCATGCCAACTTGCCTGCATACCTTCCTTCCATTTCAGAAGCTAGCACCAGTTTCACTCTGTGGTTTTTAAAACAATTGAAAAATAAAATACCTGCTTGTTTAAATAACATAAAATAATATAGGATATAAATAATAGGATAAATCTAATTAATGCAATATGTTCTTTTATTATATTGAATAAATTGAGTTAAGAGTAAGATATGAGTAATCAATTATATTAGCACAAATTATATTGGTTCAATAAAATTAAATAAATGGAAAAATGAAACTAAATATTATACATTTGTTAAACCCCATTTGGGTAATGTGTGTGTGTGTGTGTGTGTGTGTGTGTGTGTGTGTGTGTTTTACATTTTATATAAAATTTTCTACATTTAATATTTAATTTTCAAGATATGTTCTACTCAACAGTTTTCATTATATCAGCAAACTTTAACAAATGTCTTCATCCATTCCATCCTTCATTCATTCACTTCCTTGATATGTGTGATTGTCAGGATATTCTTAAGAATAGTCATAAGAAAATGTTAAAAACAAGAATTTTTTTGAAGCTGGATTTAAAACGCATAATCCATATCGCTAGGCTGCCGTTAAAACCAGAAGTACCTTGCTTTCGCCCATACACAAAATAAACTACATATTGAGTGAGTAGCCACAGTGACACGGCACTAACACTAGTTTATTTTTTTATACACCTTGCATTGTTGTGTATGTATTCAAATTTAATAATAAAAAAAAAAAAATAATAATAATAGTATTAATAATAATGAAAAAGGAGCTTAAAGTGGCAGTGCTGGAGTGAGACATCGTGGATGGAGCTATCCAAATAAGTTTATCCAAATAAAACTCCCTAAAAGACATTTAATATGATGTGTTCTTTATCGAAAATAAAATAACTTATTGCTCTTTGAAAATTCTGATAAATATGCAGAATTTAAAGAAAACTGACAATAAGAAAGAAGATACTCAAGAAACGAGTCTGCTATTATCTGACTCAACGCCATGGTTCCATGCAGAAATGGAAAAAGGATTTCTCAGAATTCAGGAGTTAATTGACGGTCACCTGAGTAAGTTCGGAGAATCCTTGGTAAAAATGGGTAATGAGCTACAATCAATAAAGTGGCCTTCACAAAGATGTCGTGGATGTCAAGCTGGCTTTTGATGATAAATTAAACAGCTAATAAATAAAATCGATGATCTTGAAAATCAATCTCGTCATCAGAATTTTTATCTTGTCAGATTCCCAAAAGTAGTGGAAGGTAGAAATACTGTGGACTTTTAGACGGCTTTTGACTACCTAAGATTCTG
The DNA here is from genome assembly GCA_039877035.1 of Silurus lanzhouensis. Lineage (NCBI taxonomy): Eukaryota > Metazoa > Chordata > Actinopteri > Siluriformes > Siluridae > Silurus > Silurus lanzhouensis. Next base: position 171,100 of record JBCEWE010000552.1, on the reverse strand, counting down.
GGGCGGGAAGACATGGTCTACAAAATTGAAAGCGCTCACTACACTTTGCAACGACGACCAGCGGAAAATAGCAAACCATGGGCTATTCTGATTCGTCTACTTCACTATGGAAATACACCTAATATCCTCAATATGGACAGAGAAAAGGGCAAGCTCACCTATGGCAACTGTACTATTATGATATTTTGTGGCATATCATCGACCTTATTCAGAAAGCAACAAATATTCGGCGCACTCAAAAGATAGCTTTGAAATAAGGATGTGTCTTACACGATGCTTCATCCTGCGACCCTGAGGATTCAGTTACCGGAGGGACAGATGATCTTTCAACTCTAAAGCATCAGTCGAGACCTACCTAGAACATATTTGACTAATTGAATTTTTGGGCTGTTTAGAAATAAAATAAATGTTTGTTTCATGACCTTTTAAGATGTTTAAATTTTCATTTATTAATACAGTTAAAGAAGTTCATCTGAAAAGTAAACTTGTCATTTGCTTATCCTAATGTTTTTCCAAACAAAAAAGACTTTTTCTTCAACTGTTTTGTTATTTATTATTTTACAATTGAACAATTAAAATATTACACCATTGTCATTGGCTTATATTTATTATTTACTGAAACCTGATTAAATACAGTAATTTACAGTTTGTATATTTTTACAGTAAAATTACAAATGGGTAATGAATTACAAGTTAAATTTTTATTGCATCAAAATATATTACTGGAGAAAAGACAGTAAAATATTGTATGTTTGACATTTTAAAATATACTTTACTGAAAATACAGTACATTTACAGCAAGATAAATAATATTGTATATATTAATACAGTATTTTTTGCTGTAAGTTTTATTTACAGTAAGTTACTGTAAAATATACAGAAAACTTTTAAATAAAATAGCATAACAGCAACAAACTGGTAGAAAAAAAAAAAAGTCCAGACTATGGGTTTATCAATGTATATTCTAAAAACAAAGCATAGAACAGTACAAGCAGGTTCCCAGGCTTTGGCACACTTTTAAACTCATCCATGATCTCTGTGAAGGGACTTGCCACCAGCATTGACATTTTAATATGCTTTATTCACAACAGGAGGCCTGAAGCTACACTGTCCAGTCTTCTCTTACGCAAACTGCTCAAAGAGATACATGAACGCTTCTTTAGAGTTCTTTGCCTGGAAATCTAAGCATGTTTAAGGGCAAACTCAGTTTAATACTAACTGCCATGGTACAATAGTAGTAGTAATTGTCTTTTTGTGTTTTTTTTTAACAGCTGTCTTTTTGATAACCATCTATCAAAAACATAACAATAAGAAAGTTGTGTGAAAGAAACCATGAATAAACAAACTTGCCATTGTTTTAAGGGATGCTTTTGACCACTCATTCATGTTCTCTGTGATGGTAAGGATTTGCCACCAGCAACGTTCTAGTTCTTGGCCCCACCCCTTATTCAAGGGCTTATTCACTATTCATAACAGAAGGGCTAAAGTTGCACTGTCTAGTCTAAAAAAGTACATTATATTCAATTTACACATTTGAGTAACATGCTCACTAATTTGCTAAATGAATCAGACTTGCATTTAAATGGCATTAAAACTTGCATGACATAAAAAAAGGGTTGAAACAGGTTCATTTTTCTTTTTCATGAAGGAAATAGAATACTAAAAAGCTTCTGTGCTAATCCATGGTTTACGTGGTTGTTTGTGATTGTGTTTCAAGAAGGTTTCAAAATAATCCTAGGTTATAGGAGCTCAATAGTTTTATAAATATGCAAGCCAATTTACCAAACCTAAAACTATTCTACCACAGATGTAGACATTAACTAAACCTCTTAAACTGTATCTGCATGATTTTATGCATTGCACTGCTGCCAAATGAATAAATGATTAGATAACTGCATAAATATGCAGGTGCACAGATGCTTCTGTAAACATGAAAGGTAAGCATGAATAGAAATTGTAAAAGTTTTCTGACTTGTAGACAAACATTTAAATGAATATTGCAGCATTGAATATCTATTAAAATGACCAGGAACTGTGAAATTACTAAATCAGAATAGATGTACTGGTAAAATATATGTACTGTTACTAATTCTTTACAAATATTCTACTGACTGAGTAAATAAAATGAAAACAAGACTACATTAGACTATTGTGGGGATTAAAATTTTGTTTTTAATGACTACGTACCAAGTACAGTTAACAGAGACGTAATGTTTTTAATGTCATTCCAAGCATACACTACATTTTTGTTGATTTGCTAGCTAATGTCAATGTGAGTGATTGCTCTTTTCACTGGATCCATTTTAATTTGCTTCTCTCTTTTTTATTACTTGATGAAACAAAGAGGTGAATAGAAACACACAAACACATAGAGAGAAACACACAAGAGACCAGAACATCTGTTTGATGTAGAACCACAGGCTCCCAGAGAGGGACAGTAGCGGTTTATACACATGATATCCAAGCAGAACCAGACCTGACACAACATGATTCAATTCAATTAAATTATTTTTTTTTGTATAGCGCTTTTAACAATGAACATTGTCTCAAAGCAACTTTACACAGATAATGTGGTGATTAAAAGTAAATATGTTCTTTATAAGTAAGTTTGTCCCTGATGAGCGAGCCGGTGGCGACTGTGGCAAGAAAAAACTCCCCGAGATGGCATAATGAAGAAACCTTGAGAGGAACCAGACTCAAGAGGGAACCTTTCCTCATCTGGGTTGCACCGAATGTCCATTTATGGCAGATATAAGATGTTGCGGGGTACAGTGATGATGATCAGAAGCAAACTGCACTCACGAGTCAGTGCAGCAGACCGCCGACACCAACTACAGTCCAATCCATCCTCAAAGCACCCGTTCTACTCCGGAATTTCATGGAACCACCCAAGGTGTTGATGAGATACCGTCCCAAGCTGCACAGAAGTGTGAAGATCCACGGAGGGTAGAGGGGCAGGAACAGTGGTCACTGGAGCCTCAGGAGCATGTTTAACTCGATCGAGAGAGAGAGAGAGAGAGAGAGAGAGAGAGAGAGAGAGAGAGAGAGAGAGAGAGAGAGGGTGACGGGAAGAGAAGGATATGGATTATTAAGTGTAACTATTGGTGTATGAAAGTTAATGTCCATAACTGTGGGGCTTTATAAGAGAAAGATCTGCCCCCTGCGGTAGTCTTCATTATTTGAGGAACCAACAGATAGCCAGCACCTTTTGATCTAAGTAGGCGTGGAGGATCATACTGGTACAGAAGTTCACTCAGATACTGCGGTGCGAGACCGTTAAGTGCTTTATACGTCAGTAGTAATATTTTATAATCAATGCGAGATTTGATTGGGAGCCAGTGTAGACTGATTAAAACAGGGGTGATGTGGTCGTATTTCCTAGATCTGGTGAGGACCCTTGCTGCTGCATTCTGGACTAACTGAAGCTTATTTATGCACTTACTCGCACACCCAGACAGTAAAGCGTTACAGTAGTCCAACCTAGAAGTAACAAAAGCATGAACTAGTTTTTCTGCATCCTGTAACGACATCATATTTCTAATTTTAGCAATATTTCTAAGGTGAAAGAAGGCGATCCTGGTGATATTGTTCACATGAGACTCAAAGGAAAGACTCGGGTCAATAATCACACCAAGGTCTTTGACAGCCGTACATGCTGAAACAGAAACACCATCCAGAGATGCTACGTAATCAGAAAGTTTGCTTCTAGCTGCATGTGGTCCTAGTAAAAGTACTTCCATCTTATCTGAGTTGAGCAGAAGAAAGTTATTAAGCATCCACTGTCTAATGTCCTTTACACACTTCTCAACACTGTTTAGCTGATCTCTCTCATCTGGCTTTGCTGAAATATACAGCTGTGTGTCATCAGCATAGCAATGGAAGCGAATCCCATGTTTATGAATGATTTCACCAAGAGGCAGCATATATAAAGAGAAAAGCAGTGGGCCTAAGACAGATCCTTGAGGAACACCAAACTTTACCTCATAGAGTGTGGAGAACTCACCATTTACATCCACAAACTGATAGCGATCAGTCAAATAAGACCTGAGCCAAGAGAGAGCTGTTCCCTTTATTCCTACAACGTTCTCAAGTCTAGCAAGCAGTATAGTGTGATCAATGGTGTCAAAAGCTGCACTAAGGTCGAGCAAAACAAGTAAGGAGACAAAACCCTGATCAGAGGCCAATAACAGGTCATTTACCACCTTAACTAGCGCCGTCTCTGTGCTATGATGAGGCCGAAATCCTGACTGATACACTTCAAAAATGTTATTCATAAGTAGGTGTGAGCATAACTGCTGTGCTACAACCTTTTCTAAAATTTTGGATATAAAGGGGAGATTTGATATCGGTCTGTAGTTGGACAACTGACATGGGTCAAGGTCAGGTTTCTTAATAAGGGGGTGGATAACTGCCAGTTTGAAGGATTTAGGTACATAACCAGTGCTAATGGAAGAGTTAATTATTTTTAAAACTGGTTTAAATACCTCTGGAGTTATCTGTTTAAAGAAACTAGTAGGCAGGGGATCGAGAATGCAGGTTGATGATTTTGATGAGAAGATTAATGAAATTAAGTCCTTCTCATGAATAGGAGTGAAGCTTTGTAGTTGATTGTCCGTTATAATTACACTGCTGTCTACAGGGTTATTTGTAAAATAATTTGGATTTATATTAACCGTCTGGATTTCTTGCCTGATGTTTTCAATTTTATTATTAAAAAAGTTCATGAAATCATTACTACCTATTGGTGGTGTGCATGTGAGTGCAGTGCTTTTATTCCCTGTTAATTTTGCTACCGTGCTGAATAAAAATCTAGGATTATGCTTGTTATTTTCTATGAGGGTGGAGAAATATGCTGATCTAGCAGCACTAAGAGATTTTCTATAATTTAAGAGGCTGTCCTTCCATGCAATTTGAAATACTGTTAATTTTGTTTGATGCCATTTACGTTCTAATTTTCGAGTGGTCTGTTTTAAGGTGCGTGTATGATCAGTATACCACTGTGCTAATTTTTCTCCCTGATCATTTGGTCTTAAGGGAGCTACATCATCTAGAGTGTAACATAACGTTCTTTCTAGATGTTCAGTGGCCCAATCGAGCTCTGCGGGGTCTGACGGAGATCTATCTAATATCGTAATTTCGGGAAGATTATTAATAAAACGCGCTGCTGTAGCTGACGTGAAAGTACGCTTAACACGGTAACGTGGTGAGGTAGAAATGCAATGACTTAGGCAAATTTTAAACGAATTAGATAATGGTCTGAAATAGCTTCAGACTGTGGAATTATGACTAAGTTTTTTATTTTTAATCCAAATGTTAACAACAAATCGAGAGTGTGTCCACCACTATGAGTGGGTCCTATAACATTCTGATTAATTCCAACTGAATCTAGAATGGACACAACTGCTGCTCTTAAGGAGTCTTCCTGATTATCAAAATGAATATTAAAGTCTCCAACAATTAATGCTTTGTCTAAAGAAGTAGCTAAATTTGTAATGAAATCTGCAAATTCTATCAGAAAATCAGAGTAGGGCCCTGGGGTCTATAAATAATAATTAGTGGAATTAACTGGCTTGACCTGCTTTCGGACACTGAACATTTTATGTTGGTGTAAAGAACTTCAAATGTTTTACATTTGTATTTAGTCTTTTGTGTGACGTTTAGATTATTATTATAAATAGCTGCTACTCCACCTCCTCTGCCATTTAGACGGGTTGGTGTATGTAACTATACCCAGGAGGACTCGCCTCATTTAATGCTACATATTCATTCGATTTAATCCACGTTTCTGTCAAACACATTATATTAAACTCCTGGTCGGTAATAATTTCGTTTATAGTCAGCGCTTTTGGCGTGAGAGATCTAATATTCAGCAGTCCTATCTTTAGATCAGAGGTGCTGGCTGTGCGTTCAGTCCTATTTAATTTAATGTTAATCAGGTTACTTAAACAGACTTTCTGATAACTCCTATATTTTGGTTTTGCTCGGGGGACAGACACAGTCTCAATATGGTGGATCCTGAATGACGACTCTGTGCAGCTAGCAGACGGTCGGTTTAGCCTGTCTGTCTGCTCCCTGGCCTTGGCTCTAGACAGTCACTTGTTAACTAGTGCTGTTCTGAGACTATGACCTATACTACAAGAAATGAGAGCAGCACCTTCCCGGGTGGGATGGACACCGTCCCGCCCTAACAGGCCAGCCTTGCCCTCAAAAATGCTCCAATTTTTAATGAAGCCCACATTGTTTTTGGAGCACCACTTGGACATCCAGCAGTTCAGCGACCATAACCTGCTGTAGGCTACATCGCCACGTCGCATTGGGATGGGGCCAGAGCATACTACAGCATCGGACATTGCCTTCGCTAATTTACACACCTCTATAACATTACTCTTAGTAACCTCTGACTGTCGAAGGCGTATATCATTAGCTCCTGTGTGAAAAACTATCTTAGAGAACCTGTGCTTTCCTAAGAATCTAAGCTGACCTGCTATGCCTGGCTCCCGGTATACACATAACCTGTGCTGCTGGTGCCCCTAAAGGTCTAGCTAATTTCACGTGCCTCAGAATGGAGTCTCCTAAAACCAGAGCTCTTTCAGGTTTCTCAGCGGGTGCTTCACTGAGGAGAGCAAACCTGTTGGACACGCGAAGCGGGGAGGAATGGTGCTCCCGTGGGCGTGCCTTAGCGTTAGCTTTGGCTTTGCGAGTATGCCGCCGAGTCGTCACTTATTCGCCCCGCTGCGAGGGCTCTAATGCCGGAGTCGGGGGAATAGTACCTTCACCTAGGGCATCCAGACTTTCCCCTGCAGAACCTGGACTGCTCTCACACTCACTAATTCTCTCTAGACTCTGGATGCGCTCCTCTAATGCTAAGATCTTCTCCGTCAAAGAGCAAACTAGCTTACACTTCTCACAGATAAAATTATCGCTAACAACGGAGAAAGACTGACTAAACATGTCACACTTCACACACTGAGTGAACTGGATGTTCGCCATAGTAGAGAAATTACGTACCTTAATGTGTTTACTGTAGTGTGTGTTCGTAGTTCTGGTAAATGTCCTCCGCTCACTGCTTTTAAACCCTCAAACAGGGAAAAAAGCGCTCTTCCGACAGCAAAAATAGTCGAGACGGAGCCAACGGAAAGTGAAGGATGCAGGGTATCAAAACGATATTTTGATATTTTAAAGCGAGAAAAGTGAGAAAAAACTAACTATAAAAAATTTAAAACGCCGATACAAACACAATTCCCGGTGAACAGTTCAACAACAGGAAACAGGAACTGGTCTGTTTTAAGGTGCGTGTATGATCATTATACCACTGTGCTAATTTTTTATCCCTGATCATTTTGGTCTTAAGGGGAGCTACATCATCTAGAGTATAGCATAACGTTGATTCTAGGTATTCAGTGGCCCAGTGAAGCTCTGCGGGGTCAGACGGAGATCTATTTAATATCGTAATTTCTGGAAGATTATTGAAAAAACGTGCTGCTGTAACTGACGTGAAAGTACGCTTAACACGGTAATGTGGTGAGGTAGAAATGCAATGACTGAGGCAAATTTTAAACGAGATTAGATAATGGTCTGAAATAGCTTCCGACTGTGGAATTTTTATTTTTAATCCAAATGTTAACAAATCAAGAGTGTGTTCACCACTATGAGTGGGTCCTATAACATTCTGATTAATTCCAACTGAATCTAGAATGGACACAACTGCTGCTATTAAGGAGTCTTCCTGATTATCAAAATGAATATCGGACGGTATCCATCCCACCCGGGAAGGTGCTGCTCTCATTTCTTGTAGTATAGGTAATAGTCTCAGAACAGCACTAGTTAACAAGTGTAGGAAAATATAGGAATTATGAGAAAGTCTGTTTAAGTAACCTGATTAACATTAAATTAAATAGGACTGAACGCACAGCCAGCACCTCTGATCTAAAAATAGGATTGTTGAACATTAGATCTCTCACGTCAAAAGCGCTGACTATAAACGAAATTATTACCGACCAGGAGTTTAATATAATGTGTTTGACAGAAACATGGATTAAACCGAATGAATATGTAGCATTAAATGAAGCGAGTCCTCCTGGGTATAGTTACATACACCAACCCCCTCTAAATGGCAGAGGAGGCGGAGTCGCAGCTATTTATAATAATAATCTAAACGTCACACAAAACACTAAACACAAATGTAAAACATTTGAAGTTCTTTACACCAACATAAAATATTCAGTGTCCGAAAGCAGGTCTAGTCCGTCAATTCCACTAATTATTATTTATAGACCCCCAGGGCCCTACTCTGATTTTCTCATAGAATTTGCAGATTTCATCACAATTTAGCTACTTCTTTAGACAAAGCATTAAGTATTGGTGACTTTAATATTCATTTTGATAATCAGGAAGACTCCTTAAGAGCAGCAGTTGTGTCCATTCTAGAGTCAGTTGGAATTAATCAGAATGTTATAGGACCCACTCATAGTGGTGAACACACTCTCGATTTGTTGTTAACATTTGGATTAAAAATAAAAAACTTAGTCATAATTCCACAGTCTGAAGCTATTTCAGACCATTATCTAATCTCTTTTAAAATCTGCCTCAGTCATTGCATTTCTACCTCACCACGTTACCGTGTTAAGCGTGCTTTCACGTCAGCTACAGCAGCGCGTTTTATCAATAATCTTCCAGAAATTATGATTTTAGATAGATCTCCGTCTGACCCCGCAGAGCTCGACTGGGCCACTGAACACCTAGAATCAACGTTACGTTACACTCTAGATGATGTAGCTCCCCTTAAGACCAAAATGATCAGGGAGAAAAAATTAGCACAGTGGTATAATGATCATACACGCACCTTAAAACAGACCACTCGGAAATTAGAACGTAAATAGTGTCAAACTAAAATATAGCGGCAAGCAGCGATGGCAGGCCCTCGCACATTTGTGTATCGCTATACAGTGCCTCCCAGAAAACAATGCACTGTGGGCAAGTGCATCAAGTGGGTAAATATCAGTGGACTATTTTATGTTGTTACTGACCCATTTGGGGACTGTAGGTAAATAAAACCCCACATTTTAGATAATCGGAGGCTCTAGTGAGCCACTTAAGAGACACACCTTTGTCTGACATTTTTGTCCACACTTAACAGCTGACAAATGTAATGTGTGTCAAATTTCAAGTTAATCTAAGCACGCCAAAAGCCTTAAATATGCCTGAAATAAAAGTAAAGTTTGACACGATGCCATGCCATCCAATATCTCTGCGTCATGGTGACCAAGTCTGGTCTTAATTGCATGAATTCTTTAGGAGGAGTATTTAAAAGTTTACAGCATGCAGCTGTCAAAAAATCCACCTTTGTGACTGACACACTTCCTGGCGCCTGTTGGTGGCGCTATGTCCAAGATTCACAATAGGTTAATCGATGCAATCGGACTCCTTGGCCGAACATACGTGGTGTTTCATCCGAATAAGACATTTTTTGCTTTAGATATTAGACACTCCCTGTTCTCTGAATTTGCCATAATTTTGTTGCCTCGCCATGGCAGCACCGTTCGAGATATCAAAAATCCCTTCACAATTTAGCAAGTCCAATGTTTTGGCATCATGTTCACCACGTTTGATGTCAATCGCATGAATTCCCTAGGAGGAGTATTTAAAAGTTGCATGCACTTATAAAACAAACCAAAATGGCTCACTTCCTGTTGGGCGGAGCTCATATTTTTAAGGGCGAAAGTTGTTCGGGTCGATGAGATCTATATGCCTACCAACTCTCATGCATGTGCGTACATAATTGCCCGATCTGTGCACCAATGTTTGTTTTTGCATTACAGGGGGTGCTACAGAGCCCACTGCCACGCCTGTATTCCAGCCTTTGCCTGGGCCTAGTGGTGGACGACTCTGACGTGTGTGCCCAATTTTTAAGAATTTTCGAGCATGTTAAGGGTCCCCAATTGGCAAATGTGTGTATGAAGAAAAAAAATTAATAAAAAAAAATAAATTCTAATAAAAACAATAGGGCTTCGCAATAGGCCCATTCTGGCCTGCTCCTCGGTGCTCGGGCCCTAATTAACAGTATTTCGAATAGCATGGAAGGAGGGCCTCCTAAATTAAAGAAAATCTCTTAGTGCTGCTAGATCAGCATATTTCTCCACCCTCATAGAAAATAACAAGCATAATCCCAGATTTTTATTCAGCACGGTAGCAAAATTAACAGGGAATAAAAGCACTGCACTCACATGCACACCATCATTAGGTAGTAATGATTTCATGAATTTTTTTGATAATAAAATTGAGAACATTAGGCAAGAAATCCAGACGGTTAATATAAATCCAAATTATTTTACAAGTAACCCTGTAGATAGCAGCATAATTATAGCAGACAATCAACTACAAAGCTTCACTCCTATTCATGAGAATGACTTAATTTCATTAATTTGGTTATGTACCAAAATCCTTCAAACTGGCAGTTATCCACCCCCTAATTAAGAAACCTGACCTTGACCCATGTCAGTTGTCCAACTACAGACCAATATCAAATCTCTCCTTTATATCCAAAATTTGAGAAAAGGTTGTAGCACAGCAATTATGCTCACACCTACTTATGAATAACATTTTTGAAATGCATTAGGTGGTAAATGGCCTGTTATTGGCCTCTGATCAGGGTTTTGTCTCCTTACTTGTTTTGCTCGACCTTAGTGCAGCTTTTGACACCATTGATCACACTATACTGCTTGCTAGACTTGAGAACGTTGTTGGAATAAAGGGAACAGCTCTCTCTTGGCTCAGGTCTTATTTGACTGATCGCTATCAGTTTGTTGATGTAAATGGTGAGTTCTCCACACTCTATGAGGTAAAGTTTGGTGTTCCTCAAGGATCTGTCTTAGGCCCACTGCTTTTCTCTTTATATATGCTGCCCCTTGGTGAAATTATTTATAAACATGGGATTCGCTTCCATTGCTATGCTGATGACACACAGCTGTATATTTTAGCAAAGCCAGATGAGAGAGATCAGCTTAACAATGTTGAGAAGTGTGTAAAGGACATTAGACAGTGGATGCTCAATACCTTTCTTCTGCTCAACTCAGATAAGACGGAAGTACTTTTACTAGGACCACATGCAGCTAGAAGTAAACTTTCCGATTACGTAGCATCTCTGGATGGTGTTTCTGTTTCAGCCTGTACGGCTGTCAAAGACCTTGGTGTGATTATTGACCCTAGTCTTTCCTTCAGTTAGTTCAGAATGCAGCAGCAAGAGTCCTCACTAGATCTAGGAAATATGACCACATCACCCCTGGTTTCCAATTAAATCTCGCGTTGATTATAAAATACTACTACTGACGTATAAAGCACTTAACGGTCTCGCACCGCAGTATCTGAGTGAACTTCTGTACCAGTATGATCCTCCACGTCTACTTAGATTAAAAGGTGCTGGCTATCTGTTGGTTCCTCAAATAATGAAGACTACAGCAGGGGGCAGATCTTTCTCTTATAAAGCCACACAGTTATGGAACAGCCTTCCAACCAGTGTTCGGGACTCAGACACGGTCTCAGTGTTCAAGTCGAGGTTGAAAACGTATTTATTTAGTTAAACCTTTGATCAGTAGATTTTTTTCTTAGGTAAAGGCTCAGATCTGGAGGGAACATGGATATAGAGTGTTTGGTAAACTGGTATATTTGTATGCTGTCGTCCCCTCACATTCACACGTTCACTCAGGTTTGTTGACGGTGGTGTGGTGGGTCGTCTCTTATCCTAGAGATCCCTCATGTCTGTGTTACCTTCTGGTTCTCCCTTTTAGTTATGCTGCCATAGCAAGTCTTGCCATGCTGCACAGTGACATTAACTTTCATACAACAGTAAAGACACTTAATAATCCATATCCTTCTCTTCCTGTGACCCTCTTCTCTCTCTCTCTCTCTCTCTCTCTCTCTCTCTCTCTCTCTCTCTCTCTCTCTCTCTCTCGGTCAAGTTAAACATGCTCCTGAGGCTCCAGTGACCAGTGTTCCTGCCCCTCTCCCCTCCGTGGATCTTCCCACTTCGTCCAGGCCTGCCTCTGGATAGTGTTCTCTTCGACTGGAGGCCACTCTGTGCAGCTTGGGACGGTTTCTCAACACCTTGGGTGGTTCCATGAAATTCCGGAGTAAGAACGGGCGCTTTGAGGATGGATTGGACTGTAGTTAATGTCAACAGTCTGCTACACTGACTCAGGATACAGTTCGCTTCTAAACATCATCACTGTACCCCGCAACATTGTATATCTGCTTCAAATGGACATTCGGTGCAACCCAGATCAGGATGGGTTTCCTCTTGAGTCTGGTTCCTCTCAAGGTTTCTTCCTTATGCCATCTCGGGGAGTTTTTACTTGCCACAGTTGCTCATCAGGGACAAACATACTTACAAAGAACATATTTACTTTTAATCACCACATTATCTGAGTAAAACTGCTTTGAGACAATGTTCATTGTTAAAAGCACTATACAAATAAAAATGAATTGAATTGAATTGAATATTAAAGTCACCAATAATTAATGCTTTGTCTAAAGAAGTAGCTAAATTTGTGATGAAATCTGCTAATTCTTTAAGAAAATCAGAGTAGGGCCCTGTGGGTCTATAAATAATAATTAGTGGAATTGACTGACTGGACCTGCTTTTGGACACTGAATATTTTATGTTGGTGTAAAGAACTTAAAATGTTTTACATTTGTGTTTATTCTTTTGTGTGACGCTTAGATTATTATTATTAATAGCTGCGACTCCGCCTCCTCTGCCATTTAGACAGGTTTGGTGTACTATACCCAGGAGGACTCGCTTCATTTAATGCTCTATATTCATTCGGTTTAGTCCACGTTTCTGTCAAACACATTATTTTAAATTCCTGGTCGGTAATAATTTCGTTTATAGTAAGCGCTTTTGACGAGAGAGATCTAATATTCAACAATCTTATCTTTAGATCAGAGGTGCTGGCTGTGCATTCAGTCCTATTTAATTTAATGTTAATCAGGTTACTTAAACAGACTTTCTGAGAATTTCTAAATTTTGGTTTCGCTCAGGGGACAGACACAGTCTCAATATGGTGGATATGGTGGATATGATGGAAAAACAGGGACTGGCTGGAAAAAGAAAGAAGGCATACATATAAAAAAAAAAACAGAGAAGTAAAAATGGCCAGAAGACAGGGTGAAGAAAAAACACTGAGCAGTCCGTATTAGAAAATGTAAAAGGAATGAAGAAGACCACAGCGGTGCTGTGTACTTGTGTGAGGTCTTTGGTCAAGCAAGCATGTCATCTCCAGCTGTATTAAAAAACAGAGGCTGCTGTGCTGCCTTTAATCCAAATGCGGTATATACTGTATGCCTCCGTTCCAAGTACAAAAATACACTCCGAAGACTGCATTCTGGGAAATACTAGGATTTAATGTAAAACCATTAAAAAGAAAATACAAAAATAAAAATGGAAAGAAAATATATAAATTTTTCATACATTTGTATTAAAAAATCTAGTATCTGGTTGAATTTTGTTATACAGATAAACACAGCTGGTAGATGTAATTACTCCTAAATGTGACATGAGACATAGGGATGATGAATTAACAGCACGTTTTTTTTGACTACTTTACAAAAACGTTAACACTAACAAAATCATAAAAGTTCCTGATATGCTTATTAATCTGTAAATTTATTCTAATATTTTATAACAATTTACATGCAATTTCAATCTGAATAAAACCTGCAAATTTACAGCCGTTGTGTCAATTATATTGGTGCTATGTTTCTTTTTAATGTTTACTGTTTAATTTAGAAACACTCATAATTGCATTTGACATGGGAAAATTAAGAATGTTAAGGTAATAATTTATGTTTTTGGTGTCCATTATGGATTCTTATATCTGGGAGGTGTTCATATTATGCCTTCCATAATTTGAGTCTAAGGAATGTGAAAGTAAAAAGCTTTTTCTGTACTGATAAATATTATTGAACAGATCATTAATACAGAAAACCTATTCACATTCAATTACTAATTACTCTTAAGAGTAATGTTACTCATTTGAAGGTTTAAATTGTATAATTATATTGAGAAATACAATAATATATTTATAAGTCATTTGCCAAAAACATCCTAAGATAACGTCTCTAGGTTACGGACGTAACCCTAGTTCCCCGAGGGAAGGAGACGCTGCGTCTCCGTGCCACAATCCCTGAATCCCTGCATCCCTGCGGCGCTTACCTTCTCTCGTCGCACGCTGATGACGTCACGTTCCAAACACCTATTGGTCAGATTACACACGTGGTTCAGAGCGCGGTCACGCAGGGGCGTTCCCATAGCGTTTCCACGCAGCTCGAGTTCCTGAAGGGGAACTGACCAGTGACCTGGATATCATCAGAGAAATTACCTTCATTTTGCTTTTGGATTTGTTTAATCATTCTGTTTTAATTCAGTTGATTTCATCTAAGGCTGTAAGTGTATGTAATTTTGCTTCTTGTTCTTTCCTTCAGTGATTCTAGAGTAAATAGAGTGAGTATTGCTGCAGGTTAGATACATTTTTTCTACAATAGTAACCATTTAAGGCTGAACACTCTGTTAAAGAAATTGGAGAACCAGCATTCTTAAAATGAAACTTATTTGCTTCACCAGTACATGTTTCAGCCATGTACCCCCTTTAAAATCAGATTTAATCTTTTCATTTTTGAAATATGACTCATATGCAGACGAAAGAAAAATATAAAACTGGACAGGCATAATCCAAACAAGATTCATAGGAAAGATTTTTGCCTGTTTTGTGGTGCACAATAAAAATGTGTGACAATATGCAAATTGAAAGCATATTTCACATCAAAAGATAACCAAAACCTCCACAATTTCTCTTGTCTTTTCTCTTTATAATAAATGGTCTTTAGCAACACATTCACAACAGCCAAAAAACCAAGAAGAGCCAAACTGATTTTAAAACTCCGTAGGTTCATAGCCAGGAGGGGTCGACCAAACAGTTTGGACTGTGGCACCAACTTCCGTGTGTAGTGTTATTCTTGTGCAATAAATGGCTAAATTTTATCTGATTACTCAAAAACCTTGACCAGAGTTCTGCGGCGGTCAATAACATAATCACCAGTAACAGCGGTAAATATGATATATGTATGTAACATGATTTGTCAACAATTCAACTCAATTCATTTTTATTTGTATAGCGCTTTTAACAATGAACATTGTCTCAAAGCAGCTTTACACAGATAATGTGGGGATTAAAAGTGAATATGTTCTTTATAAGTAAGTTTGTCCCTGATGAACGAGACGGCATAATGAAGAAACCTTGAGAGGAACCAGACTCAAGAGGGAACCCATCCTCATCTGGGTTGCACCGAATGTCCATGAAAAACATTTTCAACAATATATAAACCCCGTTAAGTAGAAATTTGACAGAAATAAAGTCATTACCAGCTTCACTTATTAAACGCTCTAAATGAGATTTCAGGTGTTTAGGTGTACTTTCATTTGAAGTCACCATAATGGATATCAGTGTTGGTTTGAGTGTTGCTCTTGAACACAGACCTTCTCAAATTAGTTTTTAGAGAAAGACCAAACCAAACTAAACTAAGTAGGTCAATGCTGAGCACCACGAAACAATCTAGTGAAAATTTATAACAAAAAAAATAACCCAAAGGAAGAAGATAGTAAGAACATTCAGCTGGATAATTTATTTGTTCTGCAATGTATGTTGTAAGTTTTGTACCCAGCATGCATTGTGGCGTGAAAGTTTGATAATAATCACCATTGTTGAGTTTCATGTGCTGATTATTGATGTCTGCTTTCCTTTTGTTTTTGATTTAGTCTTTTGTCAGTCATTCTCCATCCCATCATTCTCCATCCTATAGATTCCATAGAATCCAATGGTCCATTTGTAAACTGCACACTTGTAAATAACATCTGTACATTCATTTAAACAATATTTTTACTTCTGTATATATTGCATTATTTAATTGTCTGTTTTACTTTTTTGTTATATTATGTCTGTACTTTCTCCTGCAGTAGAAGTTCCTGTCGCCACTTGGTTATAAAGCTATTACTGATCCTGATTCTGATTTTTTTTTACATAAGAATATATTGAATATGTGAAGTTCCACACAAGAAGTTTACTCAACTAAAAGCCCTTCCTGCTTTCCTTTCCAAAATTTGCACAAAGCTTCTGCAACCTACTTAAAGAATATTAGTTTACATTTATATCCTTTGACTAAGATTCAGACCAGCCAATTTGCCTCCGTGAGCAGGTATAGTTAGCCAAGCACAAGGTTCTAAGCGACTCTGGATTTTTAATGAATGGTTAATTAAAAAGTCGGAATGCTTAGCATAATCTATTAAATTAAGGAAGAAATACAACCAATAAGGTGATCACCTTGAATTAACTATATTCACTCTAAATCTTTATTATAAACTGGAGTCAGATTGGGGTTTAAAAATTGGATTCACGTAACAAATTGCAATCAGTTTTAGTAATCTTCTACAGCAGCGCAAGAAAGACTGCACGCTGCCACCTGTTCACCCACACCAATATATTCTGTCTTTGGGCCATTGGGTGGGCCACCCTACACTACACAGTTACTGCCTTTATACAAGGCAACATACAGCATAACATCAATAGTTCTCTGTACATCTTTGACTTGAACACAGGCTCTACTCTTTTACACAAATGTAACTCACAAAACACACAAGAGGAATTAGACTTTTAGGTTTTACAGTATTTTGCCCATTGTTTCTTAATTTTACAAAAAACTACTGGCAGCACAGCTAATAACAAACTACTACTCTTAATAATTGGTGAAGTTAATGTCATGTTTCTATTGTAAAGAGTATGAAATTAATTAAATCCTCCCATAAAAAATTATAAGTTCATTAGGTGATAACTACATCACCATCAATAAGTAAACAACATTACAAAATAAACATTTTTCTTGATGTTTATTTTCATAACAAATGTTCTTTACAAACACATTCACCACAAGCAGAGAAATAATTATGCTAAAGAGTCAAGGGTGAAGAGCCCAGCTACAGCAACCACTGATCTCAAAAATGTTGAGGTCAAAAACATTTTTTATAAAATATAAACCCCTGTTAAGTTTTAAAGAATGTTTTGTAGAAATTTGAAAAAAAAATTAAGTCAAACTATAATAAATTAAGTTTGTAATTCTGTTTTTCTAGTTGTTTAATCATCCTGTTTTAATTCGGTTGATTTCATAAGGCTGTAATTGTATGTAACTTTGCTTCTTGTTAGTTTCTTCAGTGATTCTGCGTCTTAACAGCAGGTGTTCATCAGTGTCTAAATTTACTCACTTGTTTCCATTCACTCTGTTAAGTGGACTATACTAGTAAACTAATGTAAGAAATAGTTTTACAAGCAATAATGCAAACAGTATTACGTTCACTTGTATTAACATTAACAGTATTTAACTGTTGAATAAACATTAATTTCATGTTTTAGAATTTACAGGATTTTACAGTAAACTACTGGCAGCAGGGTGGCCAAAAATCTACTTTTTTTTTTTGCCTGCATAAAAAGAGCACTTTTGGTGCTAACTACACAACAGTGTGTTGAAGTAACACTGAAGCAGTGATGAAGTTAATGAGATCATGAAGTGACTAATTAAATGAGGCTTGAACTTTGATGGACACGTGTGAACAAGCAGAATCACTGATGGAAAGAGAAACAAGACCAGATAAACACAACTTACAGCCAAAGATTAAATCAACTGAAAATAAAACACATTAAATCTCTCAAGATTTCAGCAGAGGATGATTAAACATCTCCGAAACAACTTCACTTATTAAAAGCTTTAAAAGAGATTTCAGGTGTTTAAGTGTTCTTTTATTTGAAGTCACCATAATGGAGACCAGTGTTTGCTTTAGTGTTGAACCCTTGAACCTCAACCATTTAAAAATCATTTATGGTAAAAACAAAAGCAAAACAACTCTAAAACCAAAGGAAGAAATTTATTTGTGCTGCAATGCATCCTGGGAGTTTTGTGCTATTCTGGCACCCAGCATGCATTGTGGCATTAAAGTTTGTTAATAATCACCTTTGTTGATTTAATGTACTGATGCTGATAGACCATAATAAATGATTAATTGAAAAGACGGAATGCTTAATAAAAATAAAGAAGAACCACAATCAATAAGGTGATCAGCTTGAATTAGAGATATTCAAGCTAAATCTTTATTATAAATTGGAGTCAGATTAGAGGTTAAAATTAGATTAATGTAACAAAGTGCAATCTATTTGAGTAAAAGCCGTCGTGTGAGAAGGACTAACACGCAGAATACCTTCACCCACACCAGTGGATTCTGTCATTGGGCCATTGGGTGGGCACCCTACAAATGGGTGACCCCGACGTGATCTCCCAGTCTCAGGCGAGTGACGTCTTTCAGCGTGACATTTCAGATTCAACAGAACATGAGGAGTGTCTCCTTCTCCATCTTCAACTGATCTGGTAAGTTCATTTTGTTTATCTTTTGTTTAGAAAGTCTTGAGGGAAAGAAAAGACGCACCCTATATAGACACATTTATAGAACGGGTCGACATACCCAAGTGATAGACCGGAGACCGTAGAAATCCGGTATAATCTAAGAGTATTAATAAAAAAAAAAAACATGGATTATCAGGGCGAGAATATGATGAGTGGAGACAAGGGAGGCTGTTGCCGTACGGATTAAGAATGCGTTTGTGCGTTTACACAGCAAAGAAGTGGATCTAGAATGGAATAATGATAAACGTTTACTGTGGTACTCCACAGTGGGGCAAAAACTGGAGTTTAAAAAACTTTATGATAAGACTTCGACTGCAATTCTATATTTGCTTCATAAGAACAACAAAAATTATGGAACAAAACATGCGCTCCATTGCAAGCACTAAAGAGCTTGAAAAAGCGCGGTCGGATGAGTTGAAACAACTTCGAGTGCGGGTTGAAGCATCTGCGTACGATAAGCAAACCTGGGCAAGACAGGGCGCCGTAATGGAAACAAAAATCAAGAGGCTTGAAAACAAGCTTCAGTTGGATAAAGAATATACCACAGTGCTGGAAGACTGCTGTAATTCTACTGGGCTTCCAATAGCTGCGCTTAGATCAGTCGCGATAAATTCGAAACTCGAAAGCGAAATTCACAGCAATAGTGATGAGAATGATGTTATGGCATGCAGTAGCCGAGCCCTAAAAATAAGCCAGACAGTGCGCAGTTCTTCCCCAGAACCGGTGAATAACCAGTATAATAACACAGAGTTAAGATGCCGCAGCAGAGAATGACCCGAACTAGATCTGGAAGTATTCTCCAAAAAACGCTCAAAGTAGCGGTGTTGAAAACATTGACTAATGCAGATGATGAAGTTACTACTATCAGCCGCCCGTTAACTTGCGAAGAATGTACCAAGCATAAAGAAGTTGTGGGCATAATGCCACGGAAAGGCCCTTTCCAACCCTACTGGGACAACTTAATGCTGCAGGCATCGGTCTATAATTTAGAGGTAAGGGATGTGTGGCAGGTAGTCCTCCTCACAATGCCTAAAGAGCTGAAATTGAAAATGCCTTTCGAGTTAAGATCTCGAGAAATCGTAGTTAAACAGGAAGGTGAAGATGAGAATGATGTGTATGAGAGGTTAAAGGAAGCGTTATTAGAGCTAAGGGGGCCAGCGCAAGCTGAATGGAATCGAATCCTAGACATAAAACAGGGAAACAAAGAGCCATTTGAAACATTTGCAGAATGCCTAAGGGTGACATTTAAAGAATATTCGGGATTGGAAGATGCACAGCGTGATCAGGAAGTTTTAATACAACTCCTGAAAAACAATGCAGGCCCTTACATTCAGCAGGCCTTAATGCATGGTGCTGAACCACCAGAAAATACCTGTCACTGGTGGAGTGGGCTTCCAGAATTGAATCCAGAATTAAACAAAATAAAACACGCTCCATTGCGGCAACACAGTGGGTAGCTGAAGGTAGACAAGATAAGCAAATTGAGCAAAAACCAAAATTCCAGTCACAGTGTACTTTTTGCAAGAAAAGTAATCATACAGTCAAAGACTGCTTTAAATTAAGAGGTTGGGGTTCTAACCAAAACTCCCACTCTAAAGCAGACAATGGAATACTGAAGCAATTAGAAGGAAAGAGCAGACACAAAATCAAAATAGTCCATACAGCAATCTACAGCTAGAACTCGCTAACCTGTTAGCAAAATATAATAATCCCCAACAGGGATGCGTGGCCTCCGTTGAAATAGGGAGCATTATCAAAAGCGGCAATCGAATCAAAATAAGAGCTAGTGTTGGAGGCCGGCTAGCTAATGTCCTTGTTGATTCCGGTGCTGCATGCTTCTGCAAAATATTCCTTTACTGTTTAGCACACACCAAATTCAGATCAAAGGCATAGGGGACACTGTAATAACAGCAACCGAAACACAGCCAGTACAGCTAGACTTAGGCGTGGCAGTGTTACAAGAATCATTTTGGTATTTACCGGACAACAGTGAGGGTACTGTGTTAGGAATCGACATCACGCAAAAACATGGCTTTGTAATTCGCTGTTTTGAAAAACATATTGAACTGCAAACTAACAAAACAGCCAAAAATCGTTTACCACAAGGCAACCTTAGCATCATGTCTATGCATAACACAGACCGAATCCAGCATTTTATCGACAAACATAGTAATGTTTGGGCTAATCATGAATACGACTGCGGTCTCACTGATTTTGAAGTTTGCATTGAGGGAGATCCAACTTCCCCACAAAGGCAATATCGTATCAAGCCAGAGACAAAAGCCGCCGTGCATGAGATTGTAAAACAACTTGGAATAAGGAGCATAATTCGGCGGTGCAGTTCTACTACCAACTCTTTGTGCTTACCAGTGCCAAACGGAAAATGTCGACTTTGCATTGATTACCAGCGTCTCAATAAAGTTTTGCCGAAAACAACACCGATTGTGGCAAACCCAGCTACTACTTTATCTCAAGTATCAACAAATGCCTCGTGGTTTTCGGTGCTCGATGAACTCCTTGCTTTGTTGGAAGCAATGAAAGCACACACAGGGGCACTCTGCGTGTATACTGATAGCCGCTACGCATTTGGTGTTGTCAATGATTTTATGGCTCAGTGGCAACTCAGAAAAATCCTTACGTCTGCAGGAACGCAGATAAAACATTTTAACACCATAACAAAAATATGGCAAGTCATACAAGCACGTGATACCCCCATTTCCGTTGTCAAAGTATGAGCCCACCTCACCAAGCATCCTAACGAACATGAGCAAAACAACAACATCGTTGACCAACTAGCTAAATTAGCTGCAGTAGAAGGCAACAGTTGGCAGGGCAATGAGCCATCTGCTTCTACCGTGAGTGCAATACAGGTTTCTCCTATAGATCTCAAACAGTACCAAAAAGACTTGTGGGTCTCTGACGGAGATCTCGTACCGCATTTAAAGCATGATCAAATGGTTCATGTTATTGAAGGTGTAGCGAATTTAGCTCGCAAAGAAAGGTAAACATTTATAAGTAATTATAAATATTTAAGTTAAGTTGAATTGACGGTAATGGAATTAACATTACATTTACTTGTCTGTTCGTCCGGCAAGCAGACAGTATCATTTTATATTAATTCTATAAAAGAGGTATCTGCCTGGCCAAGAAAGACGTAACCCACTTTTATTGTTTATACCGTAAATCAAATTAAATTAAATTAAAAAGAGCATGTAGTTCAGACCAGGTGTTGCAGGAACTTTGCATTTGTGAAACGTACTCAGAGACAATCACTTGTGAAAAATATGCCATTTAATAAATGAGACAAACACACATAAAGCTAGCTGCACAAACAAACAAAAGAAAAGAAACAAAAATGAAAATAAAATAAACGAAAGTTAAAATTAGGAAAGGAGGAAGAGAAAGGAAAAGAAGCAAAGAGAGAAAAGAAGGAAAGGAAATATGGCAATGCTTAAGCTTTAAAATTAAGCACACCCTAACTGGGAAATCGTCACAGGAATTTAAATTAACCTAAAGATTCAATAAGACTTAAAATACGCATCTAAATTCGTTGGTAAAGGAAACGGTTACTTGCATTTGCTTGTTGCACAAGAGTCCGGATGCGACAAAGAAATCTTTGAAGAGCCAGTTAGGGTGGGGTCAAATGTTCTTTCAGGTTCTCCTAAAGATCAGAGCAGTGGTTGTTCTTGGAAGTGAAGCTTGCCGGAAGATCTTGAAGGAAGAGGGAGTCGTTTCCAAGCTGTTTCGTACGTCTGACCAGCGATTGGTGGTGTTTGTGACATTTAAAAGGTCTCGAACTCCACCCATCTTTGGGGGAATGGCCAATACTATGGGTTGACATTTTGGAGGGAAAAACTTCCCTTTGTTTCATGTGTCTGTGGGCATGGTTTGGACTATAAAACTTTAAAGCTTTATCTGAAGTGTATTAAGACGGTATGGTTTGGGAATTGTTTGGGAAACCATTGTTTGGGAAATAAGTAACAGATAATTTTGTGGTCATTTGGATACTAAACATGAAAAGGATTGACGGCATAAAGGCATTACATACATTGATTCATAATCAAAGTGTAACTGATGTTACTCCAGTATTGTGTTCTGATAAAAAGGAAACATGAAAACACTAAATACAATGCACTTTTAATAAGGAAGCGAAGAGCGGATGATTTTGTATCAATTTTGACATCCGGCCTTAAAAGAAATTACAGCATTAGAACAGGGGTAAATTAACTTACAGAGATCAGTAATTATAGTATAACTGATGTTAATACAATGTCGTATTCTGATCAAATGAAATGCACCCTTGTCAGGAAAGTAAAGAACAGATAATTCTAAGTCTCTTCTTAATAGAAGAGACAACATCAATAGAGTTACATTAATAAAATTCTTAGATACATACAAATATAGGTTAATGTCGTGGGATGTGGAGCATCTTATTTATTTTGTTAGGAGAAGGAATGTTCCCTTGTGTGTGTGTGTGTGTGTGTGTGTGTGTGTGTGTGTGTGTGTGTGTGTGTGTGTGGGTGAGGGTCAAACAGAGAATCTGCAAAGGGGGTTATCTGTCTTGTGGTAAAATCTAAACGCTCTGGAGCCGGTTGTGTGTGGGTGTGTGTGTGTGTGTGATTAGAGGGTCTTTGTGAACTCAACAAGAGTTCAGGGTTTGGTCCTGTTTCGTGTCTTTGGAAGGGTGGAGTGTAACACTTTACGGATATACCACCCCCAATAAAAGTTTCACCTTTTGATTGAGGTGAAGATGTCATAGGTTAAAAGGAATGCCTGGGACATTAAATCTAAATGACCTGTGCCAGACGCTACAAAGGTATTGTACTGAGAGATGGAAAATTTGTCGTTCCTGAAGCCCTACAAAAACCAGTAATCAAGATGTATCATGAGTATGCTCACATATCACCAGCAAAGACATTGCAGCTGATACAAAGACAGTTTTGGTGGCAAGGAATGACAGCAGATATTAAAAGATGGTGCAACACCTGTCTGGTATATGCTACAGTTAATCAGGGCAGGCAAGGCCGAACAAACCTACTCAGGCCTAAACCACCTAAACCACCCTGGGAAAACCTGCAATTAGATTTTATTGGTCCGCTACCCAGTGCCAAGGGGGGGTACCGCTATTGTCTCATGATAATTAATACATTTTTAAAATGGGTTGAAGCAATATCCACTCGCAATAACACAGCGAACACAGTGGCACAAATCATCCCTCTCTGGGGGGCACCGATTCAAATTGAATCGGACCAAGGTACTCACTTTACCAGACAATTTATGAGAAACATGTGCAAAATGCTAAACATCAAGCAAAGGTTCCATATCCCATACCTCCCACAAAGTTCTGGAATGGTTGAACGTGTCAACCACACCATTAAAGCACAGCACCAGAACAAGTGGACTGAGTCTCTACCCACAGTTCTGACTGTATTGCGAGCAACACCATCAAAGGCTACGGGCATCAGCCCATATGAAATTATGACTGAAAGTGTGATGAAACTGCCCTTTGATCCAGAGATTTCCCCAGCAGACTTGGGGCTCCTCATGCTTGCAACTCAGGAGACTGCTTTAAAACAATTGCAAGAGCAATTGAAGGTGTTATATGCACACGCTGCACTTAAACAACAACAGTCAGATCTGGCAAACGATGCACACTTCAATCCAAACTCTATAATTACATTTACAGAAGGAGACATTGTTATGGTTCGTGTCTTTGTTAAACAAAATGCATTTTCCCCTAGGTGGCACGGGCCATATGAAATTAAAGCTGTTTGCAACAGTTGTGTGGCTGTGACCATCAGAGGAAAGATGAGAGGGTATCACATGTCCCAATGCAAACCGTTCAAAGATTCATTAAATTAACCTGTGATATTTGTGTTATGTCTATTTTTCAGGACAGTAATAGCAATCCCATGGATGCCAGATGTCTGAACAGTGTCAGGTCCCACCTGCATTGAATTGGGACAACGGCTTACACTCACACACACCCCAAAATGTGGGAGATGGGTATGGAAATATACTAAGGGGCCATCCAAATCGTACACTGCAATTACATATTAAGATATAGTTACATGGCCTCCTGGTGTAGCACCGAATCCAAATTGTGCAACACAAATTTGCTGTAACACAAGTTCCACTCATCTTCCGGTCAAAAACATAACAGGATATACAGGTGCATCATTATCCTTACATAACATTACCGCCTGGTATAAACTTAAAAGGTATCCAGGATCAAACATTGGTGGTTTATACACTTTATATAAAAATGACAACCAGGGTCAAGATCCTAAAAAGTGTTACTCCACCAAGGATTTAGAACCAGCCCTTTACAGATGCACACATAGCATACCTCACAATGCTACACATCTAAAATTAACAATACTTCTGTTCAATCTGTCACACCCAACTACTGATAACAGATTAAAATCTTTTGTACCTCAGAAAAAATGAAATATCAATTATTCTGAACTTTTGTCTACGTTAATGATGTATACTGGCAATGAGTGTTCTGGCTGCATTGGGTTTTTTGCTACTTTCCCTTTAATTTACCCAGATCAGGTATATTTAAATTCCACCACTATACAATCTATTGGCATCGTAGTAAAAGATTAAATCATTAAATGGGACCACCTTAACCGGGTATATGACTTTAAAGGGCACTGAGATCTTATTTACAATTTGCACCTGTTGTCATGAAACATCTAGCTATATTATTTGTACTTGTAACACTTTACAACCATTTGCCTCTAATAATTCTAAAATTATTGATGTACAATCATTGCATGGTCATTCTGATACTGTTCCAGTTTCTCATACACAGTGGTGTGTCATCAGTGAAATGAACTCATTTACGTACGGAGGTCTGACCTGCCCTGCAAATCACACCTTCTGCCTGGAGGTGACAGAGGATTTCTCTATGGGTCAGATAAATATCTTGGGGAGAGTGCCAATGGACATTGATGTCTCCCCATGGTGGGAGGACGCCTTCTACGACCAAGGTACACAAACCTTGGTTGACACAATGGACTTGGTTCAGAATATGATTTTGCAAACTGAATATCATCTTAACCAAGCACAGGTGGAGACAAACCTGGCTAAGAGGACTGCAAACATCCTATCCAGCTTATCCACCCGCTGGGCACAGTATGTCTACACCTGGTGGGATTGGATAATTCGAGGGTGTGCCATTAGCAGTTCCCTCATCTTTGTATTCACTCTGTTCCAATGCTGCTACTTCCGACACCATATTTATTCCCTACGTACATTGGTTTATTCTGCCGTAACCCTTAGTCCTTTGCAGGTACCAGCTTTGTATCGACTATAATATCACTGAACCTTGGACAAAAATCACCATCCAATGATGGCCCCTCAGGGACTGCTCTGAGTTTGCCCCAAGGGGCCAGGGGAGAAACTGTAAGGATGGTCAGATCATGATCTGTTCATGGTACCAGACCATGAGAACTGCCATGCAACTTCATGAGGCCAGACCCTGAGAACTACCATGCAACAAAACAATAAACCTTCTAATCTGAGGAGAAGGTCTATTTGATCTGAGAAGAGAAAGCCATTTGTTCAGCTGCCCAGTCACCCATCCTTGGGCCCCCCTCTTTCCCTCCTGGGGAGATGGCCAGATCATGGAAAGGTGACTGAGAAGGTCTCGAAATTCAATTTACTTTACTTGCATCATGTAATAATTACAATTTAGGAATGTATATCATTTTAAAGGTCTCAGTGTGATTGGAAATATGATCTCAGTCCCAAGTCAGTAGAACAGACCCCAGGTTTGGGGAGATTCTGTCCTCCTGACATAAGGGTTAGCCCAGAGAAGATCCTTACCAGGTGGTCTAGGTGACATTTGTTTTTTAGGTCACATCCTGTCCCAAGAAAGGGTGTGAAAGGCTTTTACCACTTTGAATTTAAAAGTGTTTACGACGGTTGGGTATTGAAGGAAATTTGGCAAAACACTCATGGAAGCATTCGATAATCAGAACTTCCCACACAGTCTCTGTGTGTCTCTATTGCCAGGTATAGTGATTCTTTAACAATTCCTTAGTAAACTGTATTGCTAAATTATTTAGTTTTATGCTGATCATGTATGTAACTTTCTTCTATTATTTGTTTTAGATGTAACATTTGTTTATTGATTATTGCCTGGCAAATAAATGTAAAATTCCTCGATTAACTCTGAAATTTCCTGAAATCATTTATATCTAGTTGATTATGTAGTCTGGCGTTACCGCAAATCTGTGACCAGGATAGTACAAACTGAAGGCTCATGAATGGATGGAGCATAGAGCACAACGTCTGAGACCTTCTGATTTCTGACTATCTCTGACTTAAGCAAGTTATAATTAAGTGACTAAATACAGTATTCTTTATGCATGAGCAAGCATTGGCGGCCTACTTAAAGAATATTAGTTTACTGTTATATCCTCTGACTAAGGGACAGTCTAGCGAGTTTGTGTCCGTAAGCATGTGTAGCAGCTATCACTGACTTAGCAAGTTATGAAGAAGGTGAAAATGGTGGATGTATTAAAAAAAAAGCAGACGGAAATGGAAGAAACGGTAATGGGCCTTCATAAAGATGTCGTGGATGTCAAGCTGGCTTTTGACGACAAAATTAAACAGCTGATAAATAAAATCGATTATCGCGAAAATCAATCTCGTCATCAGAATTTTTATCTTGTCGGTTTCCCAAAAGTATTGGAAGGTAGAAATGCTGTGGACTTTTTGACGGCTTTTGACTACCTGATTCTGGGGCAGGAAGATAAGGTCTACAAAATTGAAAAAGCTCACTGCACTTTGCAACGACGACCAGTGGAAAATGGCAAATAATGGGCTATTCTGATTCGTCTACTTCACTATGGAAATCACCTAATATCCTCAATATGGCCAGAGAAAAGGGAAAGCTCACCTATGGCACCTCTACTATCATTATATTTTGTGACATATCATCAACCCTATTTAGAAAACAACAAGAATTCGGCGCACTCGAAAGACAGCTTTCGAAATAACGATGTGCCTTATGCGATGCTTCATGAGAATTCAGCTACCGGAGGGACAGATAATCTTTCAACTCTAAAGCATCGGCCGAGACCTACCTTCGACAACACCTTACGCACCTGATTACCAGATAAAACACTTGTAATTGGCACATCAATGAATTCCGGGTTATACACAGTAAACTCCACTTAAGCAATCACCCAAAAAGTATGTAAGAATAACTACAGTAAAACCCTGTTGTACAAGCAACCTATAGTATGAGCAAACGAAGATACGAGCAAACTCGCTCACAAAATTTTACCCTGTTTCACAAGCAAATTTTGAAGGCATGAGCAAACTCATGCTGCCGGTTACCCATCAGTCGCTTAGTTGATGACGTATCACTCGGTCGCTCTCGTTGTTCAGTGCAGCAAAAACATAACTTTTTTTAGTTTTATATCTTTATTTCACTAGAAATCTTGAAAAATTTCCCTCCAATAAAATCATTAATGGTGCTGTGAAAACGAAAGTAAATAGAATTACCATGGAAACCGAGGGGGTTATGAGCGTGGTGCGCGTCTCACACTCGCAATCAACCACTACCACATAAGTAAGTGTTAAATTATATTTACATTATGGTAATTTGTTTGTTAAAACAAGCAACAAATACTTTATAAGTGCAGAAATAAGCGATCAGATGAGATCTCGGAACGGATTAAATCACTTTTATATTCATTCTTATGGGGAAAATCAGTTCGAACATACGAGCAAATGGACCTACGAGCAATTTTCAAGAACGAATTATGCTCGTACAACGGGGTTCCACTGTATACCAAAGCAACAGGGGTAAGTGGTTTTTGTATTAGATTCTATTCTTGCAACCAACGGCGATTCCATTCCATTAACTTGGAGGAGTACACGTCATCAGTGACCTGCTACATCAGCAAGTGCATTGATGATGTGACCATCTCCAAGTCCATCACTACACGCTCCAACCAGAAGCCGTGGATGACTGCAAATGTGCGTGCGCTGTTGAAACAAAGAGACTCTGCCTTTAGAACAGGGGACAAGGCGGCCTTAAAAACAGCAAGGGCCAAACTGTCTCGTGCCATTAGAGAGGCAAAGCGCGCGCATGCGAAGAAAATCCACGACCACTTCCAGGACAGTGGAGACACTCCACTGCACGCATGTGGCAGGGCATCCAGGCGATCACGAATTACAAGACCACATCACCTGCTTGTGACCGTGATGCCTCCCTCCCAGATGTGCTGAACGACTTCGGTTTGAGGTACAGAACAATGTGGTGGCGAGGAAGACCATCCCTCCTCCGACTGACCAGGTGCTCTGTTTAACCACAGCTGAAGTGAGGAAAACTTTATGCAGAGTTAACCCACGGAAGTCTGCTGGACCTGACAACATTCCTGGCAGAGTGCTCAGGAAATGTGCAGAACAACTAGCAGATGTCTTCACTGACATCTTCAACATCTCCCTGAGCAGTAACGTTGTTCCCACGTGCCTCAAGACAACGACCATCGTTCCTGTGCCAAAGAAATCGACTGTCTCCTGCCTCAATGACTATCGTCCCGTCGAGCTCACTCCCATCGTGATGAAGTGCTTCGAGAGGCTCGTCATGAGGCACATCAAGACACAGCTTCCACCCTCCCTGGACCCCATGCAGTTTGCGTATCGTCCAAACCGTTCCACGGACGATGCCATCTCCACAACCCTCCACCTAGCCCTCACCCACCTGGATAACAAAGACTCATATGTACGAATGCTGTTCATTGATTTCAGCTCAGCATTCAACACAATCATTCCTCAGCACCTGATCGAGAAGTTGAACCTTCTGGGCCTGAACACCTCTCTCTGCAACTGGATCCTGGATTTCCTGACTGGGAGACCTCAGGCAGACCGGATCGGGAACAGCATCTCCAGCACCACCACACTGAGCACTGGAGCCCCTCAGGGCTGTGTGCTCAGTCCACTGCTGTTCACTCTGCTGACTCACGACTGTGCACCAACGCACAGCTCGAATCATATCATCAAGTTTGCTGATGACACGACCGTGGTGGGTCTAATCAGCAAGAACGATGAGTCAGCATATAGAGAAGAGGTGCAACGGGTAACTGCCTGGTGTGGAGCAAACAACCTGTCTCTGAACGTGGACAAAACGAAAGAAATGGTTGTGGACTTCAGGCGAGCACAGAGCGACCAATCTCCACTGATTATCGATGGATCCTCTGTGGAGATCGTCAAGAGCACCAAATTCCTTGGTGTTCATCTGGCAGACAACCTCACCTGGTCACTTAACACCAGCTCCATCACCAAGAAAGCCCAGCAGCGTCTCTACTTCCTGAGAAGGCTGAGGAAAGCCCATCTCCCTCCCCCCATCCTGTCCATGTTCTACAGAGGGACCATTAAGAGCATCTTGAGCAGCTGCATCACTGCCTGGTTTGGGAATTGCACCATCTCGGATCGCAAGACCCTACAGAGGATAGTGAGGACAGCTGAGAAGATCATCGGAGTCTCTCTCCCCTCTATCATGGACATTTACACTACACGCTGCATCCGCAAAGCACACAGCATTGTGGACGATCACACACACCACTCACACACATACTTCTCCCTCCTACCATCAGGAAAACGGTTCCGAAGCATTCGGGCCGTCACAACAAGACTGTGTAACAGTATAATGTTTACATGCTGATTTTGCACCTTTTGTATTCAGTAGAATGTTTACATGCGATCTTTGCACCCCCTCGCTGCTGTTTTTTTTGCACTACATTGCTCTGTTCTGTTTGTACTTTCTCCTGGGTATAGTTTTTACATTTCTCCTCACACAGTACTGTATATTTAAGTATACAGTAGGTTTACTAGTCGGCGCTATACTTGTTTTTTGTCTTTTGTCTTGTCTTGTGTTGTCTGTCTGCACTCTGTCTGTCTGTACTGTTCTTTTGTTTGCACTGTTTGCACCAGGTTGCACTCGATGCACTTTATGTTGTTTTGTTGTTTAGTGTAGCACCAGGGTTTCGGAGGAACGTTGTTTCGTTTTTACTGTGTACTGTGTACCACTGTGTATAGTAAAAATGACAATAAAAGCCACTTGACTTGACTTGACTTGACTAGATAAACATTATTGACTTAATTCTGTTAGATGTGAACTTTATATTTAAAATCCACTGTGTGAAAATAAAAGCTTATATTTTTGTAGAATTGTTTACTAAAATGTGTGAATTTCTGATTTTTACTAGAATTGTTTGAAGTGAATGATACGTTTGCTTGAAAATATATGATATACATATTTGTACGGATTAACAGAACCTGCTGTTAGCTAGTTAGTTTGGACAAAGAAGAGGAAACAAGTCAAGTTAGACTGTATTTTGCGATGCATAATCAGTCATGGGGGTTCAGAGTTTCACACTTCATTTGGGGAAGTGGTGGGAGTGGTGGGGGGGTTGGACAGAACACATTTAACTTATTGAATTTTTGGGCTGTTTAGAAATAAAATAAATGTTTGTTTCATGACCTTTTGAGATGTTTAAATTTTCATTTATTAATACAGTTAAATAAGTTAATCTGTAAAGTAAACTTGTCATTTGCTCACCCTAATGTTGTTCCAAACAAAAAAGACTTTTTCTACAACTGTTATTTATATTTTTACAATTAAACAATTAAAAACATATTACACCGTTGTCATTGGCTTATATTTATTATTTACTGAGACCTGGTGAAATACAGTAATTTACAATATGTACAGTTTTACAGTAAAATGACAAATGGCCAATGAAATACAAGTTACATTTTTATTGCATCAAAATATATTACTGGTAATAACAACACCATAAACTGTTAACCAAAATTACAATCTTTCTTGATGTTTATTTCCATAACAAATATTCTTTACAAACACATTCACCACAAAGAAAAAATTGTGCTAAAGAGTCAAGGGTGAAGAGCCCAACTACAGCAACCACTGATCTCAAAAATAGTGAGGTCAAAAACATTTTTAATAAAATATAAACCCCTGTTAAGTTTTAAAGAATGTTTTTTAGAAATTTGACAGATATAAAAAGCCAGCTTCACTTAGCTGTGTGAAGCTAGCTGTGTGAAGCTAGTGTGAAGCTGTGGGCTTCATTAATAATTGGAGCATTTTTGAGGGCAAGGCTGGCCTGTTAGGGCGGGACGGTATCCATTCCACCCGGGAAGGTGCTGCTCTCATTTCTTGTAGTATAGGTCATAGTCTTAGAACGGCACTAGTTAACAAGTGTCTGTCTAGAGCCAAGGCCAGGGAGCAGACAGACAGGCTAAACCGACCGTCTGCTAGCTGCACAGAGTCGTCATTCAGGATCCACCATATTGAGACTGTGTCTGTCCCCCGAGCAAAACTAAAATATAGGAATTATCAGAAAGTCTGTTTAAGTAACCTGATTAACATTAAATTAAATAGGACTGAACGCACAGCCAGCACCTCTGATCTAAAAATAGGATTGTTGAATATTAGATCTCTCACGCCAAAAGCGCTTACTATAAACTAAATTATTACCGACCAGGAGTTTAATATAATGTGTTTGACAGAAACATGGATTAAATCGAATGAATATGTAGCATTAAATGAGGCGAGTCCTCCTGGGTATAGTTACATACACCAACCCCGTCTAAATGGCAGAGGAGGTGGAGTAGCAGCTATTTATAATAATAATAATCTAAACGTCACACAAAAGACTAAACAAAAATGTAAAACATTTGAAGTTCTTTACACCAACATAAAATATTCAGTGTCCGAAAGCAGGTCAAGCCAGTTAATTCCACTAATTATTATTTATAGACCCCCAGGGCCCTACTCTGATTTTCTGATAGAATTTGCAGATTTCATTACAAATTTAGGTACTTCTTTAGATAAAGCATTAATTGTTGGTGACTTTAATATTCATTTTGATAATCAGGAAGACTCCTTAAGAGCAGCAGTTGTGTCCATTCTAGATTCAGTTTGAATTAATCTGAATGTTATAGGACCCACTCATAGTGGTGGACACACTCTCGATTTGTTGTTAACACTTGGATTAAACATAAAAAACTTAGTCATAATTCCACAGTCTGAAGCTATTTCAGACCATTATCTAATCTCGTTTAAAATTTGCCTAAGTCATTGCATTTCTACCTCACCACGTTACCGTGTTAAGCGTACTTTCACGTCAGCTACAGCACCGCGTTTTATTAATAATCTTCCCGAAAATAACAAGCATAATCCTAGATTTTTATTCAGCACGGTAGCAAAATTAACAGGGAATAAAAGCACTGCACTCACATGCACACCATCATTAGGTAGTAATGATTTCAGGAACTTTTTTAATAATAAAATTGAAAACATCAGGCAAGAAATCCAGACGGTTAATATAAATCCAAATTATTTTACAAGTAACCCTGTAGACACCAGTGTAATTATAGCAGACAATCAACTACAAAGCTTCACTCCTATTCATGAGAATGACTTAATTTCATTAATCTCCTCATCAAAATCATCAACCTGCATTCTCGATCCCTTGCCTACAAGTTTCTTTAAACAGATAGCTCCAGAGGTAATTGAACCTGTTTTAAAAATAATAAACTCTTCCATTAGCACTGGTTATGTACCTAAATCCTTCAAACTGGCAGTTATCCACCCCCTTATTAAGAAACCTGACCTTGACCCATGTCAGTTGTCCAACTACAGACCAATATCAAATCTCCCCTTTATATCCAAAATTTTAGAAAAGGTTGTAGCACAGCAGTTATGCTCACACCTACTTATGAATAACATTTTTGAAGTGTATCAGTCAGGATTTCGGCCTCATCATAGCACAGAGACGGTGCTAGTTAAGGTGGTAAATGACCTGTTATTGGCCTCTGATCAGGGTTTTGTCTCCTTACTTGTTTTGCTCGACCTTAGTGCAGCCTTTGACACCATTGATCACACTATACTGCTTGCTAGACTTGAGAACGTTGTAGGAATAAAGGGAACGGCTCTCTCTTGGCTCAGGTCTTATTTGACTGATCGCTATCAGTTTGTTGATGTAAATGGTGAGTTCTCCACACTCTATGAGGTAAGGTTTGGTGTTCCTCAAGGATCTGTCTTAGGCCCACTGCTTTTCTCTTTATATATGCTGCCTCTTGGTGAAATCATTCATAAACATGGGATTCGCTTCCATTGCTATGCTGATGACACACAGCTGTACATTTCAGCAAAGCCAGATGAGCGAGATCATCTTAACAATGTTGAGAAGTGTGTAAAGGACATTAGACAGTGGATGCTTAATAACTTTCTTCTGCTCAACTCAGAAAAGACGGAAGTACTTTTACTAGGACCACATGCAGCTAGAAGTCAACTTTCCGATTACGTAGCATCTCTAGATGGTGTTTCTGTTTCAGCATGTACGGCTGTTAAAGACCTTGGTGTGATTATTGACCCCAGTCTTTCCTTTGAGTCTCACGTGAATAATATTACCAGGATCGCCTTCTTTCACCTTAGAAATATTGCTAAAATTAGAAATATGATGTCGTTACAGGATGCAGAAAAACTAGTTCATGCCTTTGTTACTTCTAGATTAGACTACTGTAACGCTTTACTGTCTGGGTGTTCGAGTAAGTGCATAAATAAGCTTCAGTTAGTTCAGAATGCAGCAGCAAGAGTCCTCACTAGATCTAGGAAATGCGACCACATCACCCCTGTTTTAATCAGTCTACACTGGCTCCCAATCAAATCTCGCATTGATTATAAAATATTACTACTGACATATAAAGCACTTAACGGTCTCGCACCGCAGTATCTGAGTGAACTTCTGTACCAGTTTGATCCTCCACGTCTACTTAGATCAAAAGGTGCTGGCTGTCTGTTGGTTTCTCAAATAATGAAGACTACAGCAGGGGGCAGATCTTTCTCTTATAAAGCCCCACAGTTATGGAACAGCCTTCCAACCAGTGTTCGGGACTCGGACACAGTCTCAGTGTTCAAGTCGAGGTTGAAAACTTATTTTATTTAGTCAAGCCTTTTATCATTAGGTTTTTCTTAGGTAAAGGCTCAGATCTGGAGGAAGCATGGATATAGAGTGTTTGGTGAACTGGGATATTTGTATGCTGTCGTCCCCTCACATTCACACGTTCACTCGGGTTTGCCGGAGTCCAAACTGCACAGTGACATTAACTTTCATACACCAATAGGGACACTTAATAATCCATATCCTTCTCTTCCCGTCACCCACTCTCTCTCTCTCTCTCTCTCTCTCTCTCTCTCTCTCTCTCTCTCGCTCTCTCTCTTTCTCTCTCTCTCTCTCTCTCTCTCTCTCGGTCGAGTTAAACATGCTCCTGAGGTTCCAGTGACCACTGTTCCTGCCCCTCTCCCCTCCGTGGATCTTCACACTTCTGTGCAGCTTGGGACGGTCTCTCATCAACACCTTGGGTGGTTCCATGTAATTCCGGAGTAGAACAGGTGCTTTGAGGATGGATTGGACTGTAGTTGGTGTCGGCGGTCTGCTGCACTGACTCGGGAGTGCAGTTTGCTTCTGATCGTCATCACTGTACCCCGCAACATTGTATATCTGCTTCAAATGGACATTTGGTGCAACCCAGATGAGGATGGGTTCCCTCTTGAGTCTGGTTCCTCTCAAGGTTTCTTCCTTATGCCATCTCGGGGAGTTTTTCCTTGCCACAGTTGCTCATCAGGGACAAACATACTTACAAAGAACATATTTACGTTTAATCACCACATTATCTGTGTAAAGCTGCTTTGAGACAATGTTCATTGTTAAAAGCGCTATACAAATAAAAATGAATTGAATTGAATTGAATTGAATTGAAATAAAGCTAGTGTGAAGCTAGTGTGAAGCTGGCTAAGTTAAAGCCAGCATCACTTATTAGTTCTAAAAGTAATTTCAGGTGTTTAAGTGTTCTTTTATTTGAAGTCACCATAATGGAGATCAGTGTTTGCTTTACTGTTGCCCTTGAACCTCGACCGTTTAAAGTTTTTTATGGTAACATAAAAAAGTTATATAAGCTATAAGCTAATCAAATCAACTCTGATCACCATGAATAATCTAGCAAAAAGTCATAAATCAAAAAAAATTTTATTAACACCAAGGGAAGAAATTAGTAAAAACATTCAGTTGGATCATTTATTTGTGCTGCAGTGCATGTTGGGAGCTTTGTGCTATTCTGGCACCCAGCATGCATTGTGGCATGAAAGTTTGTTGATTTCATGTGCTGATGCTGATAGACATTTTTCGGTTCAGACATCAGAATATTTGAACCACACACCACATGAGAAGTTCACTCAAATAAAAGCCCTTCCTGCTTTCCTTTCCAAACTTTGCACAAAGCTTCTTTTCCATTAAAGCTTTTCTGTTTTACTTTTTTGTTACATTATGTCTGTACTTTCCCCTGCACTGGAAGCTCCTGTTGCCAAGATAAATTCCTTGTGTACGTAAACATACTTGTTAATAAAGCTATTTCTGATTCTGATTCAGATTTATTTTACATCAGAATATATTGAATATGTGAAGTTCCACACAAGAAGTTCACTCAAATAATAAAAGGCCTTCCTGCTTTCCTTTTCAAAATTTGCACAAAACTTCTTTTCCATAGCGACCTACTTAAAGAATATTAGTTTACATTTATATCCTTTGACTAAGATTCAGACCAGCCAATTTGCCTCCATAAGCAGGTATAGTTAGCCAAGCACAATGCTCTAAGCGACTCCGGATTCTTAATGAATGGTTAATTAAAAAGGTGGAATGCTTAGCATAATCTATTAAATTAAGGAAGAAATACAACCAATAAGGTGATCACCTTAAATTAACTATATTGAATTTAAATATAGGTGGTAGCTCAGTGGTTAAGGCATTGGGCTTTGGCTCAGAAGATCACAGGTTCAAATCCCACCACCACCATGCTGCCCCTGCTGGGCCCTTGAGCAAAGCCCTAAAACCCTCCCCTGCTCAGTTGTAAGTCGCTCTGGATAAGGGCGTCTGCCAAATGCCGCAAATGTAAATATTTATTATAAACTAGAGTCAGATTGAAGTTAAAAATTGGATTCACGTAACAAATTGCAATCAGTTTTAGTAATCTTCTACAGCAGCGCAAGAAAGACTGCACGCTGCCACCTGTTCACCCACACCAATATATTCTGTCTTTGGGCCATTGGGTGGGCCACCCTACACTACACAGTTACTGCCTTTATACAAGGCAACATACAGCATAACATCAATAGTTCTCTGTACATCTTTGACTTGAACACAGGCTCTACTCTTTTACACAAATGTAACTCACAAAACACACAAGAGGAATTAGACTTTTAGGTTTTACAGTATTTTGCCCTTTGTTTCTTAAGTTTACAAAAAACTACTGGAGGAACAGCTGATAACAAACTACTACTCTTAATAATTTGTGAAGTTAATGTCATTTTACTATTGTAAAAAGTATGGAATGAATTAAATCCTCCCATAAAAAAAAAAATAAATAAAAATGTTCATTAGATGAAAACTACATCACCATCAATAGTTAACTAAAATTACCAAATAACAAGTTTACTTGATTTAGATTTTCATAACAAATGTTCTTTACAAACACATTCATCACAAGCAGAGAAAAAATTATAGTAAAGAGTCAAGGGTGAAGAGCCCAGCTACAGCAACCACTGATCTCAAAAATGGTGAGGTTAAAATCATTTTCAATAAAATATAAACCCCTGAATTCACTAATTTGTTTTCATTCACTCTGTTAAGTGGACTTTACTAGTAAACTAATGTAAGAAATAGTTTTACAAAGCAATAATGCAAACAGTATTATGTTAAATTGTATTCACATTAACAGTATTTAACTGTTAAATAAACTTCAATAAAGGAATTTCATGTTATATAATTTACAGGATTTTACAGTAAACTGGCAGCAGGGTGGCCAGAAATCTAATGTGTTTAGATTTTGCGTTCATAAACTAAACAGTATACTATTGTTCAAATTAATTTCATAGTTTTTTTTTTATTAATCCATGCATTTAAATCCTTTAATCCCACAGCAGAATCCTCAGTTTTTAAACACAACAGTGTGTTGAAGTAACACTGAAGCAGTGATGAAGTTAATGACATCATGAAGTGACTAATTAAATGAGGATTAAACTTTGCTGGACACGTGTGTACAAGCAGAATCACTTATGGAAAGAGAAACAAGACCAGATAAACACAACTTACAGCCAAATACAAAGATGAAATCAACTAAAAATGATTAAAGATAAAAAATATTTCAGCAGAGAATGAATAAACATCTCCAAAAACAGCTTCACTTATTAATAAAACAGTTTAAAAAGCCAGCTTCACTTATTAAAATCTCTAAAAGAGATTTCAGGTGTTTAGGTGTTCTTTTATTTGAAATCACCATAATGGAGATCAGTGTTTGCTTCAGTGATGCCCTTGAACCCTGACAGTTTAAAATTTGTCTATTGTAAAAACAAGAACTAATCTAATCTAATCAATTTAATCTAATCTAATCTAAACTAACTAATCAACTCTGATCACCATGAATAATCTAGCAAAAAGCCATAACAATTCATATCAAAATAAATTCAAAGGAAGAAATTTGTAAGAACATACTGGATAATTTAATTGCGCTGCAATGCATGATGGGAGTTTTGTGCTATTCTGGCATGCAGCATGCATTGTGGCGTGAAAGTTTTTTAAAAATCACCATTGTTGACTTTCATGTGCTGATTCTTGATGTCTGTGTGTTTAAATGGTGGGGTTTTTTTTTTGTGAATTTCAACACAGTTTTTCCGTCATGTGTTATTTGACAGCATGCAGACATTTTCGGTTCAGTCTTTTACATTAGAATATTTTAAAAAATTCCACATAAGAATTTCGCTTAACTAAAAGCCCTTTCTGCTTTCCTTTCCAACCTTTGTACAAAGCTTCTTCTCAATTAAAGCTTTTCTGCTGAGCAACACAAGCCAATTCTATTAATCTTATGTGACTGAGTCGTTTATTAATTTTTTTCTCAATTCTTTTTATTGAAAAATCAACAATCACAGATACAAAAATGTAAACAGAAATTCTCCATTATTCCTTTTTAAACAACAAAGAGCAAACAAACCCCCAGACAAAGACACACACATGCGCACGCACATATAGAAAACACATATGACTTAAATGACAGGGGGAAGCATGACATCTGTCACATCTGTCCTCAACCCCAGGATAGATTTTTGCCTGTTTCGATTTGGAAAGATGAATTCTGTACAAAACTTTAAACTGAATTAGACTGAGGCGTGCACAGGAAGTGGTAGACCGTATTCTATCTACGGCCTTCTCTCACCGTTTGTCGCCAAACTGCAGCCCCAACTGAAAATCAAACTACGCTGGTGTGGAGTAAACATGACTAAACTCTCCCAAGGTTGCTTGGGGGGTACAGAGGGAAAATTGGGAAGGCATTTAGACACAAAGCTGCATACTTGGAGATATAAAAAAAAAGGGCTGTAGGCAGCCCATACTCTAAGGACAGGCTGGTGAAACTTCTAAAGATGCCATCTTTGTACAAATTATAAAGTTGCTTGATGCCTTTTTCGTGCCATAGTGAGAAAGCTGAATCTAAAAGTGACGGGGGAAACAAATGATTTTTATTCAAGGGACCCAGTGCTGATAGAGCCCAAAATTTAATGTGACGCCTAAACTGAAAACAAATCTTAAGTGTATTCAGTACAACTGAATTGTCAGTATATCGAGATGGTTTGATCGGAAAAGGTGAGCAAAGCAGAGCAGATACAGCGGATGATCTACAAGACAGTAGTTCTAGATTGCACCAAGTGGATACTGTTGAATTGGTCCAGAAGTTCAGTTTTTGGATATGTGAAGCCCAGTAGTATATTTGAAAATTGGGCAAAGCAAGCCCTCCTCTGAGCCTACATCTCTGCAATAAAGTCTTACGGATTCTGGGTGGTTTTCCACCCCAAAGAAAATAATTAATTATTCTATCCAAAGAGACAAAAAATACTTAAAAATTAAGAAACTTGGGCAGAACGTTCATTTTAACTGCATTGATTTTTCCTGTTAAAGACAGAGACAGATTGCTCCACCTCTGAAAATCCGACTTCATGTCTGCCACAAGCGGAGCAAGATTGACATTAAAAAGTTTGGGTAAGGAACGGGTCACTGTGATACCAAGGTATTTAAAGCCTGAACAGTTGAATTTAAATGGCAGATTCAGACGCAGAATTTGTAGAGCGGTATTGTTTACCGAATAACACTCACTCTTATGGAAATTTAGTTTGTATCCCAAAAAAAGGGCCAAATTCATCCAAGATAGATAAAATGACAGGAACAGAGGCTGCAGGATCCGTCACATATAACAACAAATCATCAGCATATAAGGACACCTTATATTTTGCCCCCTTGTGAGTTATACTCTTAAAGGCTAATGAGGATTTAAGTTTAATGGATAATGGCTCAATGGCAAGGGCGAATAGGAGTGGTGACAGTGGGCACCCCTGCCAGGTTCCACGCCCGAGACTGAAATAACCGAGGCTAATATTATTCGTACGGACAATGGCTTGCGGAGATTTATAAAGGAGGCGGATCCAGGAGACAAATGTATCACCAAACCTAACTTTCTTTAATATTGCAAACAGGTATTCCCACTCGACTCTATCAAACGCTTTCTCAGCATCCAATCCTACAACCTCAGTCAAAGGAGATGACTGCTAAAAGTAAATTATATTGAAAAGTGTACGACTGTTAAAAAATGAATGTCGCCCCTTTATGAATCCAGTCTGCTCCATAGATATGATACGTGGTAGTACATCTTCTAACTGGGATGCAATCACTTTCGCCAGCACTTTCACGTCGGCATTCAGCAGCGACAGCGGTCTGTATGACCCGCACAGGTTGGGATCCTTGCCCTTTTTCAAGAGAAGGGCTATTGAGGCCTGATTGAAAGTGGGTGGTAGCACGCCCCGATCCGGAGATTCATTGAACACACCAAGGAGCAGTGGCGCCAATTTATCGATAAACTTTTTTAAAAATTCAACTGGAAAACCATCTGGGCCTGGGGCTTTATTAGACTGCATCGCCTTTATTGAAGCTCTGACTTCGTCAAGAGATAGTGGAGAGTCCAAGTCCCTACAGAGACCGTATCATTAACAGGAAAATCGACACTTTGAAGGAAATCACCCAGTCTCTTACTATCATTAAGGCATTCAGATTTATAAAAAGCAGAGTAATATGACTTAAATACCGCATTGATCTCTATGGGATCGGTAATGGTAACATTTGAGTCATTATTGATCTGCGGTATTAAGTGTGATGCAGCCTGCCGTCTTAGCTGATGAGCTAACAATCTGCTTTGTTTGTCATCGTATTTATAATACGATCCACGAGTTTGTAGTAACATGCATTCAGTTTCCTTAGTGGAGAGGAAATCGAATTCTGCCTGCAACTCAACACGTTGTTTGTATAGCTCTGGAGAAGGGTTGGACGCATAGCTCTGATCGAGTTGGCTGATAGCCGATGAAATTTCCCTGAGTTTAGCTCTGTGCTCCCAAAATATGAAAGCAGAGTACGAAACGATTTGCCCCCTGAGATAGGCTTTCAGAGTCTCCCATAATAATGAGCATGAAGTAGAGTCAAGACGATTAAACAACAAGAATTCATCAATAGCTTTAGAAATAGACCCACAGAAATCCTTGTCTGCTAGGAGATGCAAATTAAACCGCCAAGGAGATTGTGTAGGTCTATGGGTTAAGAATTGGATATCCAGCGCTAGAGGAGCATGATCAGAGATCACAATGCCCAAATAATCTGTAGAGGCAACGGAGCGATTAAGACGGCTATCGATAAAAAAATAATCAATTCTGGAATATGAATGATGCACCGGGGAGAAAAATTTGAATTTTTTTAGCCGCGACATTTCAATGGGTCTACCAAGCCGTTTTGTGACACGAAATCGGAGAACGATTTAGACATTGCAGATTGGGATACAGCACGAGAACTAGAACGATCCAAAACAGGGTTCAAAACACAATTCAAATCACCACCAAAAATGATCAAATGGGTATTTTGTAAAGGAAAGACTGCTCAGTAACCTATTTGCAAAACCAGGATCATCAAAGTTTGGAGCGTAAATATTAACCAGCAGAACCTTGGTCTGTATCAGTGTACCAGCCACAATGACATATCTGCCATTCCTATCTGCAATTGTATGGGTAGGTGAAAACTGTATGCTTCTATTTACTAGGATGGCCACCCCTCGTGCCTTAGAATTGAAATTGGAGTGGAAAGTTTGACCCACCCAAGGATGGTGAAACCTATGATGATCTCTGACTCGGAGGTGTGTTTCCTGTAAAAATACTATGTCAGCGCGTAAGCGTTTTAGGTGAGTAAAAACCCTAGACCGTTTAATAGGATTACCCATGCCCTTAAAATTCCAGCTAAGGAACCGGACAGGTGCACCACTGCCAGCTAAACGTTAGTCTGTATTAGCGTCAGCCATTCATCCAAAAACAACTACACAAAAAAAAAAAGAAAACAGGACCTGTAAAGCCAGGGGGATCGGGAGTTTTCAGGATCACTTTCACTTACACTTTGATTCCTGTAAAAATAACACTTATAAAAAAAAAAAAAAAAAAAACCCCAACCAAAAAAAAACGAACACAACAACAAAAAGTGCGTAAAGTTAAAGACCAGCATCACCACGCGGAGTCTGTGAACAGTGCAGTCACATGAAAAACAAGGAGCAAACATCATGTCCAACAGCGACAAAAAATATGTTCACACTTTAGACAGTTTGGATATATTTTATATACTTGCTGGCCTCGTCAGGTGAAAGAAAATCTTTGCCCACACCATTGTGTGTAATACGTAGCCACGCTGGATAAAACAACCCGTACCGCACACCTTCAATGCCACGGAGCTGCCGCCACACCTCGTTAAAGGCAGCCCGTGCTTTTGCGGTTTTTATCGTATGGTCGGGAAAAATAGAAATGTTCAGGCCCTTAAACTGAATGCGCTGTAATTCTCTGACGCGCCGTAAGACATCCAGACATTCGCTATGATAGTGAAACTTGGCCACAATGACTCGTGGTCATTCACCAGGCTTTGGTACGGGCTGTAGAGTGTGATGTGACCTGTCCAGAACCGGCTCCTTCTCCAGATTCAGTGCCTCCTTCAACAGCGCGGCAACACTCGCGGTAGTGGAGCTAATGGGACCCTCAGGAACACCAATTATCCGGACATTATTGCGCCTGATCTAGCTTCCAGATCTTCGCATTTGGTCTCCAGCTTATTGTACTCAGCAGTAAGACGGTGTATGTCACGTTGCATTACAGCGATATCATCGGTGCAAAAAAAAAAGTGGGTAACAAGTAGTTTCAAGCAGTTCAGTAGTTGTGACGTACATATGCCTTTGGTTATTATCCAGCATAACTAGCTCATGTTGAGAGTCATATTTAAGTAAATGGAGTGAGTATATATATATATATATATATATATATATATATATATATATATATATATATATATATATATATATATATATATATATATATATGAAAAATTGTATATACAGGGTATGTTTATGTACAATAATCACATAAGGTGGTTGATGTGATTGTTCCTTAAAGTGAATGTGTGTGGTATGGTGTGGCATAAAGTGAACTGTGCCGTGCAAGTACACAGTTAAAGTGACTGTCCAGGGTTTAAAGTGTTGTAGTGTGAAAAGAAAAAAAAAGAAAAATATTTGCAGAAGTGTGATGATGGAGAGATAGTGACCAGCTTTTAGATCCAGTTTTTAGATCCTGGGTGTTTCCTGGTTTAAACTCCAAATGGCCTGCAGGAAGAAGCTCCTCCTCATTCTCTCTGTGTTCGCTTTCAGGGAGCGAAAGCGTTTCCTTAAACGCAACAAAGAAAAGAGTCCATGATTGGGATGGCTAAGGTTCTCATAATCTTCCTAGATCTGGTCCTGTAGATGTCCTGCAGGTTGGGAGCTCGGTGTGGATGGTACGTTCAGCTGACCGCACCACCCTCTGGAGGGCTCGCCTGTCCTGCATGGTGCTGTTCCCGAACCAGGAAGTGATGCTACCCGTCAGGACGCTCTCAATGGTGCAGGTGTAGAAAGTCTTTAGCACCTGAGAGGGTACCTGAGTAGTAAAGTCCCTTAAGATCTCAGATGGCAGATGGGTAGATCATGATTTGCTGATATACATGACAAAAATGTACAAATATATATAATTAATTACTTATACAAATGAGAAAATCTAATGCAACAGATACAGTAACAATAAATAGATAAAAAGTAGGTAATTTAAGAAGATGGTGGGATTATAAACTATTACAGTATATATGCACAGGACATTGTTTATGATTACAGCAGGAGTTAAGA
This sequence comes from Silurus lanzhouensis, assembly GCA_039877035.1. Lineage (NCBI taxonomy): Eukaryota > Metazoa > Chordata > Actinopteri > Siluriformes > Siluridae > Silurus > Silurus lanzhouensis. Next base: position 127,237 of record JBCEWE010000552.1, on the reverse strand, counting down.
AAATACGAGTCTTCAGTTTGCTCATTTTGCATGTTGTAAAAACAGGGTAGAGTCAATGGAAATAATTTTTTCTCAAACAATTTTTTTCCTGTTGTCTGAAAGTCAGGTATTATGTGTATGAACAAATACTCCTTTAAAGCAGGTATTACTTCTTCTTCTTCTTCTTTCGGCTGCTCCCATTAGGGGTTGCCACAGTGGATCATCCGTCTCCATACCACTCTGTCCTCTACATCTGCCTCTTTCAACACATTTCCATCTCCATCCTTTATTGCTGTTACTTGCAGCACATCCTTCCCAGGTCCCTCTGCCGGCAAATCCTTTTCTCCTCCCTTAATGTCCAACTTCTCATAGAGCTCCTCATATGCCTTTTGCTTGACTTTCGCCACATCCCTCTTTCCTCATCACTCTGTCAATCCCACTTCTGTTTTGCCCACCTCTTTCCCGTTATGCTTTCCTGCACTTCCTCATTCCACCACCACTTCCCTTTGTCTTCCTTTTTATTTCCAGATGTCACACCAAGTACCTTTCTAGCTGTCTCCCTTATTACTTCTGCAGTAGTTACCCAATCATCCAGCACCTCCTCACCACCATGAGCCCCTGTCTGACCTCTTCCCTGAACCTCACACTACAGTCTTCCTCCTTCATTTAACACCATCTTATTCTTCTTTTAGTTCTTACTCTCCTCCTCTTCTTCTTCCCTTCCAAAACCATCCTACAGACCACCATCCGATGCTGTCTAGCTACACTGCCCCCCGCCAACACCTTACAGTCTCCAATCTCCTTCGGGTTGTATCTCCTACATAGAACATAGTCCACCTGTGTGCACCTTCCGCCACTATTATAGGTCACCCTATGATCATCCTTCTTCTTAAAATACGTATTGACCACTGCTATTTCCATCCTTTTATCAAAATCTACCACCATCTGCCCTTCTACTTTTCTCTCCTTAAAACCATACCTCTGTCTTCTTCACCTACATGCCCATTAAAGTCCCCAATCACCAATCGTTCATTCTTAGGTACACCATCTACCACTTCATCTAATTCACTCCAGAATCGTTCCTTCTCCTCCACCTCACAGCCGACTGGTGGAGCATAGGCACTGATGACATTTATCATCATCCCTTCAACTTCCAGCTTCACGTTCATCACCCTATCAGAAACTCTCTTCGCCTCCACTACACTCTTACTGTATTCTTCCTTCAGAATCACCCCAACACAATTTCTCTTTCCATCCACACCATGATAGAACAGCTTAAACCCACCTCCAATGTTCCTGGCCTTACTCCCTTTCCACTTGGTTTTCTGAACACACAACATACCTTTCTCCTTTCCATCATATCAGCTACCTCTCTCCCTTTACCAGTCATAGTACCAACATTTAAAGTACCAACCCGAACCTCCACTCTCCTACACTTCTCAGTTCCCTGCCGTCTCTGTAGACATCTTCCTCCTCTCCTTCTCCTCCTTCCAACAATAGCCCAATTTCCACCAGTACCCTGTCGGCTAACGATACCTGTGGCGGTCTTTGGTAACCCGGGCCTCGACCGATCCGGTATGAAATTCTGATTTGTGACCCGCATATTTGATTTAACACATGTTTTAGGCTGTATGTCCTTCCTAACACAACCCTCCATATTTATCCGGGCTTGGGACCGGCACTAAGAGTGCACTGGCTTGTGCCTCCCTAATGGCTGGGTTAAAGCAGGTATTACAATTTGTGGAAAACCGGAACTGGTTTTGGAAATGTTTAAAATGTGAATCTCTGTCTAAATATTAAAATAAAACATTGATGACATTAATTAATTAACCAATATACTGGATATATATTTATAACTGGGATATAACTGTTATCGGTTTTCTGAAGCAATAAACAGTTTTGATGTCTAAAATACCAGACATGCTTTAATAAAACTTTCCAATGTTAACCCTGAGATGTAATTATTATAAAATCAAGACAAAACATGATGCCTTTAAAAAGTCTATTAGCATAAGTGATTGTTCTTTGGATTTTAAATAGTCCATTAGTCACATACAGGGTCAACTGAAACACAAACCCTACAAAAATCTACAATTATCATTAATCCAGAAATGATTTTATCTTCATATTATGTTGGAACTTAAATTATTAGTATTTAGTAGTATGTAACTTTAAAGGATGAAACAGGATCAGAATGAGTTAAAGCTGGTGGTTTTTTTTTTTATAAGCTCCTAAACACAAGGACGTTTAAATACTGTGACGTTAATTTGTTGCTGGTTTCAGGAAAATATACATTTACATTTTCTTCTTTCATGTATGTCCATCACAAACACTTAACAAGTTCCTTTTTAAGTTCTTATAAAATTTCAATAATCACGATTCAGACATTGTAGGTTGGAGTCTTTATTTTTATATTATTAATCATAATTAAAAAAAATAAAAAACAAACTAAATGTATAAACAGGAATATAATAAAATATGAAAAAATATATTTTTAATGTTTGATTATTTATAATGAGAAAAAAAGAAATTATTAATAATATTCTTCTTCTTCTTGTTTCTCTTTTTCTTTGTACTGAAGAGCATCTGTAGAGTTTCCTGAAAGAGAAATGCAAAAGGGTTTAGGTCTACACAGTGTGTGTGTGTGTGTGTGTGTGTGTGTGTGTGTGTGTGTGTGTGTGTGTGTGTGTGTGTGTGTGTGTGTGTGTGTGTGTGAAAATGATGTTGAGAATCACATGAACAATTATCAGCACATAATCCAGTTTTCAGGAAAGATACTTACCGGCTTGACTCCTGCTTCTCCTGCCTTTAGGATCATGTCCATTTTATCCACCTGCACATAAACACACACATACGCTTCTAACACACGTGTATCACATACAGTGATGTGTGATTATGAATAGATGTGAATTTTCTTTACCAGAAGTAGCAGGTGATCATCTGCAGAAAAAGAGAGAGAGGGAGAGAGAGAGAGAGAGAGAGAGAGAGAGAGAGAGAGAGAGAGAGAGAGAGAGAGAGAGATTATTTTGTGTGTGTGCATTTCAAAATCTGCAGACTCCTAAATATAGATGATCAAGTGCTTCTAAAGTTCATCCTGCACACATACAACCTTATTATTATTATTATTATTATTATTATTATTATTATTATTATTATTATTCATTTATTTTTTTACCGATTCCAAAAAAGTTGGGACACTGTACAAATTGTGAATAAAAAAGGAATGCAATAATTTACAAATCTCATAAACTTATATTTTATTCACAATAGAATATAGATTACATATCAAATGTTAAAAGTGAGACATTTTGAAATGTAATGCCAAATATTGGCTCATTTTGGATTTCATGAGAGCTACACATTCCAAAAAAGTTGGGACAGGTAGCAATAAGAGGCCAGAAAAGTTAAATGTACATATAAGGAACAACTGGAGGACCAATTTGCAACTTATTGGGTCAATTGGCAACTTGATTGGGTATAAAAAGAGCCTCTCAGAGTGGCAGTGTCTCTCAGAAGTCAAGATGGGCAGAGGATCACCAAGTCCCCCAATTGTGCGGCGAAAAATAGTGGAGCAATATCAGAAAGGAGTTTCTCAGAGAAAAATTGCAAAGAGTTTGAAGTTATCATCATCTACAGTGCATAATATCATCCAAAGATTCAGAGAATCTGTGCGTAAGGGTCAAGGCCGGAAAACCATACTGAATGTTCTGATCCATACTGATCTACGGGCCTTTAGACGGCACTGCATCACATACAGGAATGCTACTTTAATGAAAATCACAACATGGGCTCAGGAATACTTTCAGAAAACATTGTGAACTGCAGAGCTGAATTTCTTCTCCAGCATAGACTCTGTCACTTCTTGATGCAGATCACAAACATACACTGCTGAAATTCCGTAATTAATTTTACCTAAGAAAAGCAAAAACACCAAACACCAAACTTACAGTCTTAAACAGACAAATATTGTATGAGTGTTCTACAATTACTTATCTAATCTGAAATGTGGAAGGGTTGTAAAACATTCAATTCAGTTCAATTCATTTTTATTTGTATAGCGCTTTTAACAATGAACATTGTCTCAAAGCAGCTTTACACAAATAATGTGGTGATTAAACGTAAATATGTTCTTTGTAAGTATGTTTGTCCCTGATGAGCAACTGTGGCAAGTAAAAACTCCCCGAGATGGCATAAGGAAGAAACCTTGAGAGGAACCAGACTCAAGAGGGAACCCATCCTCATCTGGGTTGCACCAAATGTCCATTTGAAGCAGATATACAATGCTGCGGGGTACAGTAATGATGATCAGAAGCAAACTACACTCCCGAGTCAGTGCAGCAGACCGCCGACACCAACTACAGTCCAATCCATCCTCAAAGCACCCATTCTACTCTGGAATTACATGGAACCACCCAAGGTGTTGATGAGAGACCGTCCCAAGCTGCACAGAAGTGTGAAGATCCACGGAGGGGAGAGGGGCAGGAACAGTGGTCACTGGAGCCTCAGGAGCATGTTTAACTCGACCATGAGAGAGAGAGAGAGAGAGAGAGAGAGAGAGAGAGAGAGAGAGAGAGAGAGAAAGAGAGAGAGAGAGAGAGAGAGAGAGAGAGAGAGGGTGACGGGAAGAGAAGGATACGGATTATTAAGTGTCCCTATTGGTGTATGAAAGTTAATGTTACTGTGCAGTTTGGACTCCGGCAAGACTCACTATGGCAGCATAACTAAAAGGGAGAACCAGAAGGTAACACAGACATAAGGGATCTCTGGGATAAGAGACGACCCACCACACCACCGTCAACAAACCCGAGTGAATGTGAGGGGACGACAGCATACAAATATACCAGTTCAACAAACACTCTATATCCATGTTCCCTCCAGATTTGAGCTTTTACCTAAGAAAAATCTACTGATAAAAGGCTTGACTAAATAAATAAGTTTTCAACCTCGACTTGAACACTGAGACTGTGTCTGAGTCCCGAACACTGGTTGGAAGGCTGTTCCATAACTGTGGGGCTTTATAAGAGAAAGATCTGCCCCCTGCTGTAGTCTTCATTATTTGAGGAACCAACAGATAGCCAGCACCTTTTGATCTAAGTAGGCGTGGAGGATCATACTGATACAGAAGTAAAGAAATAAACCTTGAGGCAAATGGTGTAGGAGACCTCATCGTTAACCTCAGGATAGCCAGTTTTGCTAGTGCTGCTTTTATGTTACTTAGTTTGTTAGAAACATTAAATATTCAAATAAAAGTTAAAAGCAAAAAAAAGTTTACTTTTATTTATTAAGACACAAATAACCATAATCTCACTAAAAGTGGAATATTTAGACTAAGGAGGAAAACTATCAAAGTTAAGATTATCTAGCCGGCTAGTTACCCATGCTAATGTCGCTAAATAATTTCTTTTTACTTTTCGAGTCTTCTACTATAGATAGATAGTCTACTATATTCTACTACTATTTAGACCAATTATTAGGTACCTGCATAAAGAAATCTTTGATAGAAGAGAAGATATATCTTTTGTTAATAGCTGTTAATTGCTGCTGCTTCTTGCTGCTGTTTGTTTGTTTGGTGGTTGTCAAGGAGATACTAGAAATGTTATGATGACATCATAGGAGCAATGCTGCACGCATCACTCTTGTCACCTGACCAGCTGGACACATGAGTCCCAAAGCATTTAAAGCACAAACACACTACTAAATATTATTTTAATACAAAATTTCCTTAAAATATCAAAATACAAAAAAAGCCCTGAATCCTGTATGTACACAAAACAGGCCAATGACCTTTCAGTGATTCTACATTCTGTTTATATAAAGTGCTTTAGATTGTATGTTAATTGGCTGAATGGAAAATTTAATCATTAGTTATTTTTCCAGTTATTTCAGCAAAAACAGATTTTCTTCAAGATCAAGAAAATGCTAGAATAAATTTACTCGCATTTGCTGGACTTTAGAATGTAATACTTTATTGCCAGAGCTGAGAAGTAATTACATACAAATACTTTGTTAATGTATTTAAGTAGATTTTTTCATCAAAAATTTTATTTTGGGCAACATTTTACATTTACTTATTACATTTTTCATATTTTTACACAAACATCTGTACTTTCTACTCCTAACTTTCTACTTCTATTTTTAAATCAGACTCGTTACTTTAGTTCCCTTTCAGGAACTCGAGCTGCGTCGAAATGATTTAGAAACGCTTGAGTGTTCACGCTCTGAAATAATGTGTGTAATTAGTCAAAAATTGGACACTGGCCGTCACCGATGAGGTGACATCACGACCAGGAGTATAAAGCACATATTGGTGAGGGCAGCGGAGGCTTCTGTTGTTCAAAAAGCACTCTGTTTGTTGTGTTGTCTGTCAGATTGTTTTTCAGATTGTTTGTCAAAAACATATATGTTCCTGGGAGCGGGGCACGCTATAGTCGGTTCTTGAGAGAGCCAGCTGCATGTCAATGCCATTGCTCCGCTCCCGAGCAGCACTCTCTGAGGAGAGAGCTTGCGCTTCTCTGAGAGGTTCTAATATTGGAAGTTCCTGGGCTCGCAAATAGACCTCGCAGAGGGTTTTGAAATGGGCTTGTCCCTTTCTCCAACCTCACCTGATTGGTCCAGCACTCGCTTGCAGGCTCGGAAGCACGCCTTTCGGTGGATTCTTCCCCCTGCGACAAGAGCATTAGCTCCACCTCTCATCCTGTGCGAAGGAGGGAGTGCACACTTTGCGAGCTAGGCCTGCAGAGCTATGGCGTTGGGGGCGGAGCTAGGTCGGTTCCTGAGGGATGCGGCTGCGCACATGCTGCACACTTTTGGCACAGATTCTCTGGTATATTGCGCCGCGCTCATTGTGCCGTGCACATTCTGCTCGCATTTTCTGTGCGATCGCTCCACTCACACTCCCGGAGAGCACTCCTGCTTTCACTCCTTGTAGTAAAATAAAAGAAAGTTATTATTAATAATAATAATAATAATAGTAATAATAATAATAATCTGGCTCTCAGAACCACTAAAGAGACTGCTAGAGCCATTGGCTGGTCTATGGCTGCCCTGGTGTCCACCCACGCCGCTCACATGGGGCTGCTCGGTGGGGCAGCCCCAACCGCAACCCTCTACCTCCCACCGGGAGGTGCAGAAATGCAGCGTTGCATTTTGCTCTCCCCCTGTGAGGGGTCCTGCGTGGCATTTGGCATCTGAGCCTCGTGAGGTGACAGATCTGAGGACTGTCATCTTTAACAGGAAGGCTTTGATGGGAAAGTCCTGACACAGGACTTTCTGGGGATCTAGCAGTGGAGGGGCGTGCCGCACCGCTCTATCTGGTGCCCGCTCTGTCCCGGCCCACTCGAGACCTGGTACGTTAACCCTGCCACCCTCGGTGCTTCAGGGCACGGCCAGCTCCACCCGGCATTGTTGTGGTCCAGGAGATCTTGCCACCCCTAGAGCTGTCGCAGGGCACTGCCCCAGCTCTAGGCACACTGGAGGTCAGTCTTGAGGGACTGATACCCCTAGGGCACTTTCTGGCAGCTTGGAAAGCTTTAATGTATCCATCCTACCTTATCACAGAAAGTTCCTAAGGTTCGCTTTCGGGGCCGAAGCTTACCAATAACAGGTTCTTCTGTTTGGCCTAGCCATTTTACCCCTCACCTTCACAAAATGGGTGGATGTGGCTCTGGTCCCCTGAGGTCTCAGGGCATCCGCATCCTTAACTACATCGACGATTGGTTGATCCTAGCTCAATCAGAGCAGTTGGCGGTCCGGCATCGAGATGTCGTTCTCGCCCACATAAAGGCATTGGGGTTTCGGCTAAACGCCGGGAAGGGTGTGCTTTCTTCATTACAGAGAACCACCTATCTCGGGGTCATATGCGATTCAATTTTGCGTGCACAGCTTTCCCCTGCCCGCATTGTGGCCATCCTTATGGCCATCAGGAAGGTCAAAGAAGGGCAGCCTCTCACTGTCAAGCAGTTCCAGAACCTGTTGGGGCTTATGGCAGCTGCGTCCAGTGTGATTCCACTTGGCCTGCTGTACATGAGACCGCTTCAGTGGTGGCTCAGGACCCGCGGGTTCTCACGGAGGGGCAACGCCTATCTCTAGGCCCTGTGCTGGGAGTCCCCAGTCGTCGCTTAATTCTAACGATGGATGCGTCCCTCACGGGGTGGGGAGCAATCATGAGTGGTCGCTCTGCCAGAGGTCTGTGGGAGGGGCCCCATCAACGCTGGCACATCAATTGCCTAGAGATGCTGGCCATGCTTCTAGCACTGAAGCATTTCCTCTCGGACCTCAGAGGTCACTACGTGATTGTCCGTACGGACAATACCATGGTTCGCGGACCCGGTAGCTCTCCTCAAGCACCCTCCGTGAGAGATTCCTCTGAGGAGGGATCTCCTTTCCCAGCTAGGGGGAAAGGGGGAAAAATATTTCACCCCTGCCCAGAGCTGTGGAGGCTGTGGCTGTGGCCCCTGAGAGGGGCCCAGCTCTGAGGTTCTGGTCTCTCCACCAGAGACCATTTTCCACTCCAGAGACCATTCTCCACTCCAGAGCTCCCTCTATGAGGAGGTCGTATGCCGCCAGGTGGTGTTTGTTCTGCTCGTGGTGTGAGCACCTGCTGGATCCAGTCCAATGCTCGGTTGGTTCAGTGCTGGATTCCTCCATGAACAATTCACCAAGGGGTTGGTTTCATCCACCCTAAGTCTATGCGTCCGCCATTTTGGCTTATCATGCCCCGTGGCCGGGCAATCTCTGGCAGAGTCCCGATGGTAAGGTGTTTTCTCTGCTGCACCAGTAGGCTGAGTCGCCAGTACAACCTAGAGTGCCTGGGTGGGACCTGGCTGTCGTTTTGGGGGCTCTCGATCCGAGGCATCTTGGATGCACCTTTCAATCAAGACCCCATTCTTGTTGGCCATCTGCTCTATCAGGAGGGTAGGGGACCTGCAGGCCCTTTCTGTGGCACCCTCCTTCCTGGAGCTTACCCCGGGTACGGTCAGTGCCCAAGGTGCCCTCGGTTGTCCCACAACCCACAAGATTACAGGCATTTTATCCTCCTTCGTTCCAGGCCCCAGACCAGGAGAAACTGAACCGGCTCTGTCCGATGCACACCTACGTCCACAGGACAGGTCTTTGGAGAAGGACCAATCAGCTGCTTGTCTGCTATGGCCCTTTCAAGAGAGGCATCCCTGCTAATAAGCAGACTCTGAGCAGGTGGATTGTTGATGCTATCACATCATCTTATGAGTCCTTTGGTCCCCGCTCCATTCGGGGTCAGAGCACACTCCACCCGGAGTATGGCTGCCTCAAAATCTTGGTCCTCTGGAGCTCCCCCCAAAACATATGTAACGCTGCAGGTTGGTCCAGCCCGCTGACCTTTGTGCGGTTCTATAACCTAGACCACAGTGCCACTCCTGGTGCCTCAGTCCTTCTCTAGCTGTGGTGACAGACACACACTAGGCAGGGACTGGTCAGTCTGGCGTAATTGAATATTCGTTCCCAAAGCGTTTCAACGCAGCTCGAGTTGGGAACGTCTCTAGGGTACGTATGTAACTCTAGTTCTCTGAGGGAATTAGACGCTGCGTCTCTATGCCACACCCCCGGTGTCCCTGCAGCACTTCCTTCTCTCTTACAGAAGCTGCCGCTGCCCTCACTCATATTCGCTTTATACTCCTGGGCGTGACATCACCTTATCAGTGACTGGCAGCGTCCAATTTTTGACTGATTACACACATTATTTCACACTCAGGCGCGTTCCCGAAGCGTTTCCAAAGCGTTTCGACGCAGCGTCTTGTTTCCTCAGGAAACTAGGGTTACATACATAACCTAGAGATGTCAATATTTAATATTTTTTTTAGCGCTTGATTAATGCAGCACGCATTTCTGTTTGACCATTTTTATTAAAACTTTAAATAAATAAAGAGGCGAAATGAAAACCTTTAGCACAACACACGTTTATTTACGACATCCTTTCTTTACTCAGATTTACAAAATAAATAAATTCCACCGGAATTCTGTAAGTAAATTCTGTAAATAATCATCTGTAAGTTTCCATTCGCAAACTATACTTTTATTAAGCAATTAACCATATACAAACAATATGGCAATAACATGTACAATTTACATTACAATACACAGAACAGGTGAATGAAAATACAAATATATACACATACATAAATAGAATTTATAATAATAATAATAAAATTAAAGTAAAAAAAGGATAAAAATAAACAGGGCTATGGTTTATTCTGTAAATCATATTTTTCTATAAAGGACAAAAGATTCATTGCATATTTCTTTCTAATCACTTTTAGGGCTGTTGTGAAAAAAATTTACTCATTATAAAATGCAAAAAAATAACGTTGGTTTCAAGTATTTTGATTTTGTATATAAAATGCTCCCATCAGAAGTATATTATTAACAAGAAAGTCGTCTCTGTTATTGTTTATCATAGTTTGGGTTCCTTGGTGGTCTAGTGGTAAGGATTTGGTGTTCTCACTGCCGCCGCCTGGGTTTGATTCCCGGTCAGGGAACAAAACTTAACCTTTAGGGTTGCACAAACAAGTACCAGTCCCAAGCCCGGATAAATAGGTAGGGTTGCGTTAGGAAGGGCATCCAGAGTAAAACATGTGCCAAATCGTACAATTTCTTAGATCTTTATGTCATGATATACTGCAGCATCTCCAACATCACTGCATATGAATTTCCTTCCTCAAAGTATCTTTGAATTAGTTCCAGTGTCTCCTTGCTTGCCAATGTTTATTTCTGTTGTTTTTTTATATTTAAAGGTGCACTAATCCAAATAATATAAAAAAGTTTAAAGTAAACGGAGAACTTTACACATGTACAAGAAACAAAGTTATAAGATTTCATACCTCCTGTATCTTTTGAATGACAGGTGTCTCGTCCAATCATCGGTAAGTTTCCATTCACAAACTATACCTACCTTTTCCGGTTTGTCGGATTTGTCGTTGTGTTTTTGGATTTGTTAATGTGTTTCTTGCAACGATTCAGACAAACCGGAAAAGGTAGGTATAGTTTGTGATTGGAAACTTACAGATCATTGGACAAGACACCTGTCAGTCAAGATATACAGGTGAATGACAGGTGTCTCGTCCAATGATCTGTAAGTTTCCATTCACAAAATACCTACCTTCGGATTTGTTATTTTGTTTTTGAATTTGTTATTTTGTTTTTGGATTTGTTAGTGCTTTCTAATTTGTTAATTTGTTTTCGGATTTGTTAGTGTTTTTGGATTTGTTGTTTTGTTTTTGAATTATTTAATTTCTTTTTGTATTTGTTAATGTGTTTTTGGATTTGTTAATTTGTTTTTGGATTTGTTAATGTGTTTTTGGATTTGTTAATTTGTTTTTGCATTTGTTAATTTGTTTTTGGATGTGTTGTTTTATTTTTGAATTTGTTAATTTGTTTTTGAATTTGTTAATTTGTTTTTGGATTTGTTAATTTGTTTTCGGATTTGTTAATGTGTTTTGCACTTCTCGGCCACCGTACACTAAAGACAGATTCATAAATAAGCTGCCTGATTTATCTCAATTTCTCACTAAACCCATAACTGCTAATAATCTTAATGGAATGACTAACAACATAGACCTTATCCTCACTAGCACATTAGACACTGTTGCCCCCATCTGGTAAAAAAAGGTTAGAGAACAAAACACCTACACCTTGGTATAATAGTCATACGCATGCTCTCAAAAGAACAGCCCGTAATCTGGAGAGAAAATGGAGGAAAACTAAATTGGAGGTATTTAGAATTGCGTATAAAGACAGTATGCTCAGCTACAGACAGGCGCTAAAACCTGCTAGAGCTGAACACCTGAGCAAACTAATAGAAAACAACAAAAACAATCCCAGGTTTCTTTTCAGTACAGTAGCTAAATTAACAACAAATCACGTATTCGAAAAATGTGTTCCATCACAGTTTAGTAGTGAGGACTTTATGAATTTCTTCACTGAATAAATTGATTGTATTAGAAAAACAATTGTGTCGGCCCAACGCTATCAAATTACAGACCCATTTCAAATCTCCCATTTATGTCTAAGATTTAAGAAAAGATTGTTGCTGCCCAAGTACGTTCCTACTTACAAGAGAATAATATCTTGGAAGAGTTTCAGTCAGGTTTTAGGCCCCATCATAGCACAGAAACTGCTCTATTTAAAATCACTAATGACCTGTTTTTAGCTTCAGACCAAGGCTTCATCTCGCTGTTAACTTTACTAGATCTTAGTGCTGCATTCGACACTATAGATCATGATCTCCTCCTAGATCGCTTACAGAATTACATCGGCATTCAGGAACAGGCATTAAGCTTTTTTAAATCCTACCTGTCCGATCGTTACCATTTTGTAGACTTAAATGGAGAGCTATCCAGGTTAATGCTAGTAAATTATGGTGTGCCACAAGGTTCAGTTCTAGGACCCCAGCTTTTCACAATATACATGCTTCCCTTAGAAAATAATATTATTAGAAGGCATGGAATTAGCTTCCACCTTGTATGCTGATTATATCAGCTATATATCTCATCAAAACCAGGCGATACAGCTCGATTAACACGGATAACTGAGTGTATTAATGAATTAAAAGACTGGATGACCCATAACTTTCTACTTTTAAATTCTGATAAGACTAAGATTCTGCTCATCGGCCCAAAAACCAGTACACAGCATCCAGCATTTCAACCTGCATTTAGACGGATGTTCTGTAACTACTAGTTCAACAGTATAGACCTGGGAGTTATTTTAGACAGCAACTTGTCTTTCAAAAATCATATCAACCAAGTTACAAAAACAGGCTTCTTTCACCATTTCTAAGCTAAGAAACATGTTATCTATATCTGATGCAGAGAAGCTCGTCCATTACTATTATAATGCATGACTAGGTGGATGTCCTGCATCATTAATAAACAAGCTTCAGTTAGTTCAGAATGCAGCAGCCAGAGTTCTCACAAGGTCTAAGAAATATGATCATATAAACCCAATCTTATCGACTCTACACTGGCTACCTGTTAAGTTTCGAACCGACTACAAACTACTGCTACTTACTTATAAAACACTAAATGGTTTAGCTGTCATGTATCTATCCAGTCTTTTAACATGCTACAATCCGTCATGCTCCTTGAGATCTCAAAACTCTGGACTTCTAGTAGTTCCCAGAATAGCAAAGTCCACTAAGGCGGTAGATCAGGGGTGTCAAACATAGGCCCGTGGGCCAAATCTAATTATATTTGGCTTGGGAGATCATATCAAATGTGTGTTAGAGCTGGCCCACCAGTATATAGCGCTAATACTACAAATCCCAGAATGCTTTGTTAGTGTGTTGGCACGTTAGTCGAGACCGCCAAAGCGCCCCCTCCATTTTTGTTCGCAATCATCAGTATCCATGCTACCAGTCTTCTTGAACAAATTTAATCCACCCCTCCCCCAAAACGGCCAAACGAAAGATGGAAAACAGGAGCTTTCAAGACAGTTGGGAGGCAGATTATCTGTTCACGAATGTAAAAGACAGACCTGTTTGTCTCGTGTGCATCATGGCTGTAACGAAAGAACATAACATAAGAAGACACAATGAAAACGAAACAGCACGAAAAGTACAAGTTCCAGAAGGTAGAGGAGATGGAAAAAAAACTGGTTTCATGGCAGACTATGTTCACAAAAGCAAAATCACAAAGTAAGGCTGCTGTAAAGGCTTGTTTTACTGTGGTAGCAGAGATTGTGAAATCAGCCCGTCCCTTTAATGAGGGAGAGTTTGTCAAAAAGTGCATGGTCAAAGTTTGTGACATCGTGTGCCCAGATAAAAAGCAAGCATTTTTAAATGTGAGCCTGAGCAGAAACACCATAGCTGAGCATACATGTGAGCTCACCACCAATCAACATAAACAGCTGATGAAAAATGGAAAAGATTTTATAGCATACTCCCTTGCTGTGAATGAGAGCAGTGACACATCTAATACTGCCCAGCTGTCAATCTTTATCCGTGGAGTGGATTCTAATCTGTGTGTTACAGAGAAACCTTTGGTATTAAAATCAATGCATGGCACAACCACTGGAAAATAAATCTTTGAAGAGGTATCCAAATGTGTAAATGAAATGAGGCTGCCTTGGGATAAACTTGTGGGACTGACCACAGATGGTGCGCCCGCGAAGTGCGGTCAAAAGAGTGGGCTGTTGGGCAGGATTCGGGAGAAGATGCGGGAGAACCATGCAGGTGAGATTACAGTTTATCACTGCATCATACACCAGGAAGCGTTGTGTAGCAAAGAACTGAAAATGGAACGTTATGAGCACCATAACACGAGTAGTTAACTTCATAAGAGCCAAAGGTTTGAATCACCGCCAGTTACATCTTTTCTGGAGGAGTTTGGTTCTGAATACACAGACGTGCCCTATCACACAGATGTGAGATGGCTAAGCCGAGGAAAAGTACTGAAAATATGTTTTGAGCTGCGTGAGAAAATCGGTCAGTTTGTAGAAAGCAAAGGGAAAGACACAACAGAGCTCAGGGAAAAAACGTTTCTGTGTGACATCCTGAGTCATCTCGATGTGCTCAACCTGCAGCTTCAGGGGCGGGGCCACGTCATAACAGGCATGTACACTGTGGTGAGGGCTTTTAAAACCAAGTTGTGCCTGTGGGAGACTCAGATGCTGCAAGGAAACTTCAGTCATTTTTCGTGCTGCCAAACAATAAAAGAGCAGATCTCTCCCACCATGTTGCCTAGTGCACAGTTTGCTGATAAACTCGGCGTACTGAATTTACCCGCCGATGTGCCGACTTTGAAGCCCAGAAATACAGATTTTAACTGCTCAGTAATCTGTTTGTGGTTGACGTGGAAAGCGCACCAACCAACCTCCAAATGGAGCTGATTGAATTCCAGTTTGATGACACGCTCAAGTCAAAGTACGACCCTGTGTGTGCTGCACAGTTTCCATGTTTCCTCCCCGACACACTGCTCCAACTCCGTGCCCAAGCTGCTCAAACGCTCTCTATGTTCAGCAGCACATATTTGGGTGAGCAACTGTTCTCTTTAATGAAAATGAACAAAACACCACTCAGAAGTCTTACTGATGAACACCTTCACTCAATCCTGAGGATTTCTTCAGCTCAGAGCCTAAACCCAGACATTGATGCATTTGCATCTAAGAAGATATGCAAGTATCTGGCTTCAACCAAGTAGAGTAAATCAGAGTGTAGCAAACTGAGCTTGAATGAATGTTGTCTTTATAAACGGACTGTTCATAGTTAAAAGATTTTTTATTTTTTATTTAAGGATATTATTATTATTTTTGGTTGTTTTGTTGTTGGCCAGTGAAAAAAAAGTTTTATATAATAAAGGAATTTAAAAGGCTATAAATACAGAGCGAAACAGTTTTATTTCAAAATAAAATTTTCATGTGTTTATAATATCCAACTTTGGTTGTTCCAGATTCAATGTTTACGCAAAACTTCTGATTTCTGTAAAGCTGCTTTGAGACAATGTCTGTTGTGAAAAGCACTATAGAAATAAACTTGACTTGACTGGACTCAATCTTCTTCTTCTTTTTTTGGCTTTTCCCATTAGGGGTTGCCACAGCGGCTCATCTGTCTCCATACCCCTCTCTCCTCTACATCTGCCTCTTTCAACCCAACTACCTGCATGTCTTCCCTCACCACATCCATAAACCTCCTCCGTGGCCTTCCTCTTTTCCTCCTTCCTGGTGTCTCCATCCTCAGCACCTACCTCATCTTGTCTCCAAAACATCCTACATGCGCTGACCTTCTAATAAACTAATTTCTAATCCTGTCCATCGTCGTCACGCTCAACGAAAACTTCAACATCTTCAGCTCTGCTACCTCCAGCTCCACCTCCTGTCTTTTACTCAATGCCACTGTCTCTAAACAACATGGCAGGTCCTATAAACTTTCCCTTTCCCTCTCACAGATACTCTTTGATCACAAATCACTCCTGCTATTACTGTTCTCCACCCACTCCACCCTGCCTGCACTCTTTTCTTCACTTCTCTAACACACTCTCCATTACTTTGCACTGTTGACCCCAGGTACCTGAACTCCACCGCCTTCTCCACCTCTTCTCCCTGCAACCGCACCACTCCACTGCCCTCCCTCTCATTCACACACATGTACTCTGTCTTAATTCTACTGACTTTCATTCCCCTTCTCTCCAGCGCATACCTCCACCTCTCCAGGTTCTTCTCAACCTGCTCCCTACTCTCACCACAATTCACAATATCATCCGCAAACATCATAGTCCATGGAGACTTGATCCTTGATGCAGTTCCAACCTCCAGCTTAAACCAGTCTGTCGTTCCTACTGCACACTTCACTGCTGTCACACTGTACTCATACATGTCCTGCACCACCATCACATACTCCTCTCCCACACCTGATTTCCTCATACAATACCACAACTCCTCTATTAACTCTGTTGTACTCTTTCTCTAATTTCACAAACACACAATGCAACTCCTTCTGACCTTCTCTATACTTCTCATCTTATTATATCATACAAAAAGTGCTGTTTTATTCTCCAAAATTCAACATGATTACAAATATGATATTGATTTCATACAACACTTCAATAATCAAGTAGTTAATATAAATAGATTAACGTTTCAGACACTATATTCCCTGTTTTTGTTGTGAGTTTCAGAGAAACATGATGTTTTGTTCCTGAATGAATCGCCCGTTTAAATTGTTCGGTTCAATCGCAATGATTCATTTATTAAAAGATAATTGCTGCCACCTACTGGCGGTTTTAATTTCACATTTAAAGTATCCCAACATTTTTTTTAATGATCTAAAATATCACTATTCAACGTTTTATGTTCAAAATATCCAAACATTATTTATGCATTTGCAGGTTAAAGGTTAAATAAAATGAACACTAAAAACAGTGTGTTAATACAACTAAATGCCACCTTGAAAAGATCACTTTTGTTGATACTTTCATTTGCTTGGTAACAGCTAAAACATCTTATTATTTTAATAGGCTGATTAAATGTAAGAATTTGACTCACTTTACACTTTAAGGAAGAAAATAGCTTTAAGTAAAATCAATTTAAACTTAGAGGAAACGATTAATTACTGTCACTATTGTGCACTGACCATCACACAATAAAAAAAATAGAAATAATTAATTAAAAAAATAAAATTAGTAAGTTGCCCACGATAGTCCTTTAGGTAACAGCATAACATCACATTTAGCAAAATATCGTCTAATTATTGTTATAGATTAAATCAAATAATTATCAAGATATTTTTTGTCAATATCGCGCATCCCTAGTTGCAGTAAATCATCTCGTCTCAGTCACACCGCTGTCACATGCTCACGCTGATTGTGTGACTGACTGCATTTACAAACCTGATTCCAAAAAGGTTGGGACACTGTACAAATTGTGAATAAAAACAGAATGCAATGATGTGGAAGTTTCAAATATCAATATTTTATTTAGAATACAACATAGATGACATATCAAATATTTAAACTGAGAAAATGTATCATTTTAAGGTAAAAATAAGTTGATTTTAAATTTCATGGCATCAACACATTTCAAAAAAGTTGGGACAAGGCCATGTTTACCACTGTGTGGCGTCCCATCTTCTTTTTATAACAGTCTGCAAACGTCTGGGGACTGAGGAGACAAGTTGCTTGAGTTTAGGAATAGGAATGTTGTCCCATTCTTGTCTAATACAGGCTTCTAGTTGCTCAACTGTCTCAGGTCTTCTTTGTCGCATTTTCCTCTTTATGATGCGCCAAATGTTCTCTATGGGTGAAAGATCTGGACTGCAGGCTGCCATTTCAGTACCCGGGTCCTTCTTCTACACAGTCATGATGTTGTAAATGATGCAGTATGTGGTCTGGCATTGTCATGTTGGAAAATGCAAGGTCTTCCCTGAAAGAGACGACGTCTGGATGGGAGCATATGTTGTTCTAGAACTTATACCTTTCAGCATCGATGGTGCCTTTCCAGATGTGTAAGCTGTAAAGATCACAGGCATCCAGTATGGTTTTCCGGCCTTGAACCCTTACACACAGAGATTGTTCCAGAGTCTCTGAAACATTGGATGATATTATTCACTGTAGATGATGATAACTTCAAACTCATCGCAATTTTTCTCTGAGAAACTCCTTTCTAATTTTGCTCCACTATTTTTTGCCGCAGCATTGGGGGAATTGGTGATCCTCTGCCCATCTTGACTTCTGAGAGACACTGCCACTCTGAGAGTTTTTTTTAATACCCAATCATGTTGCAAATTGACCCTAATAAGTTGCAAATTGGTCCTCCAGCTGTTCCTTACATGTACATTTAACTTTTCCACCCGCTTATTGCTACCTGTCCCAACTTTTTTGGAATGTGTAGCTCTCATGAAATCCAAAATGAACCAATGTTTGGCATTACATTTCAAAATGTCTCACTTTCAACAATAGATATTTAATCTATATTTTATTGTGAATAAAATATAAGTTTATGAGATTTGTAAATTATTGCATTCCTTTTTTATTCACAATTTGTACAGTGTCCCAACTTTTTTGGAATCGAGTTTGTAATCCTCAATGCCAATATTTGAATTTGAAGCCTGGAAGCAAAAGTTTTTCTGCTCTTTTTTTTGCTGATGTTGCAAATGTGAGCATGTGCCATGAGAGAAAACCATTTGCTAAAAAATAGTAAATTTAATTTTTATGAAAAAGAATAATTCAGGTAGATAAAGTATGTTTTTTTGTTCAGTTGCATTGTTCATGCATTTCATGTAAAACGTTTGGTGAGTAAAATGAAAACTTGCCAATGGCTTCATTGCACTCGCATTCGTTGTACCATAAATTACACAATTTTCTTTTACAATGCAGTGACAGTTACTGACATCTACTGTTACAGAACTCTCAGTGCAACTTACTTCCTTTGCACACACAGTGTCAGACTGCACATTTCATGACAACATACACATCACATTGCACGGTCATGATGTTCACAGGACCAGATAGGGATTTTGAAGGTTTCTACAAGAACAGATATGGATTTTTTTAGTACAGATTTCAGGCTAAAAAAATGTGTATTGGGCAAATGAGGCTGCTTCTGTGTCTATCTCTAACTCTCCCTCACGGGAACAAATTTGTGTATCAACAGGCAACTGTCCTACACCGCACTCTGTTCCTATTCAGGAGGATCCCAGGAGAAAAATATCTCTGAAAAATTGTGTATTTTCTTTTTTTTTTCATGGTGATTCACATAAAACAGCAGTTAACTCCATTGCACCAGTTCTGAAAAAAGCTGAGCTCATTCCAAATTCACACAGTTTGGGGTCTAAATGGTCTAATTGTTAGAGACAGATAGGGAAGTCACCAGGACAATGTAGGATTAAGGAAAGATGCTGTACACTTGCTAGTCCATCCAAAATCTGATCTAGATTCTGATCAGAATCTGATCTAATCTCATAGATTATGACAACGATCTGCTTTGCATTCACTCTTTATAGGACACTGTGGCACTGCTAAAGGCCAGCCTTTCTGAATTACATTTTGCATAAACATGTCACATATCTGGGACATGTGATTAAAGCAGAGGGGAAATCTATACCAAATCTGTCTCCACCGGTTCCTTCTTGCTGTTGCTACTGAAAAAGCTGTGGCAGCAACACTGAGTTATAGTTACTTATGCTTATTATTAAGGTTTCTCCGCCGTGGTTGTTACGGTACACGTGGCTTTCAGTTCCTTTTTACGTGTGGAACATAGTTACAATCCGAGTTCCCTCAGGAACTTCAAGTTTGTTTAGTCTCCACCTCTGCCTTGTGTTTCTCTTTTCTATCAAAAGAGACTGAAGCAAGGCACCTCGGCTGAAAGCACTGCATGCTGCCCTCCCCGAGAAGAGGATTAGAGAGAGAGAGAGAGAGAGAGAGAGAGACTCCTCGGCGCATTATTCTTTTATTATTATTATAACTGAAAAAATACACAACAATGCCAGGGGTATAAAATAGAAACGATTCAGTGCAGTGTCACTGTGGAGACTCACTCCGTACCGGAAATATGATTTTTAGTGCGTTTTCTTTTTCCACCACCAACACTAGCGAAATGGATACATAAGCATTTTATCTCCAGCTTCAAGAATTTCTCTTAAAAGGAAGAAATCCTGACAATTCCGCATGTCGAGTGCGTGAATGAATTATATCAGTAGGAGAATGATGCGGATGGAGCAACCAGGAAGGAGGAAACGATGAAGGCCAAGGAGGAGGTTTACGGATGTGGTGAGGGAAGACATGCAGGTAGTTGATTTGAAAGAGGCAGATGTAGAGGACAGGAGGGAATGGAGACGGAAGATCCACTGTGGCGACCTCTAACGGGAGCAGCCAAAAGAGGAAGAAGAAGAAGAAGAAGAAGAAGAAGAAGAAGGAGTGAATGAATGAAGGATAAAAGGAATGACTAAATTTGTTAAAGTATTCTAAAATAAATAGAACAGTTAAGCAGAATGTCTTTAAAAAAGGTTATTTTAAACATAAAACACACACACACACACACACACAACACACAACACACACACACACACACCACACCTGTATCAGCCAAATAGGGTCAAACAAATGTAAAATATTTATTTTTCTTTTTATTTAATTTAATTAATTAATTTCATTTGTGCCACTTTAATTCATTATGCAATTTATTTTCTTATTTATTCTCTTTTATTTATTAGATTTTTTACAAAATATTCTAAAATATTATTGAATTTTTTTTTTCAAGCAGGCATTTTATCTTAATTTCTTTAAAAAATGTAAACTGTTGCTGTTCACAAATGTTCATAATAATAAACTGCGTGAATAAAAATAAATAAATAAATAAAAAGCGACAAGCGATTTTATGTTTTGCATTTCTTCCCCCAATCGTACTGAAAATTGTACCGTGACTTAAAAACTGAGGCACGTACCGAGCCGTGATTTTTGTGCACAGTTACACTGCTACCATGCAGAGAATCTGCAAACACAACAATCTCTCCTTTCTGTGCAGCATTGAATATCACACTAACTCTTTTTCCAATGTAAATTAGTTTTATTTTATTTGTAGTGCACTTTCAGCAACAGGCATTGTACCAAATCAGATTTAGCAGAAATAAATTGATTACAAATATACATTTGAAATGTAGAAATTAGTCCCAATAAGTTTATCCATAATACACAAGGTAGTGGCAAGAAAAATCTCCCTGAGATGATATGAGGAAGGAACCTTTAGAGGAACCAGACTTAAAAGCAAACCTATCCACTAAACTGTAGACATAAACCACTGTAGCAGACCAATACCAAGTTTAACATTTCTCAGTCACTTAATAGATCTTTAGTCTTTTCATATGGAAATATCCTCATCCACAGCAGTGGGTTGTCTCCATTTGAAAATAATTCCATACAGAGTTAGGGCCTTCAGGAAGATTCCAGAAAGAACAAACAGACAGACAGGATCACTGGTACCTCAGGACCATGTTGAACTAGGAGGTGGAGCAAACATCCCAGTTCCCCAAAACACTCTAACCATAATTCCTCCAGATCTGCTCCTTTACCCAAGAAACACAAAGTGCGTAATTAAACAAATATGTTGACTGAAAGCTTAACTTAACCTGTATCTTTTGATCAACGAAGGTGTGGTGGATCATAATTGACCAAAGTTTCTATCAGGTACTGTGGCATGAGACAGTTTATTAAGAGCAACATGTCTTTCAAAATATCATATCAACCAAGTTAAAAAACAGACTCTTTCACCTTTTCTATTTCTAAGCTAAGAAACATGTTATCTATAGCTGATGCAGAGAAGCTCGTCCATTACTATTATAATGCATGACTAGGTGGATGTCCTGCATCATTAATAAACAAGCTTCAGTTATTTCAGAATGCAGCAGCCAGAGTTCTCACAAGGTCTAAGGAATATGATCATATAACCCCAATCTTATCAACACTACACTGTTAAGTTTCGAATCGACTGCAAACTATTGCTTCTTACTTATAAAACACTAAATGGTTTAGCTGCTATGTATCTATCCAGTCTTTTAACATGCTACAATCCGTTACGCTCCTTGAGATCTCAAAACTCTAGACTTCTAGTAGTTCCTTGAATAGCAAAGTCCACTAAAGGCGGTAGATCAGGGGTGTCAAACATAGGCCCGTGGGCCAAATCTAATTATATTTGGCCCACGAGATCATATCAAATGTGTGTTAGAGCTGGCAGTATAGTGCATACACCGCTAATACTACAAATCCCAGAATGCTTTGTTAGTGTGTTGGCATGTTAGTCGAGACCGCCAAAGCGCCCCCTCCTTTTTTGTTCGCAATCATCGGTATCCATGCTACCAGTCTCCTTGAACAAACTTAAATCCACCCCTCCCCCAAAGCGGCCAACCAAAAGATGGAAAACAGGAGCTTTCAAGACAGGTGGAAGGCAGATTATCTGTTCACGAATGTAAAGGACAGACCTGTTTGTCTCGTGTGTGGAGCCACCATGGCTGTAACGCAAGAACATAACATAAGAAGACACTATGAAACCAAACACCGACAAGTACAATACGGTGGCCGAGAAGTGCAAAACACATTAACAAATCCGAAAACAAATTAACAAATCCAAAAACAAAACAACAAATCCAAAAACAAATGAACTAATTCAAAAACAAAACAACAAATCCAAAAACACATTAACAAATCCAAAAACAAATTAACAAATTAGAAAACAAATTAACAAATCCAAAAACAAAACAACAAATCCAAAAACACATTAACAAATCCGAAAACAAATTAACAAATTAGAAAACACTAACAAATCCGAAAACAAAACAACAAATTCAAAAACAAATTAACAAATCCGAAAACAAATTAACAAATTCAAAAACACAACGACAAGTCAGACAAACCGGAAAAGGTAGGTATAGTTTGCGAATGGAAACTTACAGATCATTGGACAAGACACCTGTCAGTCAAGATATACAGGTGAGTGACAGGTGTCTCGTCCAATCATCGGTAAGTTTCCATTCGCAATCTATACCTACCTTTTCCGGTTTGTCTGACTTGTCGTTGTGTTTTTTAGATTTGGTAATGTGTTTCGTGCAACGATTCAGACAAACCGGAAAAGGTAGGTAGTTTGTGAATGGAAACTTACAGATCATTGGACGAGACACCTGTCATTCACCTGTATATCTTGACTGACAGGTGTCTTGTCCAATGATCTGTAAGTTTACGTTCACAAACTATACCTACCTTTTCCGGTTTGTCTGAATCGTTGCACGAAACACATTAACAAATCCAAAAAACACAACGACAAGTCAGACAAACCGGAAAAGGTAGGTATAGATTGTAAATGGAAACTTACCGATGATTGGACGAGACACCTGTCATTCAAAATATACAGGAAGTATGAAATCTTATAACTTTGTTACTTGTACATGTGTAAAATTGTCCGTTTACTTTAAACTTTTTTTATATTATTTGGATTAGTGCACCTTTAAATATAAAAATAACAGAAATAAACATTGGCAAGCAAGGAGAAACTGGAATTAATCCAAAGATACTTTGAGGAAGGAAATTCATATGCAGTGATGTTGGAGATGCTGCAGTATATCATGACAAAAAAAAAAACTTATAAAAGGAACCTGCACATTCACAGTATTAATAATTGAACAGAAGCACTGTATGTCAAGTTAAATGAACAAAACAATTATAGAAAATAAGTTAGAGCATGCAAAAATATCTACATTAATTGGCAAATGCTGTGTATACCTTTATACATTTACAATGACATTTTATCCAAAGCAACATACCAAATCCAAGTTAGTCTAACACAGTAGACACAGCAGTTTATATAAAAAATAAAAAAACTGACGTGCACTCTTCAGCTTGTTGAAGATCAGTCTCAGTGCCATAGGCTGGATTAGCTGCAGAGGCCTGGTAGTAGATGCTGAAAAGTCTGCTAAGAGAGCAATACAACAGACCAGTTTGGAGAGAACAAGAGCTTGGACAGGGAGTTCTGTAGCATGACCCAAAAGAAAGAGTCTGATCTAAATATGCGTCAACAATAACACCAAAGTTAGGTCAGCTGAAAACATGAGCAGTTCTGTCTTGGCAGGGTTGAGTTGATGATCATTCAACATACAGCAAGTTATTTCTGTCCAGGAGGCAAAGATGAGAGCAGCAACTGTCAGGACATCCACCTAAAATGAGAGGGAGAGAGAGAGAGAGAGAGAGAGAGAGAGAGAGAGAGAGAGAGAGAGAGAGAGAGAGAGTTGTTATTTCAATAGCGGTAATATGAAAAGCCATGTTTCTAAATGACAGACATATTGTCATGACTCACAAATGTTTGGGAATCCCTAGCAGATCCTGCAAAAATGTGAATAATTTTAACAAAAGAAGATCATACAATATGCATTTTATTTTATATTTAGTATTGTCCTGACTGAGATATTTAATATCAACAATCTTTTCCATATGGTCCATAAGTCAAAACATATCTAAAATTATTAAAATAATTACCTATATAACCCTAGATGGTTTATAAAGGTCTGAATGGTTATATAGATGATCTACGATTGTTCTTTTGTTTTGTAACTTTTCTGTTCTAAATAGTTAAACTTTTTTTTTTTCAGAAAAATCCTACAAGTAGCCTATCGCAGAGTCTTCAGTTTTCCAGCATCTTTTGCATATTTAGACCCTTTCCGGCAGTGACTGATTTTGAGATCCATCTTTTCACACAGAGAAAAACTGAGGAACTCAAACACAACTATTTAAAAAGGTGCAAACATTTACATTTAATGCTCCAGAAGGAAACATTGCATTAAGAGCTGGGGGTAAAAACGTTTTGAATTTGAAGATCGAGGGAAATTGTACTTAATTTGCCTTCTGGGAAATATGCAAGTATCTTCTGTTCTGAAGGGCAGTACTAAATGGAAAAAAAAAAAAAATTCAATAATAATTCAATAATTCAATTTCATTGTTTCATCGCTTGCAATTCATCATGTTTCTTTCTGTAGCATCAGTGAATGTTTGCACCTTTTTACAGTTGTGTTTGAGTCACTTAGTTGTCCTCAGTGTGAAAAAATTGATTTTAAAATCATACAGTCACTGCTGGAAAGTGTTTAAAATATGCAAAAGTTGCTGGAAATTTTTGTTCTGAAGAACAGCCCTACTCTAAGCCCTCACCCTTATGACCCATGCATAAAGATTAAACTACTACTACAAATAATAACAACAAAAAAGTTGATTTGTGCTACACACCTTTGGCATGCTTTTCTGCTGTAGAGCTCCACAGTTTTTCCACACGACCTAAAACCAAGAACAATATATATGACTTTGTATTGCAGTCACACATTACATACATATGTTCCACTGAGACAATGATCCGAAAGCTCAACTGGAAAGGTTCACGTACATATATATAACTTACTGTGACTTAGCTGCTTCATTGTATTACACAGGGTTGTTACTGTCTAGAACTGTCTAAGCTTCTAGCACATTTTTACAATCCAAACGATTCAGTATGTAATGAAAGTTTACTTATCCAGTTTTTACTTCAAAACTACATTTAACAACATAAATGCGCAGTCACTATAAAATGTGCTTCACACATTGTAGTTTGCGATGTTTAGTGAAAAAGCGCCTTATTATTTTAAACATTTCCCAGAGGAACAGCCTGAAACTAATTCAAACCGTTGTGGGCGGAGCTAATTAGGCGGCAATTTTGAATTTTTGTGAGTATGCACACGCGCGGAGCCTAACCGAAATCATCTTCTTATTTATCTTTTATGGCGGTTTGTGAACCAGACAAACCGGAAAAGGTAGGTATAGTTTGTGATTGGAAACTTACAGATCATTGGACAAGACACCTGTCAGTCAAGATATACAGGTGAATGACAGGTGTCTCGTCCAATGATCTGTAAGTTTCCATTCACAAACTACCTACCTTTTCCAGTTTGTCTGAATCGTTGCACGAAACACATTACCAAATCCAAAAAACACAACGACAAGTCAGACAAACCGGAAAAGGTAGGTATAGTTTGCGAATGGAAACTTACCGATGATTGGACGAGACACCTGTCACTCACCTGTATATCTTGACTGACAGGTGTCTTGTCCAATGATCTGTAAGTTTCCATTCGCAAACTATACCTACCTTTTCCGGTTTGTCTGACTTGTCGTTGTGTTTTTTGGATTTGGTAATGTGTTTTTGAATTTGTTAATTTGTTTTCGGATTTGTTAATTTGTTTTTGAATTTGTTTTCGGATTTGTTGTTTTGTTTTGTTTTTGAATTTGTTAATTTGTTTTCGGATTTGTTAATTTGTTTTTGGATTTGTTAGTGTTTTCTAATTTGTTAATTTGTTTTTGGATTTGTTAATGTGTTTTTGGATTTGTTGTTTTGTTTTTGAATTTGTTAATTTGTTTTCGGATTTGTTAATGTGTTTTTGGATTTGTTGTTTTGTTTTTGAATTTGTTAATTTGTTTTTGGATTTGTTAATGTGTTTTTGGATTTGTTGTTTTGTTTTTGGATTTGTTAATGTGTTTTTGGATTTGGTAATTTGTTTTCGGATTTGTTAATTTGTTTTCGGATTTGTTAATATGTTTTTGGATTTGTTGTTTTGTTTTTGAATTTGTTGATTTGTTTTTGGATTTGTTAATTTGTTTTTGGATTTGTTAATGTGTTTTGCACTTCTCGGCCACCGTAGTACAAGGACCTGGACGTAAAGCACAAGTTCCAGAAGGTAGAGGAGATAAAAAAAAAGTCTGGTTTTAACGGCAGACTATGTTTACAAAAGCAAAATCACAAAGTAAGGCTGCTGTAAAGGCTAGTTTTACTGTGGTAGCAAAGATTGCGAAATCAGCCCGCCCCTTTAATGAGGGAGAGTTTGTCAAAAAGTGCATGGTCAAAGTTTGTGACCAGATAAAAAGCAAGCATTTTTAAATGTGAGCCTGAGCAGAAACACCATAGCTGAGCATACATGTGAGCTCACCACCAATCTACATGAACAGCTGAAGAAAAAGGGAAAAGATTTTATTGCATACTCTCTTGCTGTGGATGAGAGCAGTGACACATCTGATACTGCCCAGCTGTCAATCTTCATCCGTGGAGTGGATTCGAGTCTGTGTGTTACAGAGGAACCTTTGGTATTAAAATCAATGCATGGCACAACCACTGGAAAAGAAATCTTTGAAGAGGTATCCAAATGTGTAAATGAAATGAGGCTGCCTTAGGATAAACTTGTGGGACTGACGACAGATGGTGCGCCCGCGATGTGCGGTCAAAAGAGTGGGCTGTTGGGCAGGATTCGGGAGAAGATGCGGGAGAACCATGCAGGTGAGCTTACAGTTTATCACTGCATCATACACCAGGAAGCGTTGTGTAGCAAAGAACTGAAAATGGAACGTTATGAGCACCATAACACGAGTAGTTAACTTCATAAGAGCCAAAGGTTTGAATCACCGGCAGTTCACGTCTATTCTGGAGGAGTTTGGTTCTGAATACACAGACGTGCCCTATCACACAGATGTGAGATGGCTAAGCCGAGGAAAAGTACTGAACAGATGTTTTGAGCTGCGCGAGAAAATCGATCAGTTTGTGGAAAGCAAAGGGAAAGACACAACAGAGCTCAGGGATAAAAAGTTTCTGTGTGAGTTGGCATTTCTGTGTGACATCCTGAGTCATCTTGATGTGCTCAACCTGCAGCTTCAGGGGCGGGGCCACGTCATAACAGACATGTACACTGCGGTGAGGGCTTTTAAAACCAAGTTGTGCCTGTGGGACACTCAGATGCTGCAAGGAAACTTCAGTCATTTTTCGTGCTGCTAAACAATAAAAGAGCAGATCTCTCCCACCATGTTGCCTAGTGCACAGTTTGCTGATAAACTCGGCGTGCTCAGCGCTGAATTTACCTGCCGATGTGCCAACTTTGAAGCCCAGAAATACAGATTTTAACTGCTCAGTAATCTGTTTGTGGTTGATGTGGATAGCGCACCAACCAACCTCCAAATGCAGCTGATTGAATTCCAGTGTGATGACACGCTCAAGTCAAAGTACGACCCTGTGTGTGCTGCACAGTTTCCATGTTTCCTCCCCGACACACTGCTCCAACTCCGTGCCCAAGCTGCTCAAACGCTCTCTATGTTCAGTAGCACATATCTGTGTGAGCAACTGTTCTCTTTATTGAAGATGAACAAAACACCACTCAGGAGTCTCACTGATGACCACCTTCACTCAATCCTGAGGATTTCTTCAGCTCAGAGCCTAAACCCAGACACTGATGCACTTGTATCTAAGAAGAGATGCAGGTATCTGGCTTCAACCAATCAGAGTAAATCAGAGTGTAGCAAACTGAGCTTGAATGAATGTTCTCTTTATGAATGGACTGTTCATAGTTAAAAGATTTTTTTTTTTATTATTGAAGAATATTATTATTATCTTTGGTTGTTTTGTTGTTGGCCAGTGAAAAAAACAGTTTTATATAATAAAGGAATTTGAAAGGCTATAAATAGAAAGAGACATAATAAGAAACAAATACCACTGATGTGTGTTTTATTTCAAAATAAATTTCTCATGTGTTTATAATATTAAACTTTGGTTGTTCCAGATTCAATGTTTACGAAAAATGAAAGTTTGTTTCCATATGAAAAGGTTCAACATTACACATCTGGAGAGACCCAAAACATGCACAATTGCAGTCAATTTTCAAATAAATTTTGAGTTTGGCCCATGACTTCGTCCCAGTTTTTAGTTTAGGCCCACTGTAAATTTGAGTTTGACACCCCTGATGTAGATCATTGTTACATTTAGTTACTAAACTCTGGAATAGTCTTCCTGACAGTGTTCGAGGCTCAGACACACTCTCCCAGTTTAAGTGCAGATTAAAAACGTATCTTTTTAGCAAAGCCTACACATAACATACGTCACATATCATAAACTTGTGCTCCAGAACATCTGATCAAATGCACATTATCAACTTGTGCTGTTAATATCATGAACTGCAGCTACGCTAATTTCTCTCCACTGCTTCTCTTTCTCTCCCCATCCCGAGGCATCCTGAGGTTTGGACAGCTCCAGTCACGTCCCACCTCATAAAGATTATGGACCTTTAAAGAAATAGATGCGGAACTCGCAAACATCCCGTACCACCCAGAGACGTACCAGCGCCAATTGGATCCCACTTCATGTGTGGAGTTTTGACATTGGACCTCCTACAGTGTTTAAAGGCTCTGGCATGGAGAAGCTGGTGTTGGATCTGTGATGATTGCAAATGTTGAGCTCAGTAGCTCTTACTTTTATAACCACAAATGACTGTATAAGACTGTAGAAAGAACATTACTTATAATCTTACACTCCAGTGCTCATGTTAGTTCTCACTCTCCAGTGTTCTGTATTGTTGAAAGATTTATGATCAATCTCTTGATGTCACCCAAATGAGGATGGGTTTCCCTTTTGAGTCTGGTTCCTCTCAAGGTTTCCTCCTCATGTCATCTAAGGGAGTTTTTCCTCGCCTTGCTCATCAGGGATAAATGCACACCATTCACCTTGACTGTTGATTTCTGTAAAGCTGCTTTGAGACAATGTCTGTTGTGAAAAGCGCTATCGAAATAAACTTGACTTGACTTGATTCAATCTTCTTCTTCTTCTTTCGGCTTCTTCCATTAGGGGTTGCCACAGCGGATCATCTGTCTCCAAACCCCCCTCTCCTCCACATCTGCCTCTTTAAACCCAACTACCTACCATCCTCAGCACCTACCTAACCTTGTCTCCAAAACGTCCTACATGCGCTGATACTCTAATAATCTCATTTCTAATCCTGTCCATCGTCGTCACTCCCAACGAAAAACTGAACATCTTCAGCTCTGCTACCTTCAGCTCCACCTCCTGTCTTTTACTCACTGCCACTGTCTCTAAACCATACAACATCTCAGGTCTCACCACAGTCCTATAAACTTTCCCTTTCACTTTCGCAGATACCCTACTATCACAAATCACTCCTGCTATCACTCTTCTCCACCCTGCCTGCACTCTTTTCTTCACTTTTTTAACACACACTTCATTACTTTGCACTGTTGATGCCAGGTGCCTGAACTTTTCCACCTTCTCCACCTCTTCTTCCTGCAACTGCACCCCTTCACTGCCCTCCCTCTCATTCACAAACATGTACTCTGTCTTACTCCTACAGACTTTCATTCCCCTTCTCTCCAGGGCGTACCTCCACCTCTCCAGGTTCTTCTCAACCTGCTCCCTACTCTCACCACAAATCACAATATCATCTGCAAACATCATAGTCCATGGAGACTTGATCCTTGATGCAGCTCCACCTCCACCTTGAACCATTCTGTAGTTCCTACTGCACACTTCACTGCTGTCACACTGTCCTCATACATGTCCTGCACCACCCTCACATACTTCTCTCCCACACCTGACTTCCTCATACAATACCACAACTACTTCTTCTTCTTCTTCTTCTTTCGGCTGCTCCCATTAGGGGTCGCCACAGCGGATCATTCGTCTCCATACCACCCTGTCCTCTACATCTGCCTCTTTCACACCAACTACCTGCATGTCTTCCCTCACCACATCCATGAACCTCCTCCTTGGCCTTCCTCTTTTCCTCCTACCTGGTGGCTACATCCTCAGCATTCTTCTACCGATATAATTCATGTCCCTCCTCTGCACATGTCCAAACCATCTCAATCTCGCCTCCCTCACCTTGTCACCAAAACATCCTACATGCGCTGTCCCTCTAATAAACTAATTTATTACTTCAGCTCCACCTCCTGTCTTTTACTCACTGCCACTGTCTCTAAACCATACAACATCTCAGGTCTCACCACAGTCCTATAAACTTTCCCTTTCATTCTTGCAGATACCCTACTATCACAAATTCCTTCTGTTACTCTTCTCCACCCTGCCTGCACTCTTTTCTTCACTTCTTTAACACACTCTTCATTACTTTGCACTGTTGACCCCAGGTACTTGAACTCCTCCACCTTCTCCACCTCTTTTCCCTGCAACCGCATCACTCCACTGCCCTCCCTCTCATTCACACACATGTACTCTGTCTTACTCCTACTAACTTTCATTCCCCTTCTCTCCAGCGCATATCTCCACCTCTCCAGGCTCTTCTCAACCTGCTCCCTACTCTCACCACAAATCACAATATCATCTGCAAACATCATAGTCCAGGGAGACTCCTGTCTGACCTCGTCCGTCAACCTTTCCATCACCACTGCAAACAGGAAAGGGCTCAGGGCCGATACTTGATGCAGTGCAACCTTCACCCTGAACCAATCTGTCTTTCCTACTGCACACTTCACTGCCGTCACACTGTCCTCATACATGTCCTGCACCACCCTCACATACTTCTCTGACACACCTGACTTCCTCATACAATACCACAACTCCTGTCTTGGCACTCTGTCGTACGCATTCTCTAAATCCACAAATACACAATGCAATTCCTTCTGTCCTTCTATATACAGTACAGACCAAAATTTTGGACACACCTTCTCATTCAAAGAGTTTTCTTTATTTTCATGACTATGAGTCACACTGAAGGCATCAAGGGCTATTTGACCAAGAAGGAGAGTGATGGGGTGCTGTGCCAGATGACCTGGCCTCCACAGTCACCAAACCTAAACCCAATCGAGATGGTTTAGGGGTGAGCTGGACCGCAGAGTGAAGGCAAAAGGGCTAACAAGTGCCAAGCATCTCTCGGGGAACTCCTTCAAGACTGTTGGAAGACCATTTCAGGTGACTACCTCTTGAAGCTCATCAAGAGAATGCCAAGAGTGTGCAAAGCAGTATTCAAAGCAAAAGGTGGCTACTTTGAAGAACCTAGAATATGACATTTTTCAGTTGTTTCACACTTTTTTGTTATGTATATAATTCCATGGATATACTTCTCCATCAACATCCTCAAAGCAAATAATGCATCTGTGGTGTTCTTCCTCGGCATGAAACCATACTGTTGCTCACAGATAGTCACCTCTTCTCTCAGCCTGGCTTCCACTACTCTTTCCCATAACTTCATGGTGTGACTGATCAACTTAATTCCCCTGTAGTTACTGCAGGTCTGCACATCTCCTTTATGCTTAAAGATCGGTACCAGCACACTTCTTCTCCATTCCTCAGGCATCTTCTCACCTTCCAAAATCCTGTTACACAATCTGGTTAAAAACTCCACTGCCATCTCTCCTAAACATCTCCATGCTTCTACCGGTATGTCATCTGGTCCAACCGACTTTCCATTCTTCATCCTCTTAATCGCTGCTCTCACTTCCTCCTTACTAATTTTATCTACATCCTGCTTTACCAACTCCACATCATCCAACCTTCTCTCTCTCTGATTTTCCTCATTCATCAGCTGCTCAAAATACTCCCTCCACCTTCTCAACACACTCTCCTCACTAGCCAACACATTTCCCTCTCCATCCTTTATTGCTCTAACTTGCAGCACATCCTTCCCAGCTCGGTCCCTGTGCCTGGCCAATCGGTACAAATCCTTTTCTCCTTCCTTAGTGTCCAACCTCTCATACAGCTCCTCATATGCCTTTTCCTTGGCTTTTGCCACATCCCTTTTTACCTGCTGCCGCATCTCCTTGTACTCCTGCCTACTTTTCTCATCACTCTGTCTATCCCACATTTGTTTTGCCAGCTATTTCTCCTTATGCTCTCCTGCACTTTCTCATTCCACCACCATGTCTCCTTGTCTTGCTTTCTATTTCCAGATGTCACACCAAGTACTTTTCTAGCTGCCTCCCTCATCACTTCTGCAGTAGTTGCCCAATCATCCAGCAACTCTTCACCACCACCGAGCCCCTGTCTGACCTCTTCCCTGAACTTTACACTACACTCTTCCTCCTTCAGTTTCCACCATCTTATTCTTCTTTCAGTCCTCACTCTCCTCATACTCTTCTTCTTCACCTCCAAAACCATCCTACAGACCACCATCCGATGCTGTCTAGCTCCACTGTCCCCTGCCAACACCTTACAGTCTCCAATCTCCTTCAGGTTGCATCTCCTGCAAAGCACATAGTCCACCTGTGTGCACCCTCCTCCACTCTTATATGTCACCCTATGATCCTCCTTCTTCTTAAAATACGTGTTCACCACTGCCATTTCCATCCTTTTAGCAAAATCTACCACCATCCGCCCTTCCACATTCCTCTCCTTAAAACCATACCTACCCATCACCTCCTCATCACCTCTGTTCCCTTCAGCTACATGTCCATTAAAGTCTGTCAATACCACAACTACGCTTTCTCCAAATCCACAAACACAATGCACCTTCTCTGACCTTCTCTTTACTTCTCATCTCATTATATCATACGAAAAGTGCCGTTTTATTCTCCAAAATTCAGCTTGATTACAAATGTGATATTGATTTTATACAACACTTTAATAATCAAATAGTTAATATAAATAGATTAACGTTTTAGACACTATATTCCCTGTTTTTGTTGTGCGTTTCAGAGAAACATGATGTTTTGTTCCTGAATGAATCACCCGTTTAAATTGTTCGGTTCAAACGCAATGATTCATTTATTAAAAGATAATTGCTGCCACCTACTGGCGGTTTAAATTTCACATTTAAAGTATCTCAAAAAAAATTTTTTATTACCTCAAATATCACTATTCAACGTTTTATGTTCAAAATATCCAAACATTATTTATGCATTTGCAGGATAAAGGTTAAATACATGTCCCTATAAGCTGCATTAAACAGTGTGTTAATACAACTAAATGCCACCTTGAAAAGATCACTTTTGTTGATACTTTCATTTGCTTGGTAACAGCAAAAACGTCTTATTATTTTAATAGGCTGATTAAATGTAAGAATTTGACTCACTTTACACTTTAAGGAAGAAAATAGCTTTAAGTAAAATCAATTTAAACTTAGAGGAAACGATTAATTACTGTCACTATTGTGCACTGACCACCACACAATAAAAAAAAAAAAAAACATTATTAAAAAAAAATTTAATGAGTAAGTTGTCCACGGTAGTCCTTTAGGTAACAGCATAACATCATATTTAGCAAAATATCGTCTAATTATTGTTATCGATTAAATCAAATAATTATCAAGATATTTTTTGTCAATATCGCGCATCCCTAGTTGCCAGTAAATCATCTCGTCTCAGTCACACCGCTGTCACATGCTCACGTTGATTGTGTGACTGACTGCATTTACAAACCCAATTCCAAAAAAGTTGTCAGACTGTACAAATTGTGAATAAAAACAGAATGCAATGATGTGGAAGTTTCACATTTCAATATTTTATTCAGAACACAACATAGATGACGTATCAAATGTTTAAACTGAGAAAATGTATCATTTTAAGGTAAAAATAAGTTGATTCTAAATTTCATGGCATCAACACATCTCAAAAAAGTTGGGACAAGGCCATGTTTACCACTGTGTGGCGTCCCCTCTTCTTTTAATAACAGTCTGCAAACGTCTGGGGACTGAGAAGACAAGTTGCTCAGGTTTAGAAATAGAAATGTTGTCCCATTCTTGTCTAATACAGGCTTCTAGTTGCTCAACTGTCTCAGGTCTTCTTTGTCGCATTTTCCTCTTTATGATGCGCCAAATGTTTTCTATGGGTGAAAGATCTGGACTGCAGGCTGCCATTTCAGTACCCGGGTCCTTCTTCTACACAGCCATGATGTTGTAATTGATGCAGTATGTGGTCTGGCATTGTCATGTTGGAAAATGCAAGGTATTCCCTGAAAGAGACGACGTCTGGATGGGAGCATATGTTGTTCTAGAACTTGGATATACTTTTCAGCATTGATGGTGCCTTTCCAGATGTGTAAGCTGCCCATGCCACACGCACTCATGCAACCCCATACCATCAGAGATGCAGGCTTCTGAACTGAGCGCTGATAACAACTTGGGTTGTCCTTATCCTCTTTAGTCCGGATGACATGGTATCCCAGTTTTCCAAAAAGAACTTCATATTTTTATTCGTCTGACCATAGAACAGTTTCCACTTTGCCACAGTCTATTTTAAATGAGCCTTGGCCCAGAGAAAACACTGGATCATGTTTAGATATGGCTTCTTTTTTGACCTATAGAGGTGAATGACACAGTGGATCGTGTTCACCAACAATGTTTTCTGGAAGTATTTCTGAGCCCATGTTGTGATTTCCATTACAGTAGCATTCCTGTATGTGATGCAGTGCCGTCTAAGCGCCCGAACTTTACGGGGCATCCAGTATGGTTTTCCGACCTTCAACCCTTACACACAGAGATTGTTCCAGATTCTTAGAATCATTGGATGAAATTATGCACTGTAGATGATGATAACTTTAAACTCATCGCAATTTTTCTCTGAAGACTCCTTTCTGATTTTGCTACACTATTTTTCACCGCAGCATTGGGGGAATTGGTGATCCTCTGCCCATCTTGAATTCTGAGAGACACTGCCACTCTGAGAGGTTTTTTTTATACCCAATCATGTTGCCAATTGACCTATTAAGTTGCAAATTGGTCCTCCAGCTGTTCCTTACATGTAGATTTAACTTTTCCAGCCACTTATTGCTACCTGTCCCAACTTTTTTGGAATGTGTAGCTCTTATGAAATCCAAAATGAGCCAATATTTGGCATGACATTTCAAAATGTCTCACAAATTTCAACATTTGATATTTTATATACAGTATATTCTATTGTGAATAAAATATAATATTTAGTATATGAGATTTTGTTTATGAGATTTGTAAATTATTGCATTCCTTCTTTATTCACAATTTGTACAGTGTCCCAACTTTTTTGGAATCGAGTTTGTAATCCTCAATGCCAATATTTGAATTTGAAGCCTGAAAGCAAAAGCTTTTCTGCTCTTTTTTTTGCTGATGTTGCAAATGTGGGCATGTGCCATGAGAGAAAACCATTTGCTAAAAAATTGTAAATTTAATTCATATGAAAAAGAATAATTCAGGCAGATAAAGTGTGTTTTTTGTTCAGTTGCATTGTTCATGCATTTCATGTAAAACGTCCGGTGAGGAAAATGAAAACGTAACTTGCCAATGGCTTCATTGTACTCGCATTCGATTTACCATAAATTACATAATTTTCTTTTACAATCCAGTGACAGTTCTCTCTCTCTCTCTCTCTCTCTCTCTCTCTCTCTCTCTCTCTCTCTCTCTCTCTCTGGGTGATCTCTGCTGCCATCTACTGTTACAGAAATAGAGAGGCAATGCTTGAAAAATGTGTATTGGGCAAATGAGGCTGCTTCTGTGTCTATCTCTAACTCTCCCTCACAGGAACAAATTTGTGTATCAACAGGCAACTGTCCTACACCGTACTCTGTTCCTATTCAGGAGGATCCCAGGAGAAAAATTCCTCAAAAAAATTGTGTATTTTCTTTTTTTTTTTCATGGTGATTCACATAAAACAGCAGTTAACTCCATTGCACCAGTTCTGAAAAAAGCTGAGCTCATTCCAAATTCACACAGTTTAGGGTCCAAATGGTCTAATTGTTAGAGACAGATAGGGAAGTCACCAGGACAATGTAGGATTAAGGAAAGATGCTGTACACTTGTTAGTCCATCCAAAATCTGATCTAGATTCTGATCAGAATCTTATCTAATCTCATAGATTATGACAATCTGTATTAGCCAAATAGGGTCAAAAAAATGTAAAATATTAATTTTTCTAATTTCTAAAATGTTTTATTTAATTAATTAATTTCATTTGTGCCACTTTAATTCATTATGCAATTTATTTTATTATTTATTCTCTTTTATTTATTAGATTTTTTAATAAATATTCTAAAATATTATTTTATATATTATTTTTTCAAGCAGGCATTTTATTTTAATTTCTTTCAAAAATGTAAACTGTTGCTGTTCACAAATGTTTATAATAATAAACTGTGTTAATAAATAAAAAGCGACAAGCGATTTAATGTTTTGCATTTCTTCCCCCAATCGTACTGAAAAATGTACCGTGACCTAAAAACTGAGGCACGTACCGAGCCGTGAATTTTGTGCACAGTTACACTGCTACCATGCAGAGAATCTGCAAACACAACAATCTCTCCTTTCTGTGCAGCATTGAATATCACACTAACTCTTTTTCCAATATAAATTAGTTTTATTTTATTTCTATTGCACTTTCAGCAACAGGCATTGTACCCAATCAGATTTTGCAGAAATAAATTGATTACAAATATAAATTTGAAATGTAGAAATTAGTCCCAATAAGTTTATCTATAATACACAAGGTAGTGGCAAGAAAAATCTCCCTGAGATGGTATGAGGAAAAAACCTTTAGAGGAACCAGACTTAAAAGCAAACCTATCCACTAAACTGTAGACATAAACCACTGTAGCAGACCAATACCAAGTTTAACATTCCTCAGTCACTTAATAGTTTCTCCAGATCTGCTCCTTTACCTAGGAAACACAAAGTGCGTGATTAAACAAATATGTTGACTGAAAGCTTAACCTAACCTGTATCTTTTGTTCAAAGAAGGTGTGGTGGATCATAACTGACCAAAATTTCTATCAGGTACTGTGGCATGAGACAGTTTATTAATATTAATGCCATTAAAATCTACATGACCTTCAAATGAAAGACTGGAGTCAATAATTACACCAAGGTCTTTTCCTCCTGCACATAGTAAGACAAAAAGACCATCCAGGGTAGACATGGGGTTTTATGTGGAGATATGGTTTTTTATGGGTATAATAGGGGTTTTTATGGGTAGAATAGGGTTTTTTTATAGGTAGATATGTTTTTTTTTTTTTGGGTAGATATAGGTTTTTATGGGTAGACATGGGGTTTGTATGGGTAGACATGGGTTTTTATGGGGTATTATGGGTAGACATGGGTTTATATGGGTAGATATGGGTTTTATGGGTTTTTATGAGTAGTTATGGGTTTTTATGAGTAGATATGGGTTTTATGGGTTTTTATGAGTAGATATGGGTTTTTATGGGTAGATATGTGTTTTTATCTGGCACATGCCGATGTTTAGAAATCAGGGCAACAGATGGCTAATGAAGACATTGTATTTTGGCAGATTTTTGTTTCCTTCTTCTCATAAAACCTGGCAGTTAATTAATATGACGTGATAAAGACAGTTGTTCAAATTAAACATTTATTGAACAACACAAGCCTCTACATCAGTGCACTTGTTAGCAGGTTTTGGTATCCGTGTCGACCTGTAACCTAAACTACAGCTCCAGAAAGTAACTCATTCTCTCTCCAAATGCAGCATCATATTTAACCAATATAATATATCAGACTAGATTAAGAATGAAGGATAAGAATGATAAGAGCCCGAGACACACCAAGCTCATGGTCAGTTTTTTTGGCTCTAATCGGACCGTGGCAGCTGTTTTTCGGACGATCCTGTGTGACAAGTGTTTCTATCTCATCTAATTTACAATAGGTTTACTATAGTCTGTTATATTAATGGTTATATTAGAATACATTTTAAGGTTGTCAAAGTTAAAAACTGTATTAAGGTTGTCACTGTTAAAAACTAGACGAGTAATATTGAGAAGTGGGATGTAGATAATTCTGATCCTTTTATTGGTTGATTATTCGTCGATCTATTGGTAATGCCTCAGGGCTTCTGTAGGGGGATTGCATGCGCGCGCTTCTCTTCCTCATTCAATACAGACGAGTGAAGGCGAGAGCTGCGTCATGTGTGTTTCTTGAACCTTCTCCCGTTACTTTTCCCCTTTTTAAGGTACTTACCAATCACAAAGCAATGTAGATAATAACATATGTTTATAATGCATTTCGTTATGGTGTTATGGTTTTATATGGGTAAAATAGAGACTTTTGCGTTATTTAAAGAGTTTCGTGCTAACTGCAAAGATGTGTAACTTTATGCTAGCAGTTGGAGACCTCGTGGCTCCGTCGTGACCGAGTCTCGACATATATGAGTGTGTACTGTGTCGTTTGTGTTTAAGCTAGTTACTACTTCATACATGTACACATATTTCTGCTGTAAAGTTATTTTGTATTTATCACTACAAGGGTGAATCCATGTGATGCTGAGATACTGAATACTGCTGGATGCTGTTAAAAGTACAATTCATTTTTGTGTTACTTGAGAACTCATTTAAAAAGGAGTATTAAAATGTATTTTGATAACTTTAAAACAATTAACATTTTATATGGTAATTAAGTTAAAAAGATAATTTAGAGAGCATTAAAAATGTCGTGACTGGTTGATGAGTGCACAAATGTTGAAATGTATGTTTTCTTGTATACATTGTTCAAAAGCATTCAATACAGACGAGTGAAGGCGAGAGCTGCGTCATGTGTGTTTCTTGAACCTTCTCCCGTTACTTTTCCCCTTTTTAAGGGTACAACATTTTGGAGGCACCGCTGGGATGTTTGGCTTAAGGATCACCCCTGAGCTGTAAGTGGAGTCCTTGCATTGATCATCCCTTCAAACAACCCAGGTATCCGAGAAAAGAGTTCAGCAAGGCAGTGGAAGTGGTCTTCAGACAAATCTGGCATCTTGTATCCTGAAGTGAGCAAAACTGACCACTAGGGTGTAGCAAAAAGCCATTAAGTCAGATTAACCTTCATTTAACTGTCTGTGTCCTCTCTAATAAAATGGAGTCTGAATTGGAGTAACTGCAACTGGAGATTAAAGGAGCATTGTACAAACTGACTATTGAACAGCTGATTAAATTATGCAATACACTGCAGATTTCAGGACCAGGGAAAGAACATGTAACTGGTAAAACTCGCAGTCAAGTGATTTCACATGTAATAAAGTATCTTGAACGGGAAGAATTGGCCAACCTAGAGGATGAGGGTATGTCAGACCTTCTCAGTGTACACGACATAATAGATAAAATCAATACGGCAACGGACGGAAGTGAATATGAAATCTCCAGCCAAATTGAGTTACAGGAAAACCTACAGAAAGAGGTAGAGGCGTTAAGGCTTTCGTTGAAAGAAAAGAGAACGCAATGTATGACCTAATGAAAACAAGCACGAACCCCCCTGCCAGTTCCAGCAAGCCAGAGAAAAATATGGCCTCAGCATCCCTTAATGGCTCCATGTGGCGCAAAGATTTTAAGATATCTGGCCAGATAGGTGAGCCAGGGCAAAAAGATAAGCTAACATTTTCTAGCCTGGCCAAACAAATTGAAACTGGGCTCAGCAAAGACTATCCAGAGTCAGAGATTATTGATGCTGTAATCCGTGCTATCACACCAGGTTTGCAGTTACGAAGTTACCTTGAAGGGAAAGACAAATTAACACTGCCTGCCCTTCGTAGGATCCTGAGGTGTCATTACCAGGAGAGAGGCGCAACAGAGTTATATAAACGACTCACTTCTGAGGTTCAAAATAGTAAAGAGACCCCTCAAAACTTCCTGCTCAGGGCAATGGATCTGAGACAAAAAATCCTGTTTGCTTCTC
This sequence comes from Silurus lanzhouensis, assembly GCA_039877035.1. Classification (NCBI taxonomy): domain Eukaryota; kingdom Metazoa; phylum Chordata; class Actinopteri; order Siluriformes; family Siluridae; genus Silurus; species Silurus lanzhouensis. The sequence continues at coordinate 86,892 of JBCEWE010000552.1, read as the reverse complement.
AGGAAGCTGATTCAAGTCTAAAATATGACCCAGTATTAGTCCAGAGTCTGTTTATGCATACAGTCCTAACTGGCCTCCAGAGTGACAATATTAAAGGTGACCTACAGCCCTACCTCCTCCAGACAGATACCTCAGATGAGCTGCTGTTGGAGAAATTGAACATTTCATGTGCCAATGAAAAAGAGAGGCAGGACAAAAAGAAACATGCTGCCCCATCACGTGTAACTAATGTGAATACTGTACAGTCAAGTGAAGTTCTGATGGAAAAGAAAACCGCCACCTCACAAAGTTCAGCTATACTTCCCCCTGATCTGCTTGCAGAAATCAAAGAAATGCGCTCTGACATGGTGCTATTGAAAGACTTGAAAACTGAGATCTGTCAAATCAGGGAAACCATACAAAGACCCACAACTGCACCGCCACAGTGCCTCTCACCAAGCAGAGAACCAGCAATTGTACCCTCCCCTTACCCAGTGTTTTCACCCTCACAATCCTCACCTTATAATGCTGATTCAAATGACATGCCATTTTACCACCAGCAGGCACCAACGGCAGTGCAGGAATATCGACCAGCATTCAGCCCTGGGCGGATGAGAGAGACAGCCCAGTTCCAGCAGAGGTTTGCACCACAGAGGTTTTACCCAGCACGACGCCCTCAGCCAAGGTGTCTCTCCTGTACTCAAGCAGGTGAGGAGTACTGTCAGCACTGCTTTAGATGTGGAAGCAGTGAACACTTCAGAGCAGGTTGTAAAGCACAGAGACCAGTGGAGCCCGCTCGGAGAATCCCTTTAAACTAAGAGGGGTTGCCCCCTTGGGACATGGAGCAACCAGTGATATCGATAAGTCCCATTTTTGTGCAGGCTGTAAAGAAGAGAAAGGATGTAGGGAATTAAAATGTTGTTCAGTTTGTAAAATCACTCTATACTGTTCAAAAGAGTGTCAGGGAAACCATTGGCCCACACACAAAAGACTTTGTAAGCCATATGCATGTTCAGTTATCAAGAAGCAGGCAACTCAGTCACAAGATAAAGTAAAGTGCAAGGAAAAGCTGGGTCCAGAGAAAATAGCTACTGTAAGTGAGTTAGTGGGAAAGAAGTGTGTCATCTGGTGTTTCCTGCACAAACAGAAAATCCAGGCACTTTGGGATACAGGTTCCCAAGTGTGTGCTATTGATGAGGTATGGAAAAACAGCCATTTACCTGATGTTCCTCTCAGAGACGTATCAGAGCTAGTTGACCCTCTTGACCCTTTGCAAATCGAAGCAGCCAATGGAACAGAAATGCCGTATGTTGGATGGCTCGAAGTGTCCTTTAAACTAACTGCTGGTGACGATGAGCTGAGAATACCCATGTTAGTGTTAAAAGGCAAACAACAACAATGTCCTATTATTGGCTTCAATGTCATCGAGCGTCTTGTCCTAGATAATCTACGAGGTCAAACGAAGCATGTGGATAAAGACAACCTTGTGATGGCAGTAAGGATGGCTTTTCCTCATCTCAGGAAAAACAAAGCCAAAATATTTATTAATGCTGTGAGTGTAGGACAGACATGTGACTATAATGTGAAGACAGCCAATGAGAGAGTCAGTGTGCCTAAACATACCTCCATCCAAATTGAGTGTCGAGTACAGGCCCCAGTTTTCAGAGAGGATAAGACTTTTATCTTTGAACCTGATGATAACCCACGTTGGCCTGAAGGACTAGAGTTTTGTGACACGCTTGTGTCAGTAAAGGCAGGGATGACCCCAAAAATTATTGTCACTGTGCAAAACCCTACAAGTCATGACATTATTCTGTCAGGAAGGACTGTTATTGGAACTGTACAGTCAGCCGGGTCAGTGTATCCTGCCAACATATTTAAAACAGACAACCTACCAACCGCATCCATTCACCATGTCCAGGCTCAAAATCCTATTGGAAGTACCCCTACCGAAGAACAATGGGAACCTCCTGTTGATTTGACTCACCTTAATGAACATCAGAGGCAGACAGTCAGTCAGATGTTAAGAGAAGAGTCAGAGTCATTCTCCAGGTCTGATAATGACATAGGCTGTGCAGAGAATCTTCAATTGGATATTTCACTAAAAGACAGTGAGCCAGTGTCAAGAACTTACCTCTCTGTTCCAAAACCTTTATATAGAGAGATGAAAGACTATTTACAGGACTTGATAGCACAAGGGTGGGTTGAAAAGTCGACCTCTTCCTACTCCTCTCCAGTTGTTTGTGTCAGAAAAAAAGATGGTACTATGCGCTTATGCATTGACTACAGGGAGCTCAACAAGAAAACCTATCCAGACCGCCATCCCATCCCCAGAGTGCAGGACATTATGGACACCCTTGGAGGAAACACCCTCTTTTCACTGCTGGATCAGGGTAAGGCGTACCACCAGGGATTCATGGCAAAGGGAAGTAAACATTTAACAGCTTTTGTTACCCCATGGGGCCTATATGAGTGGGTTCGGATCCCGTTTGGACTCATGAATGCACCTGCAGCATTCCAACATTGCATGGAACAGTGCTTAGAAGGCTTAAGGGATGAAATCTGTGTGCCATATCTCGATGATGTTCTTGTGTTTAGCAGAACGTTTGAGGATCATGTCAGTGACGTCAGAAAGGTGCTGCAACGGCTGAGGGAGCATGGGATTAAACTGAAACCCAGAAAATGTGACCTGTTTAAGACAGAAGTGCGGTACCTTGGGAGAATTGTGTCTGCTGAGGGAAACAGAATGGACCCTGCTGATACTGCTGCGGTAAGAGCCCTAAAAGATAAGCAACCAGGTACTGTTGGCGAGTTGAGAGCAATTTTAGGAATGTTGAGTTATTACCGGCAGTATATCAAGGATTTTTCACGTATTGCCAGCCCTTTGTATGACCTGCTCAAAGCACCTGTTGAGATTGAGACCCTGAAAAATAAAAAGAGAAAGTGGCAAACAAAACGAAACAGTAGAGGAGTTCCATCCAACACAGCAATTGAGTGGTCTGATGTGCATCAAACCATATTGGAACGGTTGATAGAATGTTTTATTCAGCCCCCTGTTCTAGGTTTCCCAGAATATTCCCAGCCGTTCATCCTCCATACTGACGCTTCCAATCAGGGGCTAGGGGCGGTATTGTATCAAAGACAGAATGGAAAGCTACGTGTGATTGCTTATGGGTCCCGTACTTTGACTGCGGCAGAAAAGAATTATCATTTGCACTCAGGCAAGTTAGAGTTTCTAGCCCTAAAGTGGGCGATCACAGAGAAATTTCGCGACTACTTATACTATGCACCATTCTTCACTGTCTACAGTGACAATAATCCACTCACCTATGTGCTGTCCACTGCTAGACTGAATGCAACAGGCTGCCGCTGGGTAGCAGAGCTGGCCGACTTCCATTTCACAATAAAATACCGCCCTGGTAAAGAAAATATTGATGCAGATAGTTTGTCCAGAATGCCTTTGGATGAGGTGACGTTTATGAAAGAGTGTTCAGAGGAAATGTCGTATGATGTGATTGGAGCAGCGACACAAGCAGTGGAAAGTCAGGATGAGTCAAGCGTATCTTGGTCCATGGGTATCTCAGCTGAATGTGAAACGCTAACTACAGACACATTACTCCGTCCACTAACATCAGGACAAGTTAAAAATGACCAGAGGAATGACCCCACTGTGGGACCCGTGGTTCAGTTCAAATTGACAGGAGATAAACCATCAGGTCACAAACTAAGACAGCTCAGCCCACAGATTACAAGCCTTCTTAGAGAGTGGGACAAACTGGACATGAATGAAAACGGGGTATTGTACAGGAAAACAACAAGTAGAAAACAACTGGTTCTTCCAGAAAAATATAAAAGTACTGTGTTAAAGGAACTTCAAGATGAAATGGGCCACCAAGGTGTAGACAGGACTACATCACTGATCCGAGACCGGTTTTACTGGCCCTATATGCAAAAAGACATAGAAGACTATGTCACAAGGAAGTGTGCATGTCTCAAACACAAGAAGCCAAGTCGTGAGACCAGAGCCCCGATGACGAGCATTGTCACCACTCAACCATTCGAACTTGTCTCAGTAGATTTCTTGCATCTTGACAAGTGTAAAGGTGGCTATGAATATATTCTTGTAATCATTGACCACTTTACACGTTTTGCCCAGGCATACGCCACAACTTCAAAATCAGGAAAAACAGCAGCAGACAAAATATTTAATGACTATACACTTAGATTTGGCTTCCCCACAAGAATACACCACGATCAAGGTGGTGAATTTGAAAACCAACTGTTCACACAACTGAAAAAGTACTGTGGAGTTGCTGGGTCAAGAACTACTCCCTACCACCCCCAAGGGAATGGACAGGTAGAGCGGTTTAACCGAACACTACTTCAAATGTTAAAGACCCTCACAGAGAGACAAAAAAATAACTGGAAAGACTCCCTAAACAAACTGACCTTTGCATACAATTGTACTCGCAGTGAAGTGACAGGATTTTCCCCCTTTTACTTACTGTATGGACGCTCCCCACGGTTGCCAGTTGACATGTTATTCAACTTGACCTCAGAACAAGGAAACTGTAATCACCATCACTACATGGAAAAGTGGAAGGAGGGCATGGAAGAAGCCTATGAGATCACAAGAGAGAATGCTCACAAAGCTACGATTAGAAGTAAGAAACATTATGACAGTAAAACTAAAAGCTCAGTATTACAGCCTGGAGATCGTGTTTTAATCAGAAACATGACACCTCGTGGGGGTACAGGAAAACTGAGGAACCATTGGGAGGATATTATCCACACAGTTGTGCGCCAAGTGAATCCAGATATTCCCGTTTATGAACTCAGACCTGAGAAAGGAAAAGGGAAATCAAGGGTTTTACATCGTAACCTTCTCCTCCCATGTGACCACCTGCCCCTTGAAACGACAGTGCAGCCAAGAGCAAGGAAAAGGAATGTGGAGCAAATAGAGGAAGCACAGCCGTCAGACGAAGAGGATGATGGAGAGGAGTATTATCCAGTGTCACTTAAGCAGCAATCTGAGCTTTGCTCACCTGAGACAATGAACCCTGTGTGTAGTACACCTCCGGAGCTCGAATGCACACAGGCTAAGGAAAACATGCCACCTGAGCCAGATAGAGAACAAGTAACGACAAACCAAATGGAAACCTCATTGGAGGGAGAGGACAGTTTTGTTGAGGATATGTCTTTAGAGGAAGCTGTCCCCTTGCTTGTTTCAAGTGGTGAGATGCTTCAGCGGCCCAGACGACAGCACAGACGGCCGAGAGTTTTCACGTATGATAAGCTTGGATCACCAACCTGCCAAAACATTAGGACATTACAAAAACCAAATTGGAGGGTTCCGTGGACATACATTGCACAGCCACATCACTTACAATACTTATGTTACTAAGCGCATGAAAGATAGAAACTGAACTGAGTAAATGCATACACATTACACTCAAAATGGACTGTTCAGCACAGAATACACATTCAAATGGACTGTTGAACATAAGGTGGACTGTGGTTACACCCTACACTCACATTCATATGACACTGTTGCAGTGAATCACACCACACTCGTGGACCTTTGTAAAAGGGGAGTGTAATTTACTTAAAACATGTTGCACAAACAGAACTGTTAACACGGCAGTCATGTGCCTAAGTGGACACGAAATAGAGACCAAAACAGGGAACAAAGACATTAAAAGATATTGGGTACTTACCTGTGCTTGAAGGAATGTATGAAAAGAGTTCCAGTCTTTAATATTGCACTATTTAAGATACGATGTAGCAGAAGTGTTAATCTGAAATAACCGTGCATTGTGTGTTGATTAATAGAGTATGGTTTAAACTTTATTTATTTTTATTTTTATTTGCACTAAAGGTCAAAGGTTACATTCGGATGTTGGGGACAACATCAATTTTGAGGGGGAGTATGTGACAAGTGTTTCTATCTCATCTAATTTACAATAGGTTTACTATAGTCTGTTATATTAATGGTTATATTAGAATACATTTTAAGGTTGTCAAAGTTAAAAACTGTATTAAGGTTGTCACTGTTAAAAACTAGACGAGTAATATTGAGAAGTGGGATGTAGATAATTCTGATCCTTCTATTGGTTGATTATTCGTCGATCTATTGGTAATGCCTCAGGGCTTCTGTAGGGGATTGCATGCGCGCGCTTCTCTTCCTCATTCAATACAGACGAGTGAAGGCGAGAGCTGCGTCATGTGTGTTTCTTGAACCTTCTCCCGTTACTTTTTCCCTTTTTAAGGTACTTACCAATCACAAAGCAATGTAGATAATAACATATGTTTATAATGCATTTCGTTATGGTGTTATGGTTTTATGGGTAAAATAGAGACTTTTGCGTTATTTAAAGAGTTTCGTGCTAACTGCAAAGATGTGTAACTTTATGCTAGCAGTTGGAGACCTCGTGGCTCCGTCGTGACCGAGTCTCGACATATATGAGTGTGTACTGTGTCGTTTGTGTTTAAGCTAGTTACTACTTCATACATGTACACATATTTCTGCTGTAAAGTTATTTTGTATTTATCACTACAAGGGTGAATCCATGTGATGCTGAGATACTGAATACTGCTGGATGCTGTTAAAAGTACAATTCATTTTTGTGTTACTTGAGAACTCATTTAAAAAGGAGTATTAAAATGTATTTTGATAACTTTAAAACAATTAACATTTTATATGGTAATTAAGTTAAAAAGATAATTTAGAGAGCATTAAAAATGTCGTGACTGGTTGATGAGTGCACAAATGTTGAAATGTATGTTTTCTTGTATACATTGTTCAAAAGCATTCAATACAGACGAGTGAAGGCGAGAGCTGCGTCATGTGTGTTTCTTGAACCTTCTCCCGTTACTTTTCCCCTTTTTAAGGGTACAACACCTGCATGTCGAAAACTCTGGTTATTCAACTTAGTAAATGAACACACAAAGAAAACACAACCCGCTTGTCGTCATTTTTGCTCTTGTCTTTGCAACTTAGCAGACATGACTGAAAAAAAGCTACAGAAATCCGTTTGCTTGCTTTATATATTCACAGTTCAACCTCTTTCCCTGTTTGGATGCAGTCCGAATCGTTTGTTCTTTTATCACGTGACTCCTAAAGACAATGCAATATACAGTGGAACCCGGTTATGTCGATGTCCTAGGGGTTCGCCAAAAAGCATCGAGGTAACCGATGATCGAGATAAACTAAAATCAAAATGGCGGCAATATATTAACGTGCTTGAAATTTCTTTATGTACATGATGTGCGTTAATAAATGAGACTGTGCATGCACGTGTTTTTGAAGGGGTTTTTTACACAACAGTGTTGCCGCGATTTGTTTGATGAAGGAATGCTGTAAAAATACATACAGTACATGTTTATTTGTCAGGAATTCACCTGCCACGCCCCCTTTCGGCCCCCTTCAGCGTGTCAGGTGCTTTCTCGGCCGCTTTCTCTGAAGCTCCGCTTCAATCGTGCACATATGGTGCTCGTTTATCATCATTACCAGCTCCTATTTAAACTTCCACACTCTCACTGTCCGTTATTGTTGGTATATGTTGGTTCACGGCGGTCGTTGTTATCGCGCATGTGTATCCCGGTACGTGTCTTCCCACCGGCACTCTCTCAACGGCTGCGCTTTTCTTCCCAAAGCGCATAGCGGATTCTCCCCCGATCCTGCCGGTGTTCATTCTATGATTTTGCTGGTCATCCCACGTTCTCCCGTGTGCTGTTCAGCGCCGCGCTTCTACTTTCGCCTCCTGTTCATCGCATAACATTAAACAACAAAAGGCATATGTGCACTAACTAACAGCAGAGATTCACCAGTATACAATACAACACCTGTAGCAGCTGTAAGACTTGATTTTTCCGCCACTTCCGCGAGTTCTTCTGCGGCTGCACCGAGATAACGACGTTAAATGGCAAATTTTCCCCCCCTTGTGCTCGAGATATTAGGGTTCGGCGACATAAAAAAACATATAACCGATAAAAAATGCTTAGATAAAGCGAGAATTTGGCGGTTCCACTTCAAAAACATCGACTTAATAGGGTTGTCGAGGTAACCGAGGGCGAGATAACCGGGTTCCACTGTATTAGTTTTTTGTGCGAATCTTGATATTGTTGATACAATGATTATGGCAGTCACGTGACAAAATAAGTAACGACACTGCCAGAAGATATGAGAGGTGAAGCTACTCATTTTGTTTATCATAATTTGTCCTTGGCGGCATTGTAATTTTTTCAATACTGGAACTACAGTCAAAGTTCGTGTATGTAGAGGTTTTGGGGGTTTGCTTATTGAAAATATAACATCTTACATTATTTCTGAATCTCCGTTATTCCCTACTGCTGCAAAGTCTATGCACACACACACCGTTAGCATAGCGGTCTCTCATACACGCAAAAACACCCACTCCATTTCCATTCCCTGACAGTAATTCACACTGCGCACAACAAACACATTCATAAATTGTTATTGTCTCTTGTTTTTATATAGTTTACTTTTATGTTGAAAAATACCTAACTGTGTTTAGGTGTTTGTCGGCGTCTGTGTAATCAGGTTTTTCATGTTGCTCTTCCTCCAAACATTCAGCCAACTCGAGCGCCACCCAGCGGCCGTGTTTATAGTGCCAGACTTACGATGCGCAGGCCACTGCGTGACGAAAGGGGAATTATAAAATGCTGTCATAATTTGTTTTCCTGTTACTTCTGTATACATTCATTTATTTTATAGTATAAAAAACGTATTTATGGGGGTGTCTATGTTTATATATAGATATGTATGTGTTATTGTAAATATGTACATACCTCTTATACTTACCTCATTAATTAGTCACGCTGGTTTAATCCATGTGGGGCGGGGCGTGCACTATAAAGGAGAGCTTCACAGTGTCAGTTTAGTTAGTCAGTATGCCTCTGTTGTGTCACAGGTGGCTCGCACCAATAGCGGCGTTTGCCTGTATATTTTTTGCTCTGTTTGTTTCATTCGTTGTCCAATCTTTTATTTGTTACTTTGTATATAATTCGGGTGTTTTCTTAGCTTGGACTGTTTCACCCATTGAGCACAGTAAGCAATTGACTGCATTAAACTGAACAAGAACATTTGCACCATTCTGTGTGCTGTGTGATTCTTCCCTGATCACAGCCACAGCTAAGATGCCACCATGGGCATCGTAGATCGTATGGAAAACCTCTCCAACAATTTAATTTTTGATCAGGCATGATAAAAATCTAACAATATCTAAGTAAAAGAAAGGATGTCGTGTATAAATGTGTGTTGTGTTAAAGGTTTTTAATTTCGCCTCTTTTTTTATAATATTTATTTATTTTTATTTTTAATAAAAATGAAGAAATGCATGCTGCATTAATTGCGCATTAATAAAATTAGTGCTGTTAAAATGAATTTGGGTTAACGTGTTATTAACACGTACATTTTGAAAGTTTTTTCAGTATAAAGGACATCATATAAAGGTCAACCTAAACAGTTCACAAGAGTTGTTAAGCCTTTTTAATGAGCCATTTATACTTTTGCATTTTCTTTGTAGAATCTGTACAAAAACACACAATTTGACTCTATTTTAAAACACCAGGAAAACTGTAATGCAGGGAAAATGCACAAGAATCTGTATGCGCTCTGTTATACTGCATGTATTATATGCTGTATAATAATGATGATGGTTTCTACAGCTGTGGCATCATATTGATGTTATTAAGAGGACGATTGGGACTGAAGGCAGATGATTGGGTGTGAAATGCACGACCCGCCACTGTAAAGAGACAATCAATAACACTGTGCAGATCTATTATGTATTTTATTTATTTATGTACAAAAATATAAAAAAAATTAATCTATTAAACATTATTTAATGTGATCATTTTTTTTGTCTTTATGTGAGAACAAAGAAGGCTGATCTGCTTCAGGGACTTGGGGATGGCTGGAGGAACGGGCTTTGTGAAGTCTTTCTTCCATGATTCTAAAGCGTTCAGAGCGACTTTGGGGTTGCTGGGTGCGAGATCATGAGTGGCATAAACCACTGCGAGCTGCACCTCCCACGGCAAATCTGCACACAAAATCCATCATAAAATTAGGACTTGCTGAAGCACTTTCCTGTTGAAAGAGAACTAAAAATCAAAGAATAAAGATAAAGATTGATAAAGGACTTGTTTTTTGTTTCTTTAATGATACCTTTTTGTCCCCTGAACTCAGTTATGCTTTTCACCAGATCCTCCACTGATGCTGCCACGTTCTCCTTAAGGCCATTTTGGCCAAGTCGCCCTGATTGAGATGGACAAAGAACGTGAGTGTAAACCAGAAGAATCCAGAAATAATGTGAGATAGTGCTCTAAAACAGGATTTACAGGAAACTTACCAAGTAGCCTGAATATTGCTGCTACAGAGACGTTTCTGAACTGTGTTTCCTCTGTTTGTGTTTGTTTCAGCCAAGTATTCAAGATGAGCCAAACACTTTTTCTGATAAATAAAACATTGGACATGTTAAGTGTTTTTGTGGCAGTAATAGAATACCATCAATTGTAAGTTTATGCAACAAGAATGGAAAATTTGCAGTATTTGGGACAAACACTGTCTCATATGAGTCTCACATTTGCTGGTTGGCAAGAAACTAGAAAGATGAGAATTAAACACGTTGAAGCAGTTTTACATTCAGTACCGTATAACATGGGAGACGGTCCAAATCCAGCCCAGTTGTGCAAAGAGAAGGTCCAGGCTGAATACGTAGTCCCAGGCAGCAGGACAGAGATCATCACCATACCAACTGCTCTTCTGGAAAGTCAGACTTTTGTCTTTCAGAAGAGCCTTTAGTGTGCTGGTGATGGCTCTGTAGGTGTCTCCAGGAGGCTCCTGGCAGAAAAGACAGCATTTATTTGAAAACCAGATCAATGAAACAATGTTTACAATAATATGATCATAACTGAAAGGTCAGAACCAATCACAAGTGCAGATGATTAAAATACAGAGGTAGAGCTCTAACTGTGCATTCTGCTCTTTTTATAACCTCCATTTATTACTTTTATGTAGGAGTCCTAAAAAATAACCTCCAAATGACTCCAAGATTTAAATACACATGCAAAATAGCACACGTTACTAAAGGGTTTATGTATCAGACAGTAGCAGGGGTAAATAATGATCTAGAATAGTACATGAGTGTGTAATTCGAGGCACAGATTTAGTTTGTTTTTCAGTAGTGAGCACAGTGTCACATGGTTCTATATCACTTCCTTTATTAGTATATAAATGAAATACAGATTTATTAGCTTGCATGTTTATTGCACTGATCTGATCATTTTGTCAGAAACAGCATCATTAATGCTGGAGTTAAGTGCAGTTTCTTTGCTGCTGGTTATCAGCGTTTACTCACACTAATAAAAAAAGACTAAAATAGTGATGTCCTGTAACACTTTCAGCTTGAATTCTTTAAGAAAAAAATTCAATATTTATTGATTCAATTCAACATGAATTTATAATAAATTTGCTCCATAGATGACGTGGACATTGGAAATGAAAATTAGATTAAGATTGCAGTAAAACACATGAAAAGTCCAGTTGAAAAATGATGTTTAATGACTGTTCTGATGACTGTTGTGATGAGAATCAGCTACTTACTGTATCCCAGTGCAGAAACTTGCTGAGCAAATAATAAACCTTTCCGTATGCCTTCATTTTGCACACGATGTGAATGGCTCTGCATAAAGGGCTGTTACAAGAGAAAACACTTGGCCATGCTGTCACCATGACCATTATCAGTTTTGGGTTTGAGAAAAGTCTGCAAAGGAAACAAAATGATACCACAGATTTAAAATACACTGTATAGGAAGAAATACAAAACCAAAAACAGATCACAAGTGGCTTCTTTAAATCACTTTTTTTTTGTAAATATATAATGAAATGTCAATATAATCTCACCTTCTTTGAGAAATCTGTAGGCGAGGGCATGTGCTTTATGAGAGTCTCCTCTCTTTTGACACAAACCCACATAAACCCTACAGAGAGACTGCAGGAGTTCATGTCCCATAGACTCTTTCTCCCCCTTGATCTTCTCCAAAACCGCTTTCAGAAACGTCTCTGCCAACGACTAAATGAAACGGAAGAAAAAAATCAACCAACATCCAACTAAATCAAACATGTATTCAAGTCATGTATTTAAAACAAATATTAGGGAGTTAAGACTTGACTGTAGATTAGGTTTAGGAAAACTACTAGACTTTGCATAAACCAAAACCTGGAGTAAACATTTTTACATGATAAATCATATTTACTGTTCAATTTCAGAACATCAGGACCAGTGAATTATGGATTGACTTTTAAAATGAGAAAACTCAAATCCACAGATAAAGAATTAAATGCACACTAAATAAAACAGAAGATAATAACTGACCTCGTTCACACAAAACTTGGAAATGACAGATTTTTCTTCATCTGTCAGTGAAGGAAGTTCACATTTCCCTTTCAGTAGTGCATCAATGCAGTTTAGAGATAAAAGATCATCACAGGAATCCTGCAGTGTTTTTAATGCACTACTGATGAGGGATTGTTTTGTGTGTTCAGCATCAAGTCGAGGCTTTTTAGCAGCACTGGGTGGTGGCATGTCTGATGCAGCTCTCTTTCTTCTAATATGAACAAAATGTGATCAAATCACATGACACAGACAATTCTACAGTATAGATAATACATTGGGAATGTGATATTACAGGAAAATAATCAGTATAAATAAAGTAAAAACAGTAACAGAAACTTACTTGTTTGTGTTGCTGTCCTGCATCTTCAAAATGTTCTTATATAAAGTATGTTTTTATGAAATATTACAAAAAGTATTAACAAGCAGTCTTGATTGTCCCGTCGCCAGAAAAAGAGATTGTTTGTGTCCTGGTTTCTATGGAAACGGGGCGTGGCTTTATGACGAGTACTTCTTTTTTGGTCTCTTTTGATTGGGTGCGTAGTGGAAAATTGATGCACCAATCAGGGACGCGGACGCTACCAGAGAGGCGGAGCTTCTAGGATCAACAGGTCATCGCTGTAGAAGTGATAGGAAGATCGGATTATTTTTGTGACTCGGTTCTTTAAATCCCATTCATGAAAATTAGCGAATCTTTTTTGAGTCATTTAGTTCATCTACATAATACGGTGGCCGAGAAGTGCAAAACATATTACCAAATCCGAAAACAAATTAACAAATCCAAAAAAAAATTAACAAATTCAAAAACAGATTAACAAATCCGAAAACAAATTAACAAATCCAAAAACAAATCAACAAATTCAATTCAATTCAATTCATTTTTATTTGTATAGCGCTTTTAACAATGAACATTGTCTCAAAGCAGCTTTACACAGATAATGTGGTGATTAAAAGTAAATATGTTCTTTGTAAGTATGTTTGTCCCTGATGAGCAACTGTGGCAAGGAAAAACTCCCCGAGATGGCATAAGGAAGAAACCTTGAGAGGAACCAGACTCAAGAGGAAACCCATCCTCATCTGGGTTACACCAAATGTCCATTTGAAGCATATATACAAAGTTGCAAGGTACAGTGATGATGATCAGAAGCAAACTGCACTCCCGAGTCAGTGCAGCAGACCGCCGACACCAACTACAGTCCAATCCGTCCTCAAAAGCACCCGTTCTACTCCGGAATTATATGGAACCACCCAAGGTGTTGATGAGAGACCGTCCCAAGCTGCACAGAAGTGTGAAGATCCACGGAGGGGAGAGGGGCAAGAACAGTGGTCACTGGAGCCTCAGGAGCATGTTTAACTCGACCGAGAGAGAGAGAGAGAGAGAGAGAGAGAGAGAGAGAGAGAGAGGGTGACGGGAAGAGAAGGATATGGATTATTAAGTGTAACTATTGGTGTATGAAAGTTAATGTCACTGTGCAGTTTGGACTCCGGCAAAACTCGCTATGGCAGCATAACTAAAAGGGAGAACCAGAAGGTAACACAGACATGAGGGATCTCTGGGATAAGAGACGACCCACCACACCACCGTCAACAAACCTGAGTGAACGTGTGAATGTGAGGGGACGACAGCATACAAATATACCAGTTCACCAAACACTCTATATCCATGTTCCCTCCAGATCTGAGCCTTTACCTAAGAAAAAAATCTACTGATAAAAGGTTTGACTAAATAAATACGTTTTCAACCTCGACTTGAACACTGAGACTGTGTCCGAGTCCCGAACACTGGTTGGAAGGCTGTTCCATAACTGTGGGGCTTTATAAGAGAAAGATCTGCCCCCTGCTGTAGTCTTCATTATTTGAGGAACCAACAGATAGCCAGCACCTTTTGATCTAAGTAGGCGTGGAGGATCATACTGGTACAGAAGTTCACTCAGATACTGCGGTGCGAGACCGTTAAGTGCTTTATACGTCAGTAGTAATATTTTATAATCAATGCGAGATTTGATTGGGAGCCAGTGTAGACTAATTAAAACAGGGGTGATGTGGTCGTATTTCCTAGATCTAGTGAGGACTCTTGCTGCTGCATTCTGGACTAACTGAAGCTTATTTATGCACTTACTCGCACACCCAGACAGTAAAGCGTTACAGTAGTCCAATCTAGAAGTAACAAAAGCATGAACTAGTTTTTCTGCATCCTGTAACGACATCATATTTCTAATTTTAGCAATATTTCTAAGGTGAAAGAAGGCGATCCTGGTGATATTGTTCACGTGAGACTCAAAGGAAAGACTCGGGTCAATAATCACACCAAGGTCTTTGACAGCCGTACACGCCAACAGAAACACCATCCAGAGATGCTACATAATCGGAAAGTTTATTTCTAGCTGCATGTGGCAAAGTACTTCCGTCTTATCTGAGTTGAGCAGAAGAAAGTTATTAAGCATCCACTGTCTAATGTCCTTTACACACTTCTCAACATTGTTAAGCTGATCTCTCTCATCTGGCTTTGCTGAAATACACAGCTGTGTGTCATCAGCATAGCAATGGAAGCGAATCCCATGTTTATGAATGATCTGAAAACAAATTAACAAATCCAAAAACAAATCAACAAATCCGAAAACAAATTAACAAATTAGAAAACACTAACAAATCCAAAAACAAATTAACAAATTCAAAAACACATTAACAAATCCAAAAAACACAACGACAAGCCAGACAAACCGGAAAAGGTAGATATAGTTTGCGAATGGAAACTTACAGATCATTGGACGAGACACCTGTCACTCACCTGTATATCTTGACTGACAGGTGTCTTGTCCAATGATGTGTAAGTTTCCATTCGCAAACTATACCTACCTTTTCCGGTTCTTATTTACAATGGCGGCCTGACTAGTGTAATAACCACTTAGGGAAAGGGAAGTAGGGCTAAAATAAATACAAAACATTAAAAAAATACATACACAATTAACAATTACATAAATACATTTTAAAACAAAATTATGTAGAAAAACAACTGCATATATCCGTGAACAAATATGATATCATATTTTTAAAGGTTGAAATTGGAATGAATTTATCCAGTTTGAGGGTATTTTGCAAAGCATTCCAGTCGCGAGCGGCAGCAGATTGAAAAGATGCAAGACCAAACACAGAGTTGGTTTTAGGAATGCTTAATTGAAAATGAATTAAGGACCGGGTTTTATATGTGACAGGCTTTAGCTGCAGCAAGTGACCTAGGTACTGCGGTTAAGCCAGCCGCATCTTGAAAATGCACGGTTAAGCAGCCGCACTTTCTTTAGTGTTGCGCCTCTACTCGTGCACTTACGGTATGGGTGGTGGGCGCGGTCAAAATACATATAAAGACGCTTCAGAACGGCGTTTCCTTTGAAGACTTTAACGTTTAAGACTCAGTGCATTTTCAATCATGTTTGATATTCAAACACTCATTAAACATTTTTCTTAATAGGTTTGCTCAATCTTTCAAATATTTCTCATTTACAGTGTTCCTGTCTATTACTCTTTTAAGTTTTAAATGATTTTACTATGGTGTTTTTAAGAAAAGTAAAGGCAAATTCACTCAAAGCATAAATGCATTTTCAATCATGTTTCATATTCAAACACTCATAAAACAGTTTTCTTTATAGATCTTTTAAAATATTCTTATTAACAGTGTCCCTGTCTATTATTCCTTTAAATTGCAACTCATTTTACTGTGGAGTTTTTTTTTAAAAACTCATAAAACACAATTCTTTATAGGTTTGCTCAATCTTACAAATTATTCTTATTTACAATGTCCCTGTAAATGACTGTGTTAATTTTCAACTCATTTTACTGTGGAGTTTTTAAGAAAAATAAAGGCAAAATCCCTCAAAGCATCACTGCATTTTCAATCATATTCCATATTTAAACACTCATAAAACATTTTTCTTTAGAGGTTTGCTTAATCTTTTCAAATAGTTCTTATTAAGGGACTCCCTGTCTATTATTCCTTTAAATTTAACTCATTTTACTCTACAGTTTTTAAGAAAAGCAAAGGCAAATTCACTCTAAATATCAGTGCATTTTTATCATGTTCCATATTCAAACTCTTATAAAACATTTTTCTTTTTAGATTTGCTCAATGATTCAAATAATTATTATTTATGGTGTCCCTGTCTATTATTCTGCAAAATTTAGTCATTTTACTGTACAGTTTTTGAGAAAAAGTAAAGGCAAAAATCACTCCAAGCATCACTGCATTTTCAATCATCCTCTATTATCAAACACTCAAAAAACAAATTTCTTTATAGGTTTGCTCAATTTTTTAAATTATTCATATTTAGAGTCTCCCTGTCTATTATAGTCTCAAATTTCAAGTGATTTTACTCCAAAAATCTAAAATTTAAAGGAATAATAGACAGGGAGACCCTAAATAAGAAAAATTTGAAAGATTGAGCAAACCTATAAAGCAACCTTCAAATGAAAATATTAATATTTTATGGGTGTTTGAATGTGGAACAAGATTGAAAATGCAGGTTTGGACTGATTTTGCCTTCACTTTTCTCAAAATCTCTACAGTAAAATGACTTGACATTTAAGTCTATAATAGAAAGCGAGACCCTAAATAAGAATTATTTGAAAGATTAAGCAAAGCTCTAAAGAAAAATGTTTTATGAGTGTTTGAATATGGAATGTGATTGAAAATGCAGTTATGCTTGGAGTGATTTTGCCTTTTTTTTTTTGTTTTTGTAATCTCTACAGTAAAATGACTTGAAATTTAATAGAGCAGTATAAAGGGACACTATAAATAAGAAAAATGTGAAGAATTAAGCAAACCTATAGAGAAAAATGTTTAATGAGTGTTTGAATATGGAACATGATTGAAAATGCAGTGATGCTTGGAGTGATTTTGCCTTAACTTTTCTCCAAAATTTCAGAGTAAAATGAGTGGAAATTTAAAGGAATAATAGACAGGGACCCCTTAATAAGAATTATTTAAAAGATTGAGCAAACCTATAAATAATTATGTTTTATGAGTGTTTAAATATGGAATATGATTGAAAATGCACCTGAGGTTTTGAATGATTTTGCCTTTACTTTTCTCAAAAATTCCACAGTAAAATGACTTGAAAATTAACAGAGTAATAGACAGGGACACCCTTAATAAGAATCATTTAAAAGATTGAGCAAATCTCTAAAGAAACATGTTTTATGAGTGTTTGAATATGGAACATGATTGAAAATGCAGTAATGCTTTGAGTGATTTTGCCTTTAATACTCCACAGTAAAATGAGTTGAAATTTAAAGGAATAATAGACAGCGACACTGTTAATAAGAATAATTAGAAAGATTGAGCAAACCTATAAAGAATTTAGGAGTGTTTGAATATGGAACATGATTGAAAATGAACCTGAGGTTTTGAGTGATTTTGCCTTCAGTTTTCTCCAAAACTCCACAGTAAAATGAGTTGAAAATTAAAGGAATAATAGACAGGGAAAGTCTAAATGAGAATTATTTGAAAGCTTGAGCAAACCTATAAAGAAAAATGTTTTATGAGTGTTTGATATGGAACACGATTGAAATGCAGTGATGCTTTTTATAACGGAAACGCCGTTCTGAAGCGTCTTTACATGTATTTTGACCGCTCCCACCACCCATACCGTAAGTGCACGAGTAGACTCGCAACAAAGTGCGGTTGGCTTAACAGTGTATTTTAAAGATGCGGCTGGCTTAACCGCAGTGACCTAGGTAAGGAGGTAAATGGCCGAGAAGGGTCTTATAAATGAACGTGAACCAGTGAATTTTACGGCGATTGTGAAGGGAGGGCCAGTTAACAGATGAATATAAAGCACAGTGGTGTGTATTGAAAGGAGCATTTATGGCAAACCTGATAGCAGAATGGTAAAGAGCATCAAGTTTTGATAGGGTGGACTTACAAGCAACCCTATATATAGTGTCTCCATAATCTAACATGGGTAGAATGGTTATTTGAATAAGAATAAGTTTGGCAGAAGTGGTGAAGGAAGAGCGATTTCTGTAAAAAAAACCAAGCTTGGCTTTGACCTTAGATTGCAGCTTTGATATGTGGATAGAGAAATAAAGTAAAGTTTCCAACCAGATGCCCAAGTAGGTATAAGCAGTGACTTTTCTAAAATATCCCCATTGCAGGTGGTGATGTTAAGGGCAGGAGGAGGCGTAGTACCCCTACAGCAAAACCACATGCTTTTTGTTTTGTAGGTATTGAGGGTGAGTTTGAGTTGTGTAAAAGAATGCTGTAGTTGGTGAAAGCTATGTTGCAGGGTAGCTTGAACAGCATCAGGGGAGGGACCTATGGAATAAAGGATTCTATCATCGGCATATAAGTGAATAAGTGAATTACCAACTGCCTGGGGAATGTTATTAATATAAATTGAGAAAAGTGTGGGACCAAGGATGGAGCCTTGGGGGACACCCCTGATGACCGGGAGAGAATGGGAGAAAAGTTTTTTCAAATCTTACACATTGAACACGTTGAGAAAGATAATTTGAGAACCAGATAATTTGAGTGATCAGTGACACCAATGCTGCGGAGTCTGTGGATAAGTGTGTTGTGGTCCACCGAGTCAAAAGCTTTTGCAAGATCAATGAATATAGCAGCACAGTTTTGTTTGTTATCTAATGCAAATGTAATGTCATTGAGCACTTTAGTGGTAGCTGTAACACAACCATACCCTGATCGGAAGCCAGACTGCGCCCCGGAGATCATACCGTTCACATTAAGATAATTGATTAGTTGTTTATTGACAAGGTTTTTCAGAATTTTATACACACATGGTAAGATGGAAATGAAGAAACGAGCATTAAAAACAAGTATTTGAACGTAGTAAAGCCGCAGTAAATCACGTTTAAAAGCAGATAAGTTACTGTTGTAGACTGTCCCGAAGTTACAAACAAACATAAAGACTAACAGCAGTGTGTAAGAGCAGTGTCTCTGTTGTGTTAGAGCTCCATCAACACTTTGATCTCATAAGGAGCGCGAGACTGAGAGGAACCACCACATCCAATGTCCACCCACATCCAGTTTAAGTTCCAGCTGTGGAGGAGAAACCAGCACAAGTTTAAAATTCAGTTAAAGCTTCTTCAGCATCTGTGAGTGAATACCCGGTCTACAAGGACACAACATTAACAACAAAACACACACACACACACACACACACACACACACACACACACACACACACACACACACAACAATAACTATATTTAGTAGTTATATTTGGGGCTGCAGCTATCGATTATTTTATTATGAGTATTTTAGTAAATTAATCTTCTCCTCACCTCCCACTGTTTTCTGCTCTTTCCTCCATTTTTTTCATTCTGCAGCGTCTTTTACTTCTTACAATCTGACTTCAGTTAATCACCTCACCAGCTCGCCGGCACGTAGTCTGTTCCACCCTGTTCCATGAAAGCACTCAGCCAATGGCACCAGCAGTGTTGGGCAGTAACGTGTTACTGTAACCCAGTTACTTTTGACAGTAACTAATACTGTAACGTGTTACTTTTTAAATAAAGTAACTCCGTTACCGTATGGTGCGTTTGTGCGTTACTTTTATAAAATGAAAACATTTTGGCTGAAGTGTAGACTACAGTCTAACCTGTTTACAGCAGAGACACATTGTAGGATTGGAGGATAAACCACTGTAAACACGAAAAAGATGCACTGTGGGCTTGTCTCCGTTTATTCAGGTCTGTGCGGCAGTAATGTCGAGTCGAGGCGAGAGCAAGACGAGTTTCTCAAACTGGAAATATGCTCGTTAATTCACTTTAGTTGAAGAAAAAAACTTTTTAGTTAAACGTAAGCTGTGTCTTTCTGGTTCGAAGGTCGTATCTACTGCGATAAACAGCAACTCCAATCTGTCGAAGCTCCTTCAGAAACTCCATGCCTCATTCAAGCTAGAAGCTAGAAGCTAACCCTGTGTTCTGTTCTACATTGTTGATAGTTTTTATACTTAAGCTGTGAAAAGAACATGTTTAAGAGCTCAACACAACAGCAGAAGCCACTTTAGTTTTTGATTGTGAATATATTATTCAGCTTGTTTTGTTATTTATTTTAGAAATCCTTGTGATATATTCAGTGTGTGCTGGTCTGACTTTAATAAAATAGTGTTTAAAAATTACTGTGTTTAAGTCAGTTTTGTGTTTGTATAGACCATAACACATAAAAGGGCATTAATTTGAACATTAAAGAATGATTAATAACTAAAAAGTTACTTTTAACAGTAACGCATTACTTTTTGGTGTAAATAATCAACAAAGTAATTGAGTTACTTTTTGAATAAAGTAACGAGTAACTGTAACTAGTTACTATTTCTTAGTAACCAGCACAACACTGGGCACGAGTTTGTCCATCTTTTATTCTCCAGGTGTTCAACTGTAGTCCACGACACGTATATTTTCTGGAATTAGACTTTGGAAAAATCAGGTAAAATTAACTACATGACAAACCACATGAACCACAATAGACTTGTGCATATTTTCCTGTATTTTATTGTCTATTATGGTGTTGTTATGGTTGTTGTTATGATCTGTGGTGATCATGATGTGTTACTGTCTTTTACAATGAACTGCATTAAGAACTTTTTTGTGTATGATATTGTGTATTAATGTATTTTAGTAGTTGTACATTGCATCACTTTTAAAGCTACGATCTCTTATTATATGCTACGTTAACGACAAGCAACAACAGATTTATGTATCATAAAAAACATTTCTCACACGTGCATTACATTTACATGAATGTGTTTTTTCGTGAGCTTATCAGTGCAGTATGTTGCATCACTTCCATGCTGTCATCTATTATGATGTACAATATTAAAAACACCAGCAGCAGATTTATAGATCTTTAAAAAAAGAATGTTTGTACATGCATTACGTTACTGTGTTTGTTTAATGTAATAATCAATTATATCATGATGCTGCATCACGTCTCATGTTTCTGTCTCCCAGATTTGTGGATTTGTAGTGTTTATTGTGTGATTTAAATGTCGATATCTGTCATTAATAATGTTATTGTTTAGAGTGTGTAACTGTATTTATAGTACAGTAGCACATACAGTAGCCTATCAAGTAGTGCTGTGGGTTAGTGTTCGTGTTACTAGAATGTAAATGTAGTCAGTATTTCTTAGCTATAAAAACAAAACATGTTTTAAATGTCCCAGACATGTTTAAAAAACAAGGCTTTAGAGGATGATGAGTCGACCTCTCGTCTGCGGCGGTAGAGGATGATGAGTGGACGTCTCGTCTGTGGCGGTAGAGGATAATGAGCGGACGTCTCGTCTGTGGCGGTAGAGGACGTCTCATCTGTGGCGGTAGAGGATGATGAGTGGACGTCTCGTCTGTGGCGGTAGAGGATGATGAGCGGACGTCTCGTCTGTGGCGGTAGAGGACGTCTCGTCTGTGGCGGTAGAGGACGATGAGTGGACGTCTCGTCTGTGGCGGTAGAGGATGATGAGTGGACGTCTCGTCTGTGGCGGTAGAGGACGATGAGTGGACGTCTCGTCTGTGGCGGTAGAGGATGATGAATGGACGTCTCATCTGTGAACCACTGAGATCCTTGTAAAAGTTTTTTTTTTTTTTAAACTTTGAAATTTTAAGCACAGTTTTTATTTATGACCTGTGTAACTCATATAAAACATGGCAAGGAGGAAAAAGAATTACAGTAGATTTGTATTTTTTAAATTGCCTTTGAAATTTAACCTATTTTCCACACTCTTTATTGTTCTTTTACCAGGTCGTAAGTGTTCCACCTGTTGCAAGTCTTCCACCTGCTTTACTCCACGCCTACTGCTGTAGCGCCCTCTACCTCCACCCCCACCATTATAGAGCCTGCACTTACATTATCACTGCTCATTCATTATTTTTATATTTCAGTATTTACTCCACACACAATTATCTCTGGAACTTCCCCAAAGCCTTTTATAGCAATATTGGCTTTTATTGGATAGAACATTATTTATGTGTTCTTTAAAACAGGAATTTAAAAAACCTTCATATGTCATCATCATCATCATCATCATCATCATCATTATGCTTAAGTTATAATATACAGTATGTGTCTTTACAGCCTGGTAGTTAAAGTCCACCTCCTTCAGCCACTGATTCATCTGCATCCAGACCTGCTGTTTCTTCCAGTTCTACTCCTGACAACATTCCCGGCAGAGTGGTCAGGAAATGTGCAGAACAGCTAGCGGATGTCTTTACAGACATCTTCAACATCTCCCTAAACAGCAACGTTGTTCCTACGTGCCTCAAGACAACGACCATTGTTCCTGTGCCAAAGAAGTCTGCTGTCTCCTGCCTGAATGACTATGGTCCCGTCACGCTCACACCCATCGTGATGAAGTGCTTCAAGAGGCTCGTCATGAGGCACATTAAGACCCAGCTTATTTGCAGCTGTATCATACAAATAAATAGTTAAAAAATCATACATTGTGATTTCTGGATTTTTTTTTTTAGATTATGTCTCTTACAGTGGACATGCACCTACGATGACAATTTCAGACCCCTCCATGATTTCTAAGTGGGAGAACTTGCAAAATAGCAGGGTGTTCAAAAACTTATTTTCTTCACTGTATGTACGAATGCTGTTTATTGACTTCAGCTCAGCATTCAACACAATCGTCCCTCCGCACCTGATTGAGAAGTTGAGCCTACTGGGCCTGAACACCTCCCTCTGTAACTGGATCCTGGACTTCCTGACTGGGAGACCTCAGTCAGTCCGGATTGGGAACAGCATCACCAGCACCACCACACTGAGCACTGGGGCCCCTCAGGGCTGCGTGCTCAGCCCACTGCTGTTCACTCTGCTGACTCACAACTGTGTAGCAATGCACAGCTCGAAACACATCATCAATTTTGCAGGTGACACGACCACGGTGGGTCTAATCAGCAAGAACGACGAGTCAGCATACAGAGAGGAGGTGCAACAGTTAGCAGCCTGGTGTAGAGTGAACAACCTGTCTCTGAACGTTGACAAAAGATGGTTGTGAACTTCAGGAGAGCACAGAGCGACCATTCTACACTGATTATCGATGGTTACTCAGTGGAGATCGTCAAGAGCATCAAATTCCTTGGTGTTCATCTGGCGGATAACCTCACCTGGTCACTCAACACCAGCTCCATTACCAATAAAGCCCAGCAGCGTCTCTACTTCCTGAGAAGGCTGAGGAAAGCCCATCTCCCACCCCCCATCCTGACCACGTTTTACAGAGGGACCATTGAGAGCATCTTGAGCAGCTGCATCACTGCCTGGTTTGGGAACTGCACAGTCTCGGATCGCAAGACCCTACAGAGGATAGTGAGGACAGCTGAGAAGATCATCGGCGTCTCTCTCCTCTCTATTATGCACATTTACACCACACGCTGCATCCGCAAAGCCAACAGCACTGTGGACGACCACACACACTCGTCACACACACTTTTCACCCTCCTGCCATCAGGTAAACGGTTCCGAAGCATTCAGCAACAGTTTTTTTCCCGCAAACCGTCAGGCTCCTCAATACACAGAACTGAAATGGAACTCACACAAACACACACAAACACACACACAGTCAAATGTGTGTTATGGAACTGCACAACCTGAACTTAACACAACTCATTACTCATCTCAATCTCAATCCATTCCACCATCATTTATTTATTATTATTTATACTTGACCACATTATACTGTTTACCTGCTGTTTTTTTGCACCTTTAACTGCTGCTGTTTTTTGCACTACATTGTGTCTGTTTATATCTCAGTTATAGTTTTTACAGTTCTCCTCACACAGTACTGTATAATCAGAGTATACAGTAGGTTTACTGGTCGGCTATCTCGGGTTTTGTGTCTTGTCCCTCTGTCTGCACTGTCTGTCTGTACTGTTTTTTTCATCTGCACTGTTTGCACTCGGTTGCTTGTGTTGTGTTGTAGCTCTATGTTGTTTAGTGTAGCACCAGGGTTCCGGAGGCACGTTGTATCGTTTTTATTGTGCACCACTGTGTATAGTAGAATTGACAATAAAAGCCTCTTGACTCTTAAGACTTGGACTTGATATCATTTTACAGTTTATAAATATTTTGCTAATATTATATAGTTGTTATGATTCTACTTTTGTGGATTTACTACTATGTTTATCTATTGTTGTTTATTATTAGGTTGTATTTTTAAACCTGCTTAGGGACTTTTTAATCATTGTACATGTTTATATTTATTGTTAAATACCCCTTAGTAATATATACATAATTTAGAAATATCATTTGTACCTTTTGTGTGTTTGCATTATTAAACTTTATCTTTTTTGGCATTTTTGTAGCATTTTCAGTAATTAAAAATAAAATGTTTTATTGTTCATAGAACAGTGACTCGTGAATTATTCTGTGAACCTGCTGAACCCATTATTATTATTATTATTATTATTATTATTATTATTATTATTATTATTTATTAAGTAGAATTTAAATATAAAACATGTCCCATATAATGAAAAAGAGACTTTTGATAAGTGTTAAAGTTAAATAAGTACATTAAGAAATCAATGCATACATTAAGCACTTTATTGTAATTGTGATGTAATATTTGCAGCAAAAATATTACGTTACACCATGACAAGTGATTTATTTTCATTCACATGATCAGTATTTTTGTACACTATTGGGTGATATTAACCTGCCTGAGGTGGGATTCAAACCGACTTCATTCACATCAACGATTTGCACTGGGAAGTACATAAACTGCAATTTCTATAAAATGATAATATTTTCTTTCTACCATTTTCTCATATTTTAATCTCTTTTCCCTCTTTCTTTTTCCTTCTCAACCCATAACAGACTATTGTTCCCCAGGTTCAGGATGAACAGATTCTCTCTTTTTTTTTTTTAGTGTTTCCTCCTTCTAGATTGAAAGCAACAAGGGACACACTTGTAGAGAAGACAAACCAATAAATACATAGAAAAATCCCTGTTAAACATTAGTAGCACATACTAAATTTACTTAGTAATAAAACATATGGAAATAAAGAAGAGAAAGAAAGGAGACTGGTGGTTAATCTTTCCTATAGTTGTGAGGTGACTGATACACAAAGCCATGGAGCAGTTCGACACTGGGGAGACAATCAGATGAATAAAAGTAGAAAATGTGATGAAAACCTAAAGTTTATTGTAAGATTTGAGTCATAATTGTTCAGATGCACAGTGTAGCAGCAATGACACAAACTTCACTTCACTACAACAGTAAAAAAAATAAAAATAAAGACAAGAAATAAAAACTGTTGAAATTTAAGAAAGGAAAAAAATCTAATGTTATTTAAACTTCACAAAAAAAGCATTTTTTTTTCTTCCTGTTTATGTTAAATTAAATATTACAAACAAATACAGAAATAAATTAATTAATTCGCCACAGAGGAAAGAAAATAAACTCACAAACCTCATAAGGAACTTATTGAGCGCCATAACCGATCACGTGACCACTAGGCTGCGGTGCAGGCTGAATGATGACGCTATATGCTCTGTACAAGTCCCGCCCCTTCTATCAAATCATTGGCTAGCACTAAAAGCAAACCCTGTGTTGATTCGTCTGTTTACATACGTAATGGGCGTGGTCAACAAACAGCACCGCAATCCATTATCTCACTCGAGGTTTTTTTGTGTGTATCATAGCAACTGTAGTAACCCAGCCATTAGGGAGGCAAAAGCCAGTGCATTCTTAGTGCCGGTCCCAAGCCCGGGTAAATGGGGAGGGTTGCGTTAGGAAGGGCATCCAGCGTAAAACATGTGCCAAATCAAATATGCGGATCACAAATGAGAATTTCATACCGGATCGGTCGAGGCCCGGGTTAACAACGACCGCCACAGGTATCGTTAGCCGACAGGATACCGGTGGAAATTGGGCTACTGTTGGCCGAAGGAGGAAAAGGAGAGGAGGAAGACGTCTACAGAGACGGCAGGGAAAGGAGCAGTGTAGGAGAGTGGAGGTTAGGGTTGGTACTTTAAATGTTGGTACTATGACGTGTAAAGGGAGAGAAGTAGCTGATATGATGGAGAGGAGAAAGGTAGATATGCTGTGTGTTCAGGAGACCAAGTGGAAAGGGAGTAAGGCCAGGAACATTGGAGGTGGATTTAAACTGTTTTATCATGGTGTGGATGGAAAGAGAAATGGTGTAGGGGTGATTCTGAAGGAAGAGTACAGTAAGAGTGTAGTGGAGGTGAAGAGAGTTTCTGATAGGGTGATGATCGTGAAGGTGGAAGTTGAAGGGATGATGATAAATGTCATCAGTGCTGTAAGGCGGGGAACCACCCACTGGTCCAACGGCGGTTTCCAGAGGCGTGGCGAAGGATTCTCGCACGTTCAAATCTTTCCTTTCACATTAGATAATAAGATTTGGATTAATGTATTGCTTCATTTTTTGTTATTGACCTCTTATCTGATTTAGATGAAACAATAAATATTTGTATAAGTTGTTATTTTACTAATAGTATAATTTTGATGGATGTTTGTCTAGTTATTCTGATTAAGCTCTGGCATTACACTCGTTCATTCGGTTCACACAGTCGCACAAGATCCTAGTATGGGCCCTATAATTAATATACTGGTCAACGGTCATAAGCGAATCAGTATTGGTCGCTGCCAGAGGTTGGACTATATGCTTAAGCGGCCGCTCTCTGCGTGCTCAACTTTAAACATACTTTATTTAGTCCCCTTAGAGGTGACACTTAATTATTACAATAATTATTTCTAACCACAGATAATGAATAGAATAATATTGAAATAATCAGAGGTTGAGGCTGACCCTATTTAGAGTGATTAGAAATGTTACTCTAAACGGAAATACATTGTTAGCCTCCACGCTTCTAAGTACACTTAAACTAACGCCAAGTGCTAGTCGTATCTCTAAAATCCTCAGTTGATGTATTATTCACTATCTAACTGGGATTTAGGCCGATCCTAGCCTGATATTCAGTCCTTACGGTAACTGCGGATGCAACGTTATTACTTGCAGTGTCAACATTTACCGAGCAACACAGAATAAAATCAAACATAACAATTTATTAACCAGGTAAGAAAATCACAATTCAAAGCCAATTTATAGTTCAATTAAAATATAACATAAATACAAACCAATAGTATTTACATTTAAACAAGGAAATATAAAACCTTTCATACCTGGGACAAGACGACACACTGCGTGTGGGATATCTGTTTACAGATTCCCTGAATTGTTGGTCAGTTCTCCTTAAATACCCAGATAGAATAAGCATTATGTAAACATTATTTAGCAATGGAAGTTTGCATTGATTGGTTCTTACAGACCTCTGGGAGGCACCTCGCCTGTATACATCTGTAGTGGGGCACGCCCCTTGTATAGAGTTATGTTTTCTTTAACTTTATTAAAACCTTTTTTTTTATTATTTGTTCTATTGCTGTGGGAATGGGACCTGTGTACCAGTCGCGATAAACCTTTGTAAAGAAATGAAACATGAACATTTTCTGTCGTTATTTACATGTGATATGACCTTTCTTACACATAATCATCTGGTGTGCTGTAGAATGTCCTGTGTTGAGGATGTAACAGGAAAAGGAGGGGTAGAGGGGTCAGACATTTGTCTGCAGATCTACCATTTGTATGGAGATGTGGTGTTTTAAGACCAAGGGTAGCTCTCCGGGGAGCCTACTGTATTCCAGATAAAGTTCTGGTTCTCGAGAGGGGTGTTGCGGGGTCTTGGTCCCCTGCCGTGAGTCCTGGAGGAAACGTGTTGTGTCATAAAGAGTTCTTTTGATGTCCTTGTTGCTTCGGGCATCTTCAGGGCCCACACCCTGGCCCACACCCTGCTCTCTCGGGCATCCATGCTGTGTTCTCGGGGAGGGCCGCCCTTTTGGTCAGGATCAATCAAAATGTCTTACAGTGCCTATGCTCCACAAGTTGGCTGTGAGATGGAGGAGAAGGAAAGATTCTGGAGTGAATTAGATGAAGTGGTAGATGGTGTACCTAGGAAAGAACGGTTGGTGATTGGGGCGGACTTTAATGGGCATGTAGGTGAAGGGAACAGAGGTGACGAGGAGGTGATGGGTAGGTATGGTTTTAAGGAGAGGAATGTGGAAGGGCAGATGGTGGTAGATTTTGCTAAAAGGATGGAAATGGCAGTGGTGAACACGTATTTTAAGAAGAAGGAGGATCATAGGGTGACGTATAAGAGTGGAGGAAGATGCACACAGGTGGACTATGTGCTATGCAGGAGATGCAACCTGAAGGAGACTGGCGACTGTAAGGTGTTGGCAGGGGACAGTGTAGCTAGAGAGCATCGGAAGGTGGTCTGTAGGATGGTTTTGGAGGCGAAGAAGAAGAGGAGGAGAGTGAGGACTGAAAGAAGAATAAGATGGTGGAAACTGAAGGAGGAAGAGTGTAGTGTGAGGTTCAGGGAAGAGGTCAGAGAGAGGCTCAGTGGTGTTAAGGAGGTGTTGGATGATTGGGCAACTACTGCAGGAGTGATGAGGGAGGCAGCTAGAAAAGTACTTGGTGTGACATCTGGAAATAGAAAGGAAGACAAGGAGACGTGGTGGTGGAATGAGGAAGTGCAGGAGAGCATAAGGAGAAAGAGGTTGGCAAAACAGAAGTGGGATAGACAGAGTGATGAGAAAAGTAGGCAGGAGTACAAGGAGATGCGGCAGCAGGTTAA
Source organism: Silurus lanzhouensis (assembly GCA_039877035.1). Lineage (NCBI taxonomy): Eukaryota > Metazoa > Chordata > Actinopteri > Siluriformes > Siluridae > Silurus > Silurus lanzhouensis. The sequence goes on along the minus strand of JBCEWE010000552.1, from coordinate 57,831 downwards.
GAGGGATGTGGCGAAAGCCAAGGAAAAGGCATATGAGGAGCTGTATGAGAGGTTGGACACTAAGGAAGGAGAAAAGGATTTGTACCGATTGGCCAGGCAGAGGGACCGAGCTGGAAAGGATGTACTGCAAGTTAGAGCAGTAAAGGATGGAGAGGGAAATGTGTTGACTAGTGAGGAGAGTGTGTTGAGAAGGTGGAGGGAGTATTTTGAGCAGCTGATGAATGAGGAAAATCAGAGAGAGAGAAGGTTGGATGATGTGGAGTTGGTGAAGCAGGATGTAGATAGGATTAGTAAGGAGGAAGTGAGAGCAGCGATTAAGAGGATGAAGAGTGGAAAGTCGGTTGGACCAGATGACATACCGTAGAAGCGTGGAGATGTTTAGGAGAGATGGCAGTGGAGTTTTTGACCAGATTGTTTAACAGGATTTTGGAAGGTGAGAAGATGCCTGAGGAATGGAGAAGAAGTGTGCTGGTACCGATCTTTAAGCATAAAGGAGATGTGCAGACCTGCAGTAACTACAGGGGTATTAAGTTGATCAGTCACACCATGAAGTTATGGGAAAGAGTAGTGGAAGCCAGGCTGAGAGAAGAGGTGACCATCTGTGAGCAACAGTATGGTTTCATGCCGAGGAAGAGCACCACAGATGCCTTATTTGCTTTGAGAATGTTGATGGAGAAGTATAGAGAAGGACAGAAGGAATTGCATTGTGTATTTGTGGATTTAGAGAAGGCGTACGACAGGGTGCCAAGAGAGGAGTTGTGGTATTGTATGAGGAAGTCAGGTGTGTCAGAGAAGTATGTGAGGGTGGTGCAGGACATGTATGAGGACAGTGTGACGGCAGTGAAGTGTGCAGTAGGTACGACAGACTGGTTTAGAGTGAAGGTTGGACTGCATCAAGGATCGGCCCTGAGCCCTTTCCTGTTTGCAGTGGTGATGGACAGGTTGACGGACGAGGTCAGACAGGAGTCTCCCTGGACTATGATGTTTGCGGATGATATTGTGATTTGTTGTGAGAGTAGGGAGCAGGTTGAGAAGAGCCTGGAGAGGTGGAGATATCCGCTGGAGAGAAGGGGAATGAAACTCAGTAGAAGTAAGACAGAATACATGTGTGTGAATGAGAGGGAGGGCAGTGGAGTGGTGCGGTTGCAGGGAGAAGAGCTTCAGAAGGTGGAGGAATTCAGGTACCTGGGGTCAACAGTGCAAAGTAATGGAGAGTGTGTTAGAGAAGTGAAGAAAAGAGTGCAGGCAGGGTGGAGTGGGTGGAGAAGAGTGACAGGAGTGATTTGTGATAGTAGGGTATCTGCAAAATTGAAAGGAAAAGTTTATAGGACTGTGGTGAGACCTGCGATGTTGTATGGTTTAGAGACAGTGGCATTGAGTAAAAGACAGGAGGTGGAGCTGGAGGTAGCAGAGCTGAAGATGTTGAGGTTTTCGTTGGGAGTGACGAGGATGGATAAGATTAGAAATGAGTTTATTAGAGGGACAGCGCATGTAGGATGTTTTGGTGACAAGGTGAGGGAGGCGAGATTGAGATGGTTTGGACATGTGCAGAGGAGGGACTTGAATTATATTGGTAGAAGAATGCTGAGGATGGAGCCACCAGGTAGGAGGAAAAGAGCAAGGCCAAGAAGGAGGTTCATGGATGTGGTGAGGGAAGACATGCAGGTAGTTGGTGTAAAAGAGGCAGATGTAGAGGACAGGGTGGTATGGCGACGGATGATCCGCTGTGGCGACCCCTAATGGGAGCAGCCGAAAGAAGAAGAAGAAGAAGAAGATCATAGCAACTGTAGTAAACAAACCAGTGGCTGACGATCGCAAGGCGAAAAGTTTATTTATTTTGCTCGCAGCTCATTGTAAGGTAAATTTCTCTCTCTCCTTTACTCTCATAAATGGATGGATGGATGGATAAAGTGATACATTTCAGTAACTATAATTAAAAGTTTTTGTGTCTTGTGTGTGTTTTTGCAGTAATAAAACCACAAATGGCTTCAGTTAATCAATGTGGTGATGGACCCTGGAATCCTACAGTAGAAAGGTGTGTGTGTGTGTGTTGAGTACCGTACATGTGTATTATCTTAGCAAGTTCTCATTGTCTGTCTATTTTCTCTCCCAGGATAGTCAGAACGACACACGTGGAAAGGGGAGATGCTCCTCCTAGAATCAATGCAGCTGATATTATTGCCAACAGGCTTAATAATCTAATCAGATTTCAGCAGAATCCAGATGCATGTAAGTGTCTCCTCAAAATAATAATAAAATACATGCTGTTAGAGTCACAATAAATGAATTTGTTATCATATCTCATTTCATCATGTTAAACTTAATGTTTTATTCTTTCATGTTAAATGCATCTTTTCTTCTTTTCAGATGATGTTATAGCCATCAGGCAACATCGCAGCATTACACCCAAATGCATGTAAGTATCTCCTCAAAGCAGATGCTGTTACAGAAACACCGAGAGTGAGTGTGTGAACGAGTGTGTTAGATATTATTCAGCTAATGAACATGTAATCGTGTATCATTTCATCACGTGTGAATTTGTACGTTTGATTCATTCTTGTGAAATGCTGCTTTTGTCTAGTTTTATATTGCGAGGAACAGAAACACACAGAGTGTGTGTGTGTGTGTGTGTGTAACATGAATAGTTGCAATCATTTGATTAAAATAATATTGTTCTGAAAAGGAAAAAAAGATTTCATGACTTTTGACATGTAAAATATTAGTTTCACATGAAAATACAGTGAGCTGATATGTGAATAATGATGTGGCTGCATTCTGAAGACTTGGTGCTTTTTGTTCCTGCTGTTAAAGTGTGTGATCTTCTTGTTTTTCAGATTCTTTGAACGAGATGTTGCTCTTAGTCAAGTACAGTGGAACCTCGGGTTACGAACTCCCCGGCATACGAATAGTTCAGGTTACGAATCGCAGTTCGTCAAAATTTTTGACCCTGGTTACGAACAAAATTTCGGGATACGAACATACGAATGTCGCTCGCCAAAAAATCGCAGGCAAGTTGATTCTTTTCGTATCGCCACCCAGCAAAGTGAATCTAAAAAGAGAAGTGATGACAATGATTCATCGATATCATACGATATCATAATGGAAGGAGATTCTCCTTCCAAACACTAACTCTCCCTCCTCCCTCTTCTACGAACGTCGTCTCCATCATGCCAGCAGCGAGTCTTCTCAAAGGTAAAGTACCCAGTAAAGATAATGTTTTCCTCTCATATGTTTTTATATGTTTTTATATGGTATGATTTCAATATAACATGTTAAAAGTAAATAATATTAGTGAATATTGGCTTTATTTGTATTTTTTAAGTAATATTTTTGGTTGTCCGGAACGAATTACCGAAGTTTCTGTTAATTGTTATGAGGAAATTCGTATCGGGATACGAACTTTTCAGGTTACGAGTAAAGTTCCGGAACAAATTAAATTCGTAATCCGAGGTTCCACTGTACATTCAAACCCTCACCGTCATTAGACTTTACAACAACAACAACAACAAAAAAAAATAAAAATCTCAGTCTTTGTTTGTATTCCTCCCATTCTACTGGACACACACACACACACACACACACACACACACACACACACACACTTATAGAAAAACTTTATTTCAGTGTCTTCTCATGGTTTGTTACATTTTCCATCAGCTCTTGGTACTTTTTAAGGTCGTTGTGTTTGTGTCTCTCTTGAATGAGCTCCTGAAACACAGTCATTGAGCAGAAGACGAGTAAATTTATGGACTTTTTTGTCGAATCTTATAATAAAATTGTTTGAACAGTTTTATAAAAGTCATGATTTAGCAATACAAAAAACTTTCTAATCGATAGCTGCAGCCCCAAATATAACTACTAAATATAGTTATTGTTGTGTGTGTGTGTGTGTGTGTGTGTGTGTGTGTGTGTGTGTGTGTGTGTGTGTGTGTGTGTGTGTTGTTAATGTTGTGTCCTTGTAGATCTGAAATTCACTCACAGATGCTGAAGGAGCTTTAACTGAATTTTAAACTTGTGATGGTTTCTTCTCCACAGCTGGAACTTGAGCTGCAGCTGGTTTCTCCTCCACAGCTGGAACTTGAGCTGGATGTGGGTGGACTCTGGATGTGGTGATTCCTCTCAGTCTCGCGCTGCTTATGAGATTAAAGTGTTGATGGAGCTGTAACACAACAGAGACACTGCTCTTACACACTGCTGTTAGTCTTTATGCCGATACCAGCAAAATTACCCCCTGATGCTGACTGAAATCCCCTCATATGACCAAACCCACACTTTATATTAATAGATTACACTTTATAGCTGTTAAAAAGTTTGCTGTCAAGATTCTCTTTTGCCAAATTTGCCATCTCTTGAGATTTAAATTGGACGCATTCAAACTCTTTTGTCTCCGTCTTGTAACCGACAACCTTCAGGTGAGACGTCTGTCAACACACAATTCATATTAAACAGATCTAATACAGGACTTTAGTAGAAAAAAAAAAGTTTGGACCCCCTGGTCTAAAGGGTCTACTATATTCTACTACTACTTACACACTTACCAGCTACCTGATGTTCACTAGTAGAGAAATGTTTAATAGAGCGACTGTACGACTGCTGGAACAGTGAGTTTCCAAACTTTATGGGTTTTTATTCTCTTTGAAACACTGAGTTTATTATTTATTATTAGAGCTGCAACAACTAATCGAATCGATAATGAAATTGGTTGTTAGTGAATGCTGTTATCCTCATCATGTGAAAATAGTGTAGTTTAATGAAGTGTTATTGTGTAAACTGTTTGTTTGTAACTTCGGGACAGTCTACAACAGTAACTTATCTGTTCTCAAACGTGATTTACTGCGGCTTTACTACATTCAAATGCTTGTTTTCAATGCTTGTTTATTCATTAGCCTCATGCTAGCCGGGTTTGCTAGCACTGTTTTTGTGTTAATTAGTTTCTTAGAATATTTGACACAAATTTTACCCAAAGACGAATACATTCTATTATTCTTTATTAAGATATTTATAATTTAGGCTATCAAAATCTGTTACCTCCCTATATCTCACATGCAATGACTTGAATGTTCTTCATATTCACTCTGGTGATGCCTTACACTCTCTGTATTATATCCTGAAAAATATTCGGGGTTTCATGTCAACAGTAACAAACTTACAGCAGGCTCACCAAATTTGATAAGGGACTATTACAGGTTATCAAAATCAATTACCTCCCTCTATTTTACATGCAATGACTTGAATGTTCTTCATATTCACTCTGGTGATGCCTTACACTCTCTGTATTATATCCTGAAAAATATTCGGGTCTCATGTCAACAGTAACAAACTTACAGCAGGGTCACCAAATTTGATAAGGGACTATTACAGGCTATCAAAATCCGTTACCTCCCTATATCTCATATGCAATGACTTGAATGTTCTTCATATTCACTCTGGTGATGCCTTACACTTATTATTTTTAAAAGGTCTTCCACGGTCTTCCACGGTCTGCCCATGTATCCCACACGCTGATCACGTGGGGTTCTCCAATTTCACCAGCATTCACTAAAACTTAGATAATTGTCGGTCATTATCTGCAAGTGATATCTGTTAAAAATGGATCATAACATGCTTCTTTTAGAGGGAGAATATCCTAAGGACATCCTGAAACGGAAAGCCTTGAATTTCTGCATGATCGGTAAGTAATTAGCAGAGGAGCAAAATGTAAAGTTTGTTAAGGACATTACTATGTTTATAAAATAAGCATAATTTAATCAATATAAAAAGAAATATTTTTTATTGATTTTAACAGTTCCATCATTGACGTTTCCTGCTGTATGTGATTCTTTCCCGAATAGGAAGCATTTTAAATATGGCAGCATTTAATTTTTCCTTTATTTCAACATAAAAATGTGATGAAAATTAACTAATGAAAATGTGATATTGCTTTTGTGGTTCAACAGAAGCATTTAAAATAACAAAATAATCACACTGGCCTCAATAAAAATTATGGAACCCGTAACTTAATATTTTTATGCACATTCTTTTGATGCAATAACTGCAATCAAGCGACTTCTGTAACTCTTAATGAGACTTCTGCACCTGTTAACAGGTATTTTGGCCCACTTCTCATATGCACTGCTCCAGCTGTCTTAGGTTTGAAGGGTGACTTCATGTTACAGCTCTTTCCACAGATGTTCAACAGTATTTAGATTAGGGTTTAAGGAAGGCCATGTAAGTCCAATGTTTTCTTCTTTGGTGTTTCTTTGTTATTTTTAGCTGTGTGATTAGGGTCATTTTCCTGTTGAAGGACCCATGACCTGTGACTTAGAACAAGCTTTCTGACACTGGGCAGCACATTTCACTCCAGAATGCCAGTATAGTCTTAAGATTTAATTGTACTCTGCACAGATTCAAAACACCCTGTGTCAGATGCAGCAGAAAACATAACCAAGCCTCCTCCATGTTTCACAGTAGGCACGTGTTTTTTTTCTATGTATGCTTAATTTCTGCATCTGTGCACATAGAGCTGACTTGTCGAAAAGTTCCTGTTTTGTCTCATCTGTCTGAAGGACATTCTCACAGAAGCTTTGTGGCTTGTCATTATGCATTTTGGCAAATTCCAGTCTCGCTTTTTTATGATTTGCCTTCACTAGTGGAGTCCTCCTTGGTCGTCTTCCATTAAGTCCATTTTGGCTCAAACAGCGACGGATTGTGCGATCTGACACTTAAGTGTACCTTGAGCTTGAATTCCAACTCTAATCTCTTTGGAAGATGTTCTGGGCTCTTTGGTTCCCATTCGTAATATCCATCTCAATTTGTCCTAAATTTTCCTTTAGCGGCCACGTCCAGGGAGGTTGGCTAAAGTCCCATGGACCGTAAACTTCTGAATAATATGTGCAACTATAGTCACAGGTACATCCAGCTTCTTGGAGATGGTCTTATAGCCCTTACCTTTAAGATGCTTGTCTATAATTTTCTTAATAATCTCCTTAGACAACTCTCTCCTTAGCTTTCTGTGGTTCATGTTCATGAAACCTAAACAGCACAGTGACAACTTTTCATCCTTTAAATAGGCAGACTGACTGATTACAAGTTTGAAAAAACATGTGATGCTAACTAAAGGGCACCCATTAATTTATTGATCAATCAATCAAATTTTATTTATGGAGTGCCTTACAACAACCAAAGGAGCATAAGGCGCTTTTCAGTAAAAACATCAATAGACAACAAAATATAACAACACATTGTACATAAAATAGCAGTCGAATCAGAGGCTATGTGTTAAAAGCTTGTATAAATAAATGTGTTTTCAACTGCGATTTAAAAACACTCAACAAAGCACAGTGATGCTTCGTAGGTGTGCTGGAAGTGCGTTCCACATCTTTGGTCCCTGGACGGAAAATGACCGCTATCATGTACATGTAGTCAATTATTTTTAGTCTTTTTTAGGTGTACCATCATTTTTGACCAGTCCAGTTTCATTTAAATTATTTTTTTATAAATGCTTCTATTGAACCAAAATTCAAATACAATGTCTGATTTTTATTAGTTAATTTTCAGTGCATTTTTATTTGATTATTACTTTTGTCAGTTTCAAATTATTTTAGCCACATTTGTGAGTTTCTCTTTTTTTTAATGGAAGGGTAAAAACAATTTTGTCTGCATCTGTACTTATACATACACTTTGATCAGGGATAACATTGTGACCGTAGAACATTGAGTGGTGACGTGAATAACACTGATTATCTTTTGTATTATTAGGATATTATTAGGATTAGAATATTATATGGCAGCAAGTAAACATTTTGTAATTAAAGTTGTTGTACTAGAATAAAAAAAACAACAAGTGCAAGGTTTTAATTGAGTTTGATTGTTCATACTAGTTTTAAAAAGGATCTTATGATTATGATAATTTACATTATTATAAAAAATTTTTCCAGATGACAATTTGTTTTACATTAGACACAAGGGATCCAGCAAAACTAAAAAATGTCGAGTTGTTTGTAGTGCAGAAGAGGTTGACAGCCTGTTTAAGGAGTTCCATAGCAGCAACATAGGTGCACATTTCGGCCAGCTTAAAACTAGAGATGCCATTTCTTAACGGTACTATTGGCCTGGCATGTCAGTGGACATAGAGAAATGGGTAGGCTTATGCACTGCATTAACATTTCCCTCATTGACTTCATAAATTCAATACCTTGTTAATTGTATAATAATAACAAATTCATATAATTAAAATGTCCAGGTATCACAGTGTACAGTGTGCCAGAAAAATATAAAAGATATAAAGCTGAATACAGACCTCAAACCTATCAAGGTAACAAGAGCAAATTTATATAATAAACTATATTATAATAATATAATTTTTTTTATCATTATAAATGCTTTCTATTCATGTCTGTTTTTGCAGGTCAAGACTCCATTTGAACTGGTTGGAATGGACTTAATTGGAAAGTTGGCCAAATCTGACCAGGAAAATCAATATATATATATATGCGTAATAATAGATTATTGCACGAGATGGGCACAGGCATATCCTCTGAAATCAAAGTCTGCTGCAGAAGTTACTCAATCAATATTAACATTTGTTTACCAATTTACCAATAATAGTGGACTGTCTCAATTCCATAGTCAACCATTGAGATGGAAGCTTAATGGTTTGGGGTTTTGGAGCATGGAAGGTTGGGGATACCAAGGTACATTTTCATCATGCAATTCCATCTGGAATGTGGCTCATTGGAACCGACTTCACCGTGCAACAAGACGATAAGCCAAGCTCTGTACACGGCCAAGCTCTGTACACGGCCAAGCTCTGTACACATTTTTATAGAGCAAACAGTTGGCTGGAATGTTATCTATCATGGCCAGTTACCGCACCTAAATACTTTTGAACTGCTCTGGGATGAACTAGATCACACGATAGACATTTTCAATTTGTGACAAACAACACTTTGGCAAGTTTTACAGGAGGCATGGCAAACTATTTAAGCAGAATGTTTGGAGAAATGAACTATTCAGATGCAGAATCCAGGGTTGTGATGTCAAAGAATGTCATTATGCCTGCAGAAACAAAGTCAGTCCTTTCCAGGAAGTCACAACTAAAACAGAATTTTTATACACAGTCTATATAACAGTTTGTCAACTGTTACCTCATCTGTCACCATTATCTTCACAATTTCCGGTACATTAGGTTTAATAACCGAATGGTGTCCCTTCCACCCTTCTTTTTTTTGTATTAGCAATAATAACATGATTCAACCAGATTCAGCATGGTCCAGGCTGGAAAGGCTTGATGTCATTGCACCTGCAGTGGTAGAGTCTAAGGCTAGAAATTAATGCTTTACACATTTGCACCCAATCACTTATTATTTATATACTGATTTTAATTTATCACTTTCTTTGGTAATGATGATTAATAATAAATTAGCAAAAGGTATCAAAAGTATTAACAGTAACAAAAATAAACATAATAAATGACAATGTGATATGAAGAATATAACATTTTTTTATATCTGTACATTTTTGTTGTTGTTTGGACAAAGAAAATCTTCATAACGTTATATTAACTTGTCTTTTGTATAGAAACAAAAGAAAACATGCACGTTTTACAAAAAAGTGTTTCCAAACTTTTGACACTGTCATTTGTTCCTGTAATACTTTTAACACATATTTTTGTAGAGCACTTGCAAAAATGGTTGAGGACAAACCCATTACTTGGGACCAATATTTGGACGCAGTCATGTTTGGGCTGCGGATAAGGAAACAGCTTACAACCCAGTTCTCTCCATTTGACCTTATGTTTGGTAGAGAAGCACGATACCCATCCGAGGTTCCAGAACATTATGAGGTGAAACAAATATTTTTTATGCCTACTATTACTTGTAAATATTTAGGTACACTGACCAGGCATAACAATATGACATAACAATCTGAGCAGTGAAGTGAATAACACTGATTATCTCTTCATCATGGCTAATAGACAGGAGGTGGAACTGGAGGTAGCAAAGTAAATGATGTTAAGGTTTTCGTTGGGAGTGACGAGGATGGACAGAATTAGAAACACGTTTATTAGAGGGACAGCGCATGCAGGATGTTTGGGAGACGAGGTGAGGGAAGCGAGATTGAGATGGTTTGGACATGTGCAGAGGAGGTACATGGGGTATATCAGTAGGAGAATGCTAAGGATGGAGCCACGAGGAAGAAGGAAAAGAGGAAGACCAAGGAGGAGGTTCATGGATGTGGTGAGGGAAGACATGCAGGTAGTTGGTTTGAAAGAGGCAGATGTAGAGTACAGGGGGGTATGGAGACAGATGATCAGCTGTGGCGTTCCTAATGGGAAAAGCCGAAAGAAGATCTCTTCATCGTGGCACCTGTTAGTGTGTGGGATATTATTAGGCAGCAAGTGAACATTTTGTCCGCAAAGTTTTTTTAAAGATATTGTGATGGCTAGACAACTGGGTCAGAGCATCTTGAAAACTGCAGCTCTTGTGGGGTGTTCTGCAATGGTCAGTATTATCAAAGGTGGTCCAAGGAAGGAACAGTGGTGAACCAGCAACTTTGTCAAAGGCCAAGGCTTGTTGATGCACGTGGGGGAGCGAAGGCTGGCCTGTGTGGTCCGATCAAATAGACGAGATCCTGTAGCTCAAACTGCTGAAGAAGTTAATGCCGTTAATGCTCGACAGGTCAGAACTGTTTGGGCAGAAAAAAAGGGACCATCACAATATTCAGCAGTATAATGTATTTATCATACAAAATTATGCCTGGTCAGTGTACATCATTTAAAAATAATATAGAATATTGTATGGAATTTAGATAAACTAGTTATCATTATTAACATGTTTCCATAGGTTGATGGTTCCTTCGATAATGACTGTGAACAGGAAACAGTTGCAATTGACATTGAACGCCATAGCAAAATTATGGACATTGTTGATCTTAATGTTGAAAAATCACACAACAGAAGAAAAAGAAGGCTATCAGATAAAACCCAACAAAGCCTTCAGGTGGGAGGCATGGTGTGGCAACGTAATGTGCGCAGTGAACAGCGCAAAGGAGGAAAGCTCGACCCTGATTATTTTGGCCTATTTATGGTCACCAAAATAGAGGGGAAAGTGTTGATCTTGTTGATTCAGATGGCCGGTCAACATGCAAGGTCAACATTGACCATCTCAAACACCATCAATTTGCCCCCTTTCAGCCATCTAATAAAACCTCATCTCCTGCACCACCTGCAGACTTCTCTCCTCCTCCACCTGCAGACTCCTCTCCTCGTCCACCTGCAGACTCCTCTCCTCGTCCACCTGCAGACTTCTCTTCTTCTCCACCTGCAGACTTCTCTTCTCCTCCACCTTCAGACTTCTCTTCTCATACTTTTGCAGGCTTCTCTCCTCCTCTACCTGCATTCTTAACTCCTCCTCCACCTGCAGACTGCTCACCTCATGCATCTGCTGAACCATATCCTCATGCCGCACAGCAATTATCTTATGATGTTACCTCTTTTCATGAAAATTGTAAGTATCTTGGATAAACTAACTCTGCACAACATTTCTGTTCGTTCAGTTTATGTCTTAGCGAAAATAATTAATCTCTTGTACTTCACATCATTTTTTACATTTCTTTTTACATGGAAACAGATTTGATATGCAGGTTTTAAACACTATATTGCCAAAAGTTTGTAGACACCTGGTCAGACTACTGTAAAGATTTTGGAATGTGCTTGTGGAGATTTGTACTCATTCAGACACAAGGGTGTTAGTAAATTCAGGTAGGTAGGTGTGGTGAGGAGGCCTGAGGTACAGTCAGCATTCACATTTATCCCAAAATTGTTCATTAGGTTTGGCTTTCACTCCAACTCATTCTAAGCATATCTTATGGAGCTGGCATTGTGCACAGAGGAATTGTTGTGCTGGAACAGGTTTGGGTCTACTAGGTACAATGAAGGAAAAATTTCATGCTACTGCATGCAAAGACATCCTATACAATTGTGTGCCTTCAGCTTTGCGATAGCAGAATGACTGGGCAAGTCAGGTGTCCCAATACTTTTGTCTATACAGTGTATATAAAGAAACAACCCACATTTTGATAAACTACATAAAAGTTATTTAAATTTATATTTTTTGTCACACACAGGCATACAAGATGCATGGGGAGGCAACAAGTCACATGTGCTCCTGTCAAAAATAGGACCATATAAACTTTTTTATTGGGACATTGCCAGAACTGCTCCCAATAAAGAGCTCAAAAGTGAGGTGAGCTGAGTTGTATATGCAAGTATACAATACAGAATTGTACACTTGTGCTGGATCTAAGTGTTATTTAAGGTTATGCTATCCTTAACTTGTTAACATTTATGTACTCATAATTTTCCTGCCTCAGGTGATTAATGCATACATGGCCCACACTGTAAAAACCCACAATCAGAGACGAGAAAAAAAAGCACTTCACATCGATTCATTCGAAATGACACGTATATGGGAGGGAAGGGGCTAAAAATTAAAGGTAGGTGTCAGGGGACAGCCTGCCACGCCATTCCCCAGCTCCACACACACACGTAGTCTGTCCCCATCATACTAAGTATCGGCACCTGCGGCTCGTTATCATCAGCCCTACATAAACCCCTCTCCTGCTCTCACTCACCGTCAGTTCTACCACTTCACGTAGAAGACCCTATCCCTTAGTGTTCAGCATTTCTGTTGTTGTCTTTTTTTTGTTGCGCTCTTCCTTCAGTAAAAACCCTTCTTCACTACCCTGGAGTTTTTGCTTCCGTCACTTCGCAACCGTGACAGAAGAACTGACCTTACTAAACAGAAGGAGTACAAAGAACCACGCAGCCTTACCTATGGAATCTGATCCTCAGCCGGGTGCAAATGCGGAGCTTCTTCGAGAGCTCATCGGAGCGCTCCGGGCTGCGGTCGCTGCTAATCCGGTTCACCGGGCTCCACGTCCGGCACCTCCGCCACCCTCTAACAACCCGATGGCTCTCCCGAACTCCTTCTCCGGGGATGCGGCTGAATGCCGCGGCTTCCTACTCCAGGTAGAGCTATACATCGCCATGCAGCCGCACCGCTTCGTCTCCGACCGCGCGAAGATTGCCTTTCTGATCTTGCTGTTATCCGGAAGAGCTCTTGCGTGGGCCCGCGCGCTATGGAGCGCAAATAGCGTAGCTCTCGCCTCTTTCGCGGCGTTCACTACGCACGTAACGGAGGTTTTCTGCACGGGAACGGGAGCGCTAAACAACGCGGATGAACTCCTGCATCTCCACCAAGGAACAGACGGCGTGGCGGAATACAGCCTTCGCTTCCGCACTCTAGCGGCCTCCAGTGGTTGGAATGAGAATGCACTGTTAAGTGTATATCGGCAAGGTCTGAATCCGGCGATTCGAATGGCAATTGCCACCCATGTTGATGCGGTGGGACTAGAGACCTTTATACAACGTTCCATTTTGGTCTCACAACATCTATCTGCCTGTTCCATGCCGGATTCCACGCCTCCCACTGCATCGGCCGCTGCATCAGGGACTACCCCCGAACCCATGCAGTTGGGGTTTCAGCGTCTGTCTAGGAGAGAGAGAGAGAGACGCCGAACCACCGGGGCCTGCCCGTACTGTGGTAATCCAGGTCACTCCCTTCCACAGTGCACCATTCGACCCCAACCCGCTGAGGTGAGCAATATCGCCTTTCCCTCTGGAATTTCTCGGTTAACCACACTTTCTGTAACCCTTCTCGGTCCTAACACCCGCCTTTCCACCTCCGCTCTAGTCGACTCAGGTTCTGCCGGGAACTTCATCTCCCAGGCATGCCTAGACCAGCTCCAGCTATGCCGGGAGCGGGGACACCACGATCTGGCCGTCCAGACTATCCAAGGACGCCCGCTTGGACAAGGCTGGATTAAATACCCGTCATCACCCTCCAGATCGGCCTGTTCCATCAAGAACGTATACAGTTCCTGGTCCTGGAAAACTCCACAGTGAACATCATTCTGGGGCGTCCATGGCTGATTAAACACTCACCTCGGTGTTCCTGGGGCCCTTGTGACATCCTCGAATGGAGTCCCTGGTGCCACAAACACTGTCTCCATGGTCTTCCCTCTCCACTCAACAGAAGGGTGACCATGGCCACCACACGGGTCGAAAACTCCCCTACACCCTCTCAGACGGAGATCCCACCTGAATACTCCGAGTTCGAAGATGTGTTCAACGAACAAGCCGCAACCCGACTACCTCCTCACCGACCCTGGGATTGTGCCATCGATCTGACTACTGGAGCTAAACTCCCGAAGGGCCGAATCTACCCCCTGTCCGTTCCTGAACGCACATCCATGGAACAATACATCCAGCAGGCCCTCGACCAGGGCTTTATCACCCCGTCCTCCTCTCCCGCTGCCTCGAGCTTCTTCTTCGTAGCAAAGAAGGATGGGGGCCTCCGGCCTTGTATCGACTATGGGGGCCTCAATGCCCTCATCACTCCTCTCCCTTACCCGCTCCCGCTTGTCCCTGCCGCACTAGAGGACCTCCATGAAGCACGCTACTTCACCAAGCTTGACCTCAGGAGTGCCTACAACCTCGTGCGGATTCGTAAAGGAGACGAGTGGAAGACCGCCTTCATCACTCCCGCTGGTCACTACGAGTACCGGGTCATGCCATACGGCCTTTCCATCTCACTGGCTGTGTTCCAGGGCTTCATGAATGAGGTGTTCAGGCCACTCCTACACCGATCCGTAATCGTCTACATCGATGACATTCTAGTCTACTCCCGGACACTTCAGGAACATCACAACCACGTGACCCAAGTGTTGGAGCTCCTGCGAAAACACCAGCTATACCTGAACCTCCCTAAGTGCGAGTTCCACCAAACCAGGGTCCAGTTCCTCGGCTATGTGATCAGCGCCAAGGGAATCCAAATGGACAAGAAGAAAGTGCAGGCGGTGCAGGAATGGCCGCCCCCCCGCTCTGTAAAGGAGTTACAGAGGTTCCTGGGGTTTGCGAACTTCTACCGGCGCTTCATACAAGGTTTTAGTCAGGTCACAGCCCCGCTCACCTCTCTCCTCAGGGACAAACCCAAAGAGCTGCCCTGGACGTCCGAGGCCGAAGAGGCATTCCGGGAGCTCCGGGAGCGGTTCTGCGCAGCCCCACTACTCAATCACCCTTTGTCGTGGAGGTGGACGCATCATCCACCGGGGTCGGGGCTACGCTCTCCCAGCACTCCGGATGCCCCGCTCGACTTCACCCCTGTGCCTACTTCTCGAAGAAACTGTCCCCCGCCGAACAGAACTACGATATAGGGAACCGGGAACTCCTCGTCGTGAAACTGGCACTCGAGGAGTGGAGACACTGGCTAGAGGGAGCAAAACATCCATTCATGGTGATCACGGACCACAAGAACCTGCAGTACCTCAGAGAGGCCAAGAGGCTAAACCCCCGGCAAGCCCGATGGGCCCTGTTCTTCACCCGGTTCAACTACACTGACCTACCGTCCGGGGTCCAAGAACGGCAAGGCCGACGCCCTTTCCCGTATTTACGGTCCGGATGAACCTATTGAACCAGAGCCAATCATTCCTCCCGAGTTGTTCGTATGCCCCATCGTGTGGAAACTGGAAGAGGAAATCCGCTCGGCCGCAAGCCAGGAGCCCGCACCCTCCGGGTGCCCGGAAGGCAGGA
Organism: Silurus lanzhouensis; assembly: GCA_039877035.1. Lineage (NCBI taxonomy): Eukaryota > Metazoa > Chordata > Actinopteri > Siluriformes > Siluridae > Silurus > Silurus lanzhouensis. Next base: position 42,200 of record JBCEWE010000552.1, on the reverse strand, counting down.
CGTTCGTCCCCACAGCCTGCCGTCCTGCATTGTTGAGCTCCATCCATGACACTCCCGGGATGCATGTTGGGATGTGGCACGTTATGTCCAGGGCTGCCCGACCTGTGCCATGTCCAAGGTCCCGCGCCACCTACCCGTGGGTAAGCTGGTCCCGCTGATGATCCCGGAATGACCCTGGTCCCACCTAGGCATCGACTTTGTTACGGACCTGCCACGGTCTGAAGGTCACACCTGCGTACTCGTGGCGGTGGATCGATTCTCCAAAGCCTGCCGCCTCATACCTCTCCCTGGTCTGCCCACCGCCCTGGAGACCGCCGAAGCTCTCTTCCAGCACGTGTTCCGGAACTTCGGCCTCCCGGAAGAGATAGTGTCAGACCGCGGACCGCAGTTCACGTCACGCGTCTGAAGGGCGTTCTTTCGCCTTCTCGGCGTGGCGGTCAACCTATCGTCCAGCTACCATCCTCAGTCTAACGGGCAGACCGAGAGGAAGATCCAGGAGTTGGGGCGCTACCTACGGTCGTACTGCCATGAGGATCAGACTAGGTGGAGCCGATTCCTGCCTTGGGCGGAGTACGCCCAGAACTCCCTACGACAGAGCACCACTGGCTTGACCCCGTTTCAATGCGTGCTGGGGTACCAGCCCCCCTTGTTCCCGTGGTCGGACGAGCCGTCTAACGTCCCTGCCATCGACTACTGGTTCCGGGAGAGCGTCCGGGTGTGGGAGTCGGCACACACCCAGCTCCGTCGAGCCCGTGATGACACGCGACGACATGCGGACGCGCGTCGGCTGGAGTCTCCCTCCTACCATGTAGGAGACAGGGTATGGCTTTCCACGAGGGACCTACGGCTCCGTCTCCCGTGCAGGAAACTGAGCCCCCGGTTCATTGGGCCCTTCCGGGTTATTCGCCAGGTCAATGAGGTCTCCTGCCAACTCGACCTCCCTCTTTGGTACCGAATCCACCCCGTGTTTCACGTGTCCCTTCTGAAACCCTTTCGTGCGCCGCCTACGCCACCTCCTGAGGTGGGCAGGGATCCTCCGCTGCCGGACATCCTAGGCCAGCCCTCGGTGTACGCAGTGCGCGAGGTGCTCGATTCGCGCCGGAGGGGCCGTGTGCTGGAATACCTGGTCGACTGGGAAGGGTTCGGGCCGGAAGAACGCTCGTGGGTACCCAGGCAGGACATCCTGTACCCGGCTCTCTTGGTGGACTTTCACGCAGCTCATCCGCTCCGTCCGGGCCCCCGGGGTCGGGGTCGCCCCAGGCGCCATTCCCGGGCGTCAGGTGCCGCCCCTGGGGGGGGGGGGATGTCAGGGGACAGCCTGCCACGCCATTCCCCAGCTCCACACACACACGTAGTCTGTCCCCATCATACTAAGTATCGGCACCTGCGGCTCGTTATCATCAGCCCTACATAAACCCCTCTCCTGCTATCACTCACCGTCAGTTCTACCACTTCACGTAGAAGACCCTATCCCTTAGTGTTCAGCATTTCTGTTGTTGTCTTTTTTTTGTTGCGCTCTTCCTTCAGTAAAAACCCTTCTTCACTACCCTGGAGTTTTTGCTTCCGTCACTTCGCAACCGTGACAGTAGTCATGGTTATTTCTCTTGTAAAGCTTTTTTAAGTGTATTGTATTAAATTGACTTGTAATTGTATTTTTTTTGTGTGATCCAACAAAATACAATATTATTTTGGGAGCTGTCCATGAGCCCGGGCACTGGACATTGGCTGTAAGATGACTGCTCTTTTTTTTTTGCCAACCTTTGATAAGAATTTAAATATATCCAATAGATGTGAAAGAATATATGATTAATAACAATTTCTATAGGCAATCTTTCCATCTGAAAGAAGAAGCCTTATATTGGATCCCCTGGGAAATGATTCGAAAAAACTTCAACAGTGTTTGCAGTCCACAAGGTAACCACTGAATTTACACAGACCAGACATAACAATGACATTGTAACATTGTCATCAGTGAATGAACTGCACTGAATAGCTCTTCATCATGGCACTTTTTTGTGGGTGGGATATACTTTACTAGGAAGCAATTGGACATTTTGTCCACAAAGATGTTGTGTTAGAAGGGGCAAATTGTGATGGTTTCCTAGTCTGCAGTGGTCAGTATCTATCAAAAGTGGTCCAACGAAGGAACAGTGGTGAACTTGCGTCTCATTGGCTGCTTGATTAAAGACTGGCCTGTGTGGTCCGATCCAACAGACAAGCTACTGTAGCTTAAATTGCTGAAAAAGTTCATGCTGTTTATGACGGTTTACGGCTGTTTTAGCAGCAAAAGGGGGACTAATATGTGTAAACATGTAATTGGCATATTTTTACTTTTCTTATACCTTTAAGGGCCTTCATCAGAAAACAAGGCTGCCATGTATCCAGATGGGCATTCAGCACAGATGCACACTGTTGTCAGAAAGATGCCACCTCATGTGGGATATTTGTCCTGAAAGTAATGTGGCCAGTGGTATAAATATTTTTTTGCCTTTAGTTTTCACTGTGTTGAAATTGCGTGTGTGGCCCTTTAAGAGATCGCCTGTCTGGGCTCGCGAGATTTCCCTTTCACAGGCGCGAAAAATAGAACAGCCATTTTTTTTGGAGAACTCTGTGAAACAGTCACATGCTGTGTGTTTTGATATCGAGGAGGAATTATTCTAAATTGGTGCTATTCCTCCTGGTAAATCTCTCTTTATAACTGTTTTATATCTGTGGAAACTAGTGACCTATTTGTGTGAACCTTTCTTTGTATGTAACTCTTGTAGATGAGATCGGTTCGGGTATAATCTGCGTGTTCCTCGTGTCACGTGCAAATACAAGTTTCTGTGTAAGTTCAGTGCTTTTTATATTATTTATGTAATTATTTAAAAGTGTTTTGAGTGCTATAAATACTGTTAAACCTATTGTTTTAATGTTTAACAGTGTGTATTTGTGTTTCTTTTATCTCTTTTGTACCATAGCACTACCGTATTTTATTTACTTTAATTTCTTTATCGTATTCTTGCTTATTTTTGTTTTGTTATATTCTCTGAGCCTGTGTGTTCAGTAAATTGAGTGAGAATTTTTTGTTGAACAATCCCTTAGATTGTGTACATGCATACAGCCTTATTAACACTCAAGATGCCTTTTGGTGTTAAAGTGTAATTTATTGAGTGTGCATCTGGTGCTGGGATTCTAACCAGTGTTTCTCTGCGGTAAATCGCTGTTAAGATTTGATTTTGTTACATTGCATTTTGGTAAAAGATTATTTTATAATAGTTTATTCTTTTAAATTTATTTTTGTTTTGCTGATGTTCCCACCGACCGCTGTAAACTGTAAGTAAAAAACAGCAGTCAGATAAACCCCTTTATAATAAATTAACTATTCTGTTGCCGTTTGTGTTTCTTTCGTTACCACCCGGTTACATTTTTGGTACCAGGAGTGGGGTTATCTGATGGTCGGGAACAGTATAGTGTCAATCGCACCATTGTTTTGTTTTGTTTAAAATAATAAAAAAATACGGTAGTGGCTGGTGCTTGAGTTGCAGGACTCGCAGTGGGAGTGGTCAGCTGTGTGGTGTTCATCCAAGTGCTGGAGACGTCGGCCGAGGGTTTGAGGCCAAGGGACGAGTAAACTGGAGGGAGAGGAGACATCACTGGCTGCTACTGAACTGCGAGTGTGGTTGCGGATCGGGAACCAGTGACGTGTGTTTTGCAGAAGTGGACGAGAGTGTTATATGCACATTACAGACAGTATATCCTTTTAACTGAGAAACTAAGAGCTTCTCACAAAGACTTTGTAGTGTTGAAAAGACTTTTAAGCATGTCACAGTCAGAGGAAGAGGCTGGGATAGAACATGGTGCTGCTAGTGGGGAGGGTGTGGGTAATGTGCAGGAACAGATACAAGAGCTCAGTAGAAAGCATGCTGAAGCTATGGCAGCTATTGCCAACCTAAGTAGAGAACCGACTAGGTCCTATGTATATGTGCCCAGAGAGCGCCACATTCAGCCTTTTAGTGGTGATCTATGCAAAGATGGTAGAAATGTGGATGAGTTTATTGAAGAGGTGGAAAGAGTGCTGCTTGTGAGAAATCAAACACCTGAAGATCAAGCTGATTTTGTTCTTTCTCTGTTAAAAGGTGCTGCTGTAGAAGAGGTTAGGTTAAGGCAAGAGTGGCGGCCTCCACGAACAGAGGACATTTTCTTGTTTTTAAGATCGGCCTTTAGAGAAATACGTAGTCCAGCTCAGCTGTTACAGACATTCTACAGTCGCAGGCAGCTGGAGGGTGAAGACCTCCGTACATACTCTCATGCTCTTTCACAGATGTTGAATACTATTTCAAAGCAGTCCTCTGATGCTATCGCCAATGCTGGCCTTGCACTAAGAGACCAGTTCATTGAGGGAGTCAGAGATGTAACACTCCGAAGAGAGCTTCGTAAGTTTGTAAGGGACAAACCACAGTCTACTTTGATTGAAGTAAGGGATGAAGCGTTAATGTGGTCTCTCGAAGATACCAAACTGCGTGCTAGTAAGGTGGTCAGTAATTGTAGCATAAACTCTGAGGCTACAAAAGCTCAGTGTGCGGCTATGGTGATGCCTGTAGCGAGCTCTGTAACACTTGATGATGTTCTGAAAGTGGTAGCAGAACAGGGCAAAGCCATAGGGGAGTTAACTCAAGCTGTTCAGAGGCTGACTCTACAATACCCTAAGCCTGAGTCTTTAAAGTTTCCTAAGTCTACAATGCAGCCTAGATTTTCTGATGATGGCCAACCTATTTGTTTCAAGTGTAATGGTGTCGGGCACATTGCAAGAAACTGTGTAAGAAAAAACAAACCAGCTGTCAGGGACGATGAGCCATCTTCCTCACAGCCGGGAAATGCACACCCTCGGTCGCTATGAGCCAGGCGGTGCGAGGGCAAGCCATTGGCTCAACTCATCTTGACTCAAATCGTGATCGTTTACTTAAACATGCTGTGGGGAAGTGTCCGGTGGTTGACCTGAAAATTGGAGGTGTGACGGTGTCATGTCTGCTTGACACCGGAAGCCAAGTCAGTACAATTACTGAACACTTCTTTAAAGAGCACTTGGCAGGTGAAGATAAGGATATGCTTTCTACATCTGGTTGGTTAAGAATTACTGCTGCTAATGGATTAGGTATTCCGTATTTGGGTTATCTTGAACTACCGGTTGAAACTATGGGTATCACCCTGCCTGAGTGTGGGTTCCTGGTTGTACGAGATGTACGAAATTCATCTGCTGTGCCAGCGCTCATCGGCATGAACATTATAAGCAGGTGTAGGCAATTAGTGCACGCTGAGTTTGACAACACCCTGGGTGGGGAGTTAGAGTCTGACTGGAGAGAAGTTTTCCAGCAAATGCAAAGTGTCAGCCAAGCTAAGAAACAGATTGGTGCTCATATCGCTGGGAAGGAGACAGTGCATATTCCTGCTTGGTCAGTTTCGACGTTGACAGTCCGGGGAAAGAGCATTAGGTGTTCAGAGGGTTCGTCTCACCTGTTGTTGGAGCCTGGGAAGTTTCCCCTTCCTCAGGGGCTAATAGTGATACCTTCTCTGGTTTCCACTTCAGCACCACTATTTCCGGTGCGAGTTTTGAATCTCTCTACAGAGGATATATGGCTGCAGCCTCACGTCCGGCTGGGTATTCTCTCTCCTGTTGAATCATTATGTTCTGGAGAGGGTTGTGAAGTAAAGTTCAAGCGAGTAGCAGCTGGGGTGGAGGAGATTACCGTGAGCACAGAGGAAAGGCAAGTGGTGGCAGAGAGCTTACCAGATTTACTTACCGAGCTGAGTTTGGGTGGAACTGCTGAGCAGCAGGCTGAACTCCAAAAGTTGTTACTGAGGTACATGGATGTGTTTGCAGTAAGTGATGAGGAATTAGGGTTTTCCGACAAAGTGCAGCACGAGATCCATCTGGTCGATGACGTACCGATAACGCAGCCATACCGTCGCATTCCACCTACCCAATATGGGGAAGTCAGGGAACACATCACTAAGCTACTCCAAAAAGGGGTCATTAAGCCTAGTAGTAGTCCGTACGCATCACCTATAGTACTCGTGCGGAAAACAGATGGAAACTTGAGATTGTGCGTGGACTACAGGCACTTAAACGCCAAAACGAAGCGAGATGCTTTCCCCTTACCTCGCATTGATGAGAGTTTTGATGCATTGCAGGGTGCGAAATTCTTCTCCACCATCGACTTGGCTAGCGGGTACCATCAGATAGCCGTGCGGAAACAAGACCAACCTAAAACCACGTTCACCACCCCGTTTGGGATATTTGAATACTCCCGTATGCCTTTTGGTGTGTGTAATGGACCGTCCACATTCCAACGCCTTATGCAGTCTGTAATGGGGGATTTAGTATTTCAGACTCTGCTGGTTTATTTGGATGATATCCTTGTTTATTTGTCTACCTTCCAGGAACATCTCAATAGACTGGAGGTGGTTTTCGGTAGGCTGAGGGAGGCTGGACTTAAGGTTAAGCCTGATAAGTGTAGTTTTCTCCAAGAACAGGTGAAGTTCTTAGGTCATCAGATCTCTGCTCAAGGGATTGGAACCGATCCAGGAAAGGTAGAGGCTGTAAGAAATTGGGAGACGCCAAGTTCTGTGAAAGAATTAAGGTCCTTTCTAGGGTTCTGTAGCTACTACAGAAAATTTATTGAAGGGTTTTCTGAAATTGCTGGTCCTCTCCATGACCTGGTGAACTTTTGTCTGAGACAACAGAGGATGGTGAAGAGACCTGAATTTTGTGCACTTTGGACAGAAGAGTGTTGTACAGCTTTTGAACTGTTAAAGGAGAAGCTTACTTCGGCCCCAGTCTTGGGTTTTGCAGATTTCTCTCTTCCGTTTACCGTTGAGACTGATGCTAGCAAAGACGGTTTAGGTGCTATCCTTTACCAACAACAAGGGGACTCTAAGAGAGTGATTGCCTATGCAAGTCGTCGGCTACGCAATGCAGAGAGAAACGATAGGCATTATAGCAGTATGAAGCTTGAACTGCTAGCCCTTAAGTGGGCGGTTTCAGAAAAGTTCAGGGGGTACCTGTTGGGTGCCAAATTTGTGGTTGTCACCGACAACAACCCATTATGTCATCTGAAAACAGCAAAGCTGGGTGCCATTGAGCAAAGGTGGGTAGCTCAATTAGCTGTTTTAGATTTTGAGGTACAGTATCGTCCTGGACGAAATAATGTCGCAGCTGATGCCCTCTCTAGGCACCCGTTGGCAGGGGAGCTTGACAGTTCGGAAGAGTTTGATGACTGTGTTGCCATCTGTAATGTGGTCAATAGGGGTACACCTTTAGACCCTAATTTGTTGATTGCGGGTGACCAGTGTTGCAAGGTTAGACAGATCCGGGCCTGGGAGGGTAGTCCGGGGAAAAGTGACATGCAGGAGTGTACGTTTGCTCTTCCAGGTTATACCATGACTCAGTTGAAGGAATTTCAGCTAAGCGACCCTGTTTTGGGTTCCTTCAATGAATTTTGGAGTAGCCAGAGAAAGCCTACTAATCGTGAGAGAAGCAACTTACCTAGACCTGTGTTGTCGCTGTTGAAGCAGTGGAAATATATCCAAGTGTTGGATGGGTTGTTTTACAGGGTTGTGAATGATTTTCGCTTGGGTGAGTGTAAACAGTTGCTTTTGCCAGCCTGTTCAAAAGAGCAAGTACTGAGCAGTGTCCACGATAAGATGGGACATCAAGGCGTCGAGCGGACGCTCGATCTGTTGAGACAACGTTGCTTCTGGGTTGGTATGTACAATGATGTTGAGAGGTGGATTAAGAAGTGTCAGCGCTGCATTCTTACCAAAATGCCACATCCGCGTATCCGTCCGCCTATGAAGCCATTTTTAGCGTCCAGACCGTTGGAAGTGGTGGCTGTGGATTACACAGTGCTTGAGCCGGCCACGGATGGTCATGAAAATGTGTTGATTGTCACTGATGTGTTTACTAAGTTTACACAGGCATTTCCCACCAGAGATCAGAAAGCGGATACTACAGCCAAGATTCTGTTGAGGGAGTGGTTCATGAAATATGGGGTACCCGAGCGGTTGCATTCAGATCAGGGTAGGAATTTTGAGAGTGAGGTGGTGGCTGAGTTGTGTCGCTTGTATGGGGTTAAGAAAACACGCACAACCCCGTATCATCCGCAAGGTAATGCACAATGCGAGTGCTTTAATTGAACGCTCCATGAGTTGCTAAAAACACTTCCTCCTGAAAAGAAGAGGCGATGGCCAGAGCACCTTCCTGAGCTGATTTATGCTTATAATGTAACCCCACATGCTACAACTGGGTATTCACCTTATTTCTTGTTGTTTGGAGTAGAACCACGCCTTCCTGTAGATGCTCTCCTGGGCAAAGAACATCCTGTCAGTAAAGGGCAGGATTGGTTAGCTATCCACCAGAGTCGTCTCAAAGACGCTCATGCGGCCGAGAGACTGGCTCCTCTTAACGAAAAGATTTACTGTCCCTCGGTTGAGGTTGGGCAGACAGTGTACTTGCGTCACCGGCCTGTAGGCAGACATAAGATACAGGATGCTTGGGCTCCTGTGGTGTACCGGGTAGTTGATGTGCAAGGTACTACATATACGGTTGAGCCTGTAGAGGGAGGTCCTCAGAAGCGGGTCCACAGGGTTGACTTGCGCCCGTGTGCGATACCTGTGGTTGAAACGGCAGATGCAGTAAGTAGTGTAACCACTCCAGCAGCTGTGGTTCCCGCTGATTCAGCAGAAACCGATCCTGTGGATCCAGAGTGTGTAATAGTGGAAGAGGTTACTTTGCCTCATGTTGAAGTGACTGGAGATGTGGAAATGAAAGTTTCCCAGTCAGCAGAGGACATATTAGCAGTAGGATCTGATTGTGTTAAGGATCATGATGAGCATCAGTACTCTGAGTTAGATCATACAGGTGAAAAGATTGGTGTTCTTGTTCCAGATGAACCTGTACGAAAGATACCTATCCCTGCACCAAGAAGGACTAGTCGTGTCAATGCTGGTGTGCATTCGAACCCGTTTAATGAGCCCAGATCAGCTTGCGATCCTCTCTTGATCAGCCCCGAGGTCTTTTCACAGGTTTTAGCAGGCCTGGGTAGTGTGTTCTTCAGAGAAGCAGTAAATGAGGTTAGGAACCTGCATTAATGTCATTGGGGACAATGATGGGTTTTAGCAGGGGAGAATGTGGCCAGTGGTATAAATACTTTTTTGCCTTTAGTTTTCACTGTGTTGAAATTGCGTGTGTGGCCCTTTAAGAGATCGCCTGTCTGGGCTCGCGAGATTTCCCTTTCACAGGCGCGAAAAATAGAACAGCCATTTTTTTGGAGAACTCTGTGAAACAGTCACATGCTTGTGTGTTTCGATATCGAGGAGGAATTATTCTAAATTGGTGCTGTTCCTCCTGGTAAATCTCTCTTTATAACTGTTTTATATCTGTGGAAACTAGTGACCTATTTGTGTGAACCTTTCTTTGTATGTAACTCTTGTAGATGAGATTGGTTCGGGTATAATCTGCGTTTTCCTCGTGTCACGTGCAAATACAAGTTTCTGTGTAAGTTCAGTGCTTTTTATATTATTTATGTAATTATTTAAAAGTGTTTTGAGTGCTATAAATACTGTTAAACCTATTGTTTTAATGTTTAACAGTGTGTATTTGTGTTTCTTTTATCTCTTTTGTACCATAGCACTACCGTATTTTATTTACTTTAATTTCTTTATCGTATTCTTGCTTATTTTTGTTTTGTTATATTCTCTGAGCCTGTGTGTTCAGTAAGAATTCAGTGAGAATTTTTTGTTGAACAATCCCTTAGATTGTGTACATGCATACAGCCTTATTAACACTCAAGATGCCTTTTGGTGTTAAAGTGTAATTTATTGAGTGTGCATCTGGTGCTGGGATTCTAACCAGTGTTTCTCTGCGGTAAATCGCTGTTAAAATTTGATTTTGTTACATTGCATTTTGGTAAAAGATTATTTTATAATAGTTTATTCTTTTAAATTTATTTTTGTTTTGCTGATGTTCCCACCGACCGCTGTAAACTGTAAGTAAAAAACAGCAGTCAGATAAACCCCTTTATAATAAATTAACTATTCTGTTGCCGTGTGTGTTTCTTTCGTTACCACCCGGTTACAGTAAGTTTATGTTTTTGTCATTTCGTTTGTCGTTTCAGTCATTCTATGTCTACCGTATTATTATTTAAACAATGTTTTGATGTCACACATTCTTTGGTTTCTATTGTATTAACAGTTTGGTGGTCTATATTTTAATTATCTTCTAAACACTGATAAATCAGTTATAAATTTGCCATATTAGTATGTAGAGAAACAACTGTCAGAGGAGCCTCTGACATTTGCTAACACTGAAGCAGTAAATCTGTATCGAAGACAGATTGCAATGACCTTGCTAAATGAGACTGGTACTTTTCTTTAATTCTATTGTTTTAACTTATGTAATACATTATTTAAATGATTAACACATGCATGCAATTATTGACAAGTTGTATTGTTTTTAATGGTGACCAGATGACCTAACTGAGCTATGCCACAACTGTGGGGAGAAGAGCAATGGGCAAAAGAAGAAAGTGAGGAAAAAATGAACAACCCCTATCATCTACTTGGGTAAAATGCTGTTAAAATAAGGCAGTTCATGACAGTGTTCTGACCATTTTTAACCCCTTGTACATAGCATCTGTCTTAAAATAAAATATGGTGTATGTGGATCCCAGCTCAGATGTTTCAGATATTTACCTTGCAATGTTTCCTTTGTTGTTACAGATTCAGTGTGACGTGTGTGACCGGTGGTTTCATATGCAGTGTGTTCAGGAGCCCGATCCCATCAAGTCCTACAGCTGTGCGGTGTGCACATTTTAAAATTCTCCTTCCTTTCCCTTTTATTATTTGCTATTAATATTTTGGTATTCAACTTACCATTAAAACAAATAAGTTGTAAATATGTGTCATTATTATGATTATCATTTTTAGCACAAGAGTATTAAAGTACACAGAGTACACACAATACAAGAGTATTAAAGTACACAGAGTACACACTATACAAGAGTATAAAATGGGATGTATGTTTTACATTTGTGGTTAAAATTAGTGGTTACATTCATGAGATAATTAAGGACACTTAATCAGATTTAAACAATCATACTGGTGTGTTAGACATTATCAAACACAAAACAGTATGGTATTATTATTATTATGGCTTTGTGGAGAACATTCAAGTCATTGCATGTAAAATAGAGGGAGGTAACAGATTTTGATAGCCTGTATTAATGCCTTGTCAAATTTGGTGACCCTGCTGTAAGCTTGTCACTGTTGACTTAAGAGCCAAATATTTTTCAAAATATAATACAGAGAGTGTTAGGCATCACCAAAGTGAATATGAAGAACATTCAAGTCATTGCATGTGAGATATAGGGAGGTAACGGATTTTGATAGCCTGTATTAATGCTTTATCGAATTTGGTGACCCTGCTGTAAGTTTGTTACTGTTGACATGAGACCCTAATATTTTTCAGGATATAATACAGAGAGTGTAAGGCATCACCAGAGTAAATATTAAGAACATTCAAGTCATTGCATGTGAGATATAGGGAGGTAACAGATTTTGATAGCCTGTATTAATGCTTTATCGAATTTGGTGACCCTGCTGTAAGTTTGTTACTGTTGACATGAGACCCTAATATTTTTCAGGATTTAATACAGAGAGTGTTAGGCATCACCGGAGTAAATATGAAAAACATTCAAGTCATTGCATGTGAGATATAGGGAGGTAACGGATTTTGATAGCCTGTATTAATGCCTTATCGAATTTGGTGACCCTGATGTAAGTTTGTCACTGTTGACTTGAGAGACAAATATTTTTCAAGATATAATACAGAGAGTGTTAGGCATAACTAAAGTGAATATGAAGAACATTCAAGTCATTGCATGTGAGATATAGGGAGGTAACTGATTTTGATAACCTGGATTAATGCCTTATCAAATTTGCTGACCCTGCTGTAAGCTTGTCACTGTTGACATAAGACCCGAATATTTTTCAGGATATAATACAGAGAGTGTAAGTGTTGGGCGTGGCACGGAGGCGGAAGCCGGAGTAACGGCAAACAGAAACTTTATTGGAACAAAGGCAGAGCCAACACAAAACACCCGTGCAGTTCGGGACAATCCGGCAAACGGCAGTTCCAATATATTACCCACGGTGCGTTATGGAGGAAGCGCGGCACGGAGGGAAGCGACGGGGAAACGTCGATAGTCCGGGGTGCGCCGGGGAAGCCAAACGCGGCCGTGGAGTGAGCGAGGAGTCCGGGTGAAGACGGCACGCAGCAGGAGAAGCACATACGTGAACACACATGCATGAACCTGCACGACCACGCACGAACGTTCAATAACGGACCCGGAATGTGGGTGAGTGAGTGGTTTATATGGTGGCAGGAGATGAGAGGATAATGTGCTTCAGCTGTGTGCGATTTGCGCTGCGCGGTTGGGAGCGCGCAGGGGCAAAGGCAGCCTCTGAAGGAGGCGTGGCAGGCGGATTCCTGACAGTAAGGCATCACCAGAGTAAATATTAAGAACATTCAAGTCATTGCATGTGAGATATAGGGAGGTAACGGATTTTGATAGCCTGTATTAATGCCTTATCAAATTTGGTGACCCTGCTGTAAGTTTGTTACTGTTGACATGAGACCCCGAATATATTCAGGATATAATACAGAGAGTGTAAGGCATTACCAGAGTGAATATGAAGAACATTCAAGTCATTGCATGTAAAATAGAGGAAGGTAATGGATTTCGATAACCTGTAATAGTGCCTTATCAAATTTGGTGACCCTGCTGTAAGTTTGTCACTGTTGACATGAGACCCGAATATTTTTCAGGATATAATACAGAGAGTGTTAGGCATCACCAGAGTGAATATGAAGAACATTCAAGTCATTGCATGTAAAATAGAGGGAGGTAACGGATTTTGATAACCTGTAATAGTGCCTTATCAAATTTGGTGACCCTGCTGTAAGTTTGTCACTGTTGACATGAGACCCGAATATTTTTCAGGATATAATACAGAGTGTTAGGCATCACCAGAGTAAATATGAAGAACAATTAAGTCATTGCATGTAAAATAGAGGGAGGTAACGGATTTCGATAACCTGTAATAGTGCCTTATCAAATTTGGTGACCCTGCTGTAAGTTTGTCACTGTTGACATGAGACCCGAATATTTTTCAGGATATAATACAGAGAGTGTAAGGCATTACCAGAGTGAATATGAAGAACATTCAAGTCATTGCATGTAAAATAGAGGGAGGTAACGGATTTCGATAACCTGTAATAGTGCCTTATCAAATTTGGTGACCCTGCTGTAAGTTTGTTACTCTTCACTTTTCATAAGAGAGAGAGAGAGAGGGTTCGGTATCACTAGAATGAATATGAAGAGAACAATAACAAATTTCAGTCTTTTATTCAGCACTTTATTACCGAATAACAATAACTGAACAGCATGGTGTTATTTACATGCTGTCTCTCAGATTCATGCTCTCTGTTCTTCGCAGACAACTGTGACAACGTCTCAGGTATTTCCTTCTGTGGTCTCTAGATGTCTCGAAACCCCAGGGCCAGTCAGAGCTGAAGCTGTTGCATAACATGCGTACACTGACATATTTAGAGTAGCACCAATTTTCAGATGTAAACAGAGGCGGATGGAATTTTTGTTCCATCTCAGAGCCCATACAGTTGCTGTAGGTTTACCTTGATCTTATCCGAACTAGGGAAAAAAATTATTTAACTCCAAAGCTCTTTTTTTTTAAAACCTCATTTATTTGCATTTGATTTAACAAAGGTATGACCTGATTTAGAAAAGAAAGAAAAAAAAGCTATTTTTTTGGCAGCAGTTCCATTTTCTACTGCTACTATACCTGGTAGCATTGAATGTCCATTTTTTATATTAAATAATTTTTGGTGAGTTTTTTCCATCTTTGGAGGCATCTAATGTGAAAAAAATGGGGATGTTTGATGTCCTGGAGACTTTGTCATTCAAGATGAAAACACACTGCTGGCCTTTTGACACATTCTTTTTTCTTTTGATATGCAGCCATGACCAGGAACACACTTCTCATGGTGTTTTCAAAGACTTTCACACTTTCCTTGATGCAAACAATCTATAAAAGAGACTAATTTGGTAGTTATATCGCAGACAAGAAAGATTTGTGAGCTTCAAAAATTGTCTGCTATCCTGAGGCGATGTCGAGAACACAGTAAAGGGCTGAGACCTTGTCGAGTTTTACACAAAATTTGTATAGGAAGGAATGTAATAGTCTGTTTCGCAAAGATTTACACATTATATATATACACACACACACACACACACACACACACACACACACACACAGACACTTTCATTTATAATGTTAACATAATGAATAATATATATATATATATATATATATATATATATATATATATATATATATACACAGTGGTACCTTGACACACGAGTGCCCTAACATACAAGTTTTTTGAGATACGAGCGGTCACTCGGTCGATTTTTTGCTTTGATACGCGAGCAAAAATTTGAGATACGAACTCGAGACGCCGCTGCAAGATGCCGAATCAAAGCGAAGATTGTGACGAAAATGAAGATAGTGTTGCATTAGAGGGAAAATGAGAGCTGTTTCTTTAAGGCTACTATCTCTGGGTATTGAGGTCCAGAGTAAAATGCATTATGGGTAGTGTAGTGCGGGAAAGAAGTGTGCGGGCTGGATGTTTTTCCTGTGTGCGATTTATATGATTTGTGTTCTGCAGTGCGATCGGTTAATCCAAGTTTATCCACCTGGGAGTTATATTATACTGTAACCCTGCGAATCTATCTTCATAAAAACAAGTAAAGTGGTTATGCATCGGCTAATGTTGTCCATCTCATCATTCCACGAGCATGAACTAATGAGTTGTTACGCTGCCGCCGGGAAAAGTTCAAGCGGATAAGTAACAACAAGCAAAGAAGAAAAAGTAAAACATTTACAGTTTAGGGATACGTAGTGTGCAGGAGTGATTAGTAAAAAACTTTCCCTCTGCCTCTGCTTATCGCCTCTAACCCCCCCCCGCAAACACACACACACACACACACACACACACACACCACCGGCGTTTTCGTTAGCTCAAGTCGTCTAATCTCTAAGGAAAATACACTGAATAAAACCTTATTATATCTTTACATTCTCTTTTATTATGTTTTTATACAATATTTGTCATTTATAAATACATTTTTCTTATTCAAAAACACGTAACAAAAACAACTGGGGTCGCATTTTGGGGGCTGGAACGGATTAATGGCATTTCAATTAATTTCAGTGGGGACATTTGCTTTAAAATACGAGCAATTTGACATATGAGCAAGGTTACGGAACGAATTAAACTCGTATGTCGAGGTACCACTGTGTGTATATATATATATATATATATATATATATATATATATATATATATATATATATATATATATATATACAATTAACAGTCTAAAGCATCCGCATGTCAATGCATTTTATTAGCCTTAATAAATAAATAACAATCAGGGTTGTTTTTTTAAATATCAAAAGCGTTTGAAAGCTTAGCTTTTTAAGTACTGTAAATGAGTCTTTAGTTCATGGCGCATGCAACTGTTTCTTTGCAGAACGACGGCACTGTGCTGCAGGCGCGTTCATGGTAACGTGCACGGCGCTAGGCGCGTTCTCGCAACAACATTTAATGACCAATGAACGCCTATGTTTGCATTTACGCTGTTTGCGTAGTGAGCTTCTCTAGACGATCTATTTTAAGCTGCATTTTAGCAACAGTGCCCTCTATGGTCACAACATACGGCGGTTACAGATTCTGGTGTAACACCGGCAGAGGGTCTTCATCCTCCACCTGGAACACGGAGTTTCTCCCGGAGCTCATTACTGATGATGCAGAGTAGTGATGAGTCGGTTATGAACGATTCCTTGATTCTGAACGAGTCTTTAATGTGACTCAGAAGAACGATTCGTCTCAAAGAGTGATTCGTTCATTTTATACTGGGTGAGCAAAGCGTGAGCAAAGCATCGCAAAATCTCAGTAGGTTATGTAGATGAACTAAATAAATCAAAAAAAGATTTGCTAATTTTCATGAATGAGATTTAAAGAACCGAGTCACTAAAATGATCCAATCATCCCATCACTTTTACAGCGATGACCTGTTGATCCTAGAAGCTCCGCCTCTCTGGTAACGTCCGCGTCCCTGATTGGTGCATCAATTTTCCACTACGAACCCAATCATTATAGACCAAAAAAGAAGTACTCGTCACAAAGCCACGCCCCATTTCCATGGAAACCAGTACACAAACAATCTCTTTTTTTGGCGACAGGACAATCAAGACTGCTTGTGGATACTTTTTGAAATATTTCAAAAAATATACTTTATATACAAACATTTTGAAGATGCAGGACAGCAACACAAACAAGTAAGTTTCTGTTACTGTTTTTACTTTATTTATACTGATTATTTTCCTGTAATATCACATTGTAATATTCCCAATGTATTATCTATACTGTAGAATTGTCTGTGTCATGTGATTTGATCACATTTTGTTCATATTAGAAGAAAGAGAGCTGCATCAGACATGCCACCACCCAGTGCTGCTAAAAAGCCTCGACTTGATGCTGAACACACAAAACAATCCCTCATCAGTAGTGCATTAAAAACACTGCAGGATTTCTGTGATGATCTTTTATCTCCAAACTGCATTGATGCACTACTGAAAGGGAAATGTGAACTTCCTTCACTGACAGATGAAGAAAAATCTGTCATTTTCAAGTTTTGTGTAAACAAGGTCAGTTATTATCTTCTGTTTTATTTAGTGTGCATTTAATTCTTTATCTGTGGATTTGAGTTTTCTCATTTTAAAAGTCAATCCATAATTCACTGGTCCTGATGTTCTGAAATTGAACAGTAAATATGATTTATCATGTAAAAATGTTTACTCCAGGTTTTGGTTTATGCAAAGTCTAGTAGTTTTCCTAAACCTAATCTACAGTCACGTCTTAACTCCCTAATATTTGTTTTAAATACATGACTTGAATACATGTTTGATTTAGTTGGATGTTGGTTGATTTTTTTCTTCCGTTTCATTTAGTCGTTGGCAGAGACGTTTCTGAAAGCGGTTTTGGAGAAGATCAAGGGGGAGAAAGAGTCTATGGGACATGAACTCCTGCAGTCTTTCTGTAGGGTTTATGTGGATTTGTGTCAAAAGAGAGGAGACTCTCATAAAGCACATGCCCTCGCCTACAGATTTCTCAAAGAAGGTGAGATTATATTGACATTTCATTATATATTTACAAAAAAAAGTGATTTAAAGAAGCCACTTGTGATCTGTTTTGGTTTTGTATTTCTTTCTTTACAGTGTATTTTAAATCTGTGGTATCATTTTGTTTCCTTTGCAGACTTTTCTCAAACCCAAAACTGATAATGGTCATGGTGACAGCATGGCCAAGTGTTTTCTCTTGTAACAGCCCTTTATGCAGAGCCATTCACATCGTGTGCAAAATGAAGGCATACGGAAAGGTTTATTATTTGCTCAGCAAGTTTCTGCACTGGGATACGGTAAGTAGCTGATTCTCATCACAACAGTCATCAGAACAGTCATTAAACATTATTTTTCAACTGGACTTTTCATGTGTTTTACTGCAATCTTAATCTAATTTTCATTTCCAATGTCCACGTCATCTATGGAGCAAATTAATTATAAATTCATGTTGAGTTAAATCAATAAATATTGAATTTTTTTCTTAAAGAATTCAAGCTGAAAGTGTTACAGGTGTACAGGTCTGGTTTTTAAATGAATGATGTCTTTTCTGCCAGGAGCCTCCTGGAGACACCTACAGAGCCATCACCAGCACACTGAAGGCTCTTCTGAAAGACAAAAGTCTGACTTTTCAGAAGAGCAGTTGGTATGGTGATGATCTCTGTCCTGCTGCCTGGGACTACGTATTCAGCCTGGACCTTCTCTGTGCACAACTGGGCTGGATTTGGACCGTCTCCCATGTTATACGGTACTGAATGTGAAACTGCTTCAACGTGTTTCATTCTCATCTTTCTAGTTTTTTGAACATTTAATAAATTGCAAACCGGCAAATGTGAGACTCATATGAGACAGTGTTTGTCTCAAATACTGCAAATTTCAGAAAAAATTCTGAAAAAGTGTTTGGCTCATCTTGAACACTTGGCTGAAACAAACACAAACAGAGGAAACACAGTTCAGAAACGTCTCTGTAGCAGCAATATTCAGGCTACTTGGTAAGTTTCCTGTAAATCCTGTTTTAGAGCACTATCTCACATTATTTCTGGATTCTTCTTTTTTTCCACTCACGTTCTTTGTCCATCTCAATCAGGGCGACTTGGCCAAAATGGCCTTAAGGAGAACGTGGCAGCATCAGTGAAGGATCTGGTGAAAAGCATAACTGAGTTTAGGGGACAAAAAGGTATCACTAAAGGATCAATTAAACAAGTCCTTTATCAATCTTTATCTTTATTCTCTGATTTTCAGTTCTCTATCAACAGGAAAGTGCTTCAGCAAGTCCTAATTTTATGATGGATTTTGTGTGCAGATTTGCCGTGGGAGGTGCAGCTCGCAGTGGTTTATGCCACTCATGATCTCGCACCCAGCAACCCCAAAGTCGCTCTGAACGCTTTAGAATCATGGAAAAAAGACCTCACAAAGCCCGTTCCTCCAGCCGTCCCCAAGTGCCTGAAGCAGATCAGCTTTATTTGTTCTCACATAAAGACAAAAAAAATTATCACATTAAATAATGTTTAATAGTTTATTTATTTATTTATTTATTTATTTATTTATTTATTTATTTTTGTACATAAATAAATAAAATACATAATAGATCTGCACAGTGTTATTGTTTGTCTCTTTACAGTGGCGGGTCGTGCATTTCACACCCAATCATCTTCCTTCAGTCCAATCATCCTCTTAATAACATCAATATGATGTCACAGCTGTAAAAACCATCATCATTTATACACAGCATATAATACATGCAGTATAACAAAGCGCATACAGATTCTTGTGCATTTTCCCTGCATTACAGTTTTCCTGGTGTTTTGAAATTTGTCAAATTGTGTGTTTTTGTACAGATTCTACAAAGAAAACGCAAAAGTATAAATGGCTCATGAAAAAGCTTAACAACTGTTGTGAACTGTTTGGGTGGACCTTTATATAATGTCCTTTATACTGAAAAAATACTTTTTAACTGTTAAAAACACGTTAAACCAAATTCATTTTAACAGCACTTATTTTATTAATGAGCAATTAATGCAGCACGCATTTCTCCATTTTTATTAAAAATTTGAATAAATAAAAATGATAAAAAAAGATGCGAAATTAAAAACCTTTAACACAACACACATTTATACACGATTACACGATTATATTACTCAGATCTTGTTCGATTTTTATCGTCATTGTTGGAGAGGTTTGCCATACGATTTACGATTCCCATGGTTTCTTTTCTGATCAGGGAAGAATCACACAGCACACAGAATGGCACATATGTTGTTCTTTAGTTTAATGCAGATAACAGACAAGTATATATACACACTGGAAAAAAAC
This sequence comes from Silurus lanzhouensis, assembly GCA_039877035.1. Classification (NCBI taxonomy): domain Eukaryota; kingdom Metazoa; phylum Chordata; class Actinopteri; order Siluriformes; family Siluridae; genus Silurus; species Silurus lanzhouensis. The sequence goes on along the minus strand of JBCEWE010000552.1, from coordinate 22,586 downwards.
AGAGCTAGCACTGTTCCTGATTGGGTAAAAAAACATAGTAATCAGAGATGTGTGAGCACAGACAAAGACTTTCTGTGTACCTGACATACTCACATCATAAAGATCCTATAACAAACCTATGAACAGACAACATAGGAATGTGTTTAGAGAACCAGAGTGAGGCTCATCTTAATACTAATAGATTTTTTACAAAATGTAAAAATCTCCAGTGAAAAATAATTTTTCATCACTAAACATTTGTTTTATTGATGTGCTTAGTTGCAAATCAAGGACCAAAATCCTCCAATTAAAACCATCCATGAGGAAACATGGCAAATGTTCAGATTTGTGTCCTGATAATTTACGTACAGTGGAAGCTTTTATTGTGAGTAACATGAGTTATAAATACTAAACAGGAGGAGCAATTTTTTATTTATTTATTTAACTTGCATTACGAGCAATAACTTGCATTGTGAACATTGAGCATCACGCTAACAACATGCAAACGACTCGCGCTCAACTACTCGACTTTTCTTTTCACTGCATGAAACAATAGGAGTTAGATATAATAGGAGCTCTGCATAGTTATAGATAAATATGCAGATATTTGTCCTTTTTCGGCGTGTTTTGTCCTTTTTCGGCGTGAACATACTGTTTACTATAGTAGTATACTATATGTTTACTATACAGTAGTATTACTTTAAAACATTAACAAAAATATTTTGTCTTCATGCTCTATGTTGAGTATGGTTTTACTAGTAATAACCATAAATTTGCATTAAGCATTCATATTTGTCTATGCCCATGTTAACCCAGCCATTATGGAGGCACAAGCCAGTGCACTCTTAGTGCTGGTCCAAAGCCCGGATAAATGGGGAGGGTTGCGTTAGGAAGGGCATCCAGCGTAAAACATGTGCCAAATCGAATATGCGGGTCACGATTAAGAATTTCATACCGGATCGGTCGAGGCCCGGGTTACCAACGACCGCCACAGGTATCGTTAGCCAACAGGGTACCGGTGGAAATTGGGCTACTGTTGGCCAGAGGAGAAGGAGAGGAGGAAGAAGTCTACAGAGACGGCAGGAAAAGGAGAAGTGGAGGAGAGTAGAGGTTCGGGTTGGTACTTTAAATGTTGGTACTATGACGGGTAAAGGGAGAGAGGTAGCTGATATGATGGAGAGGAAAAAGGTAAATATGTTGTGTGCTCAGGAGATCAAGTGGAAAGGGAGTAAGACCAGGAACATTGGAGGTGGGTTTAAACTGTTCTCTCATGGTGTGGATGGAAAGAGAAATGGTGTAGGGGTGATTCTGAAGGAAGAGTACAGTAAGAGTGTAGTGGAGGTGAAGAGAGTTTCTGATAGCGTGATAATCGTGAAGCTGGAAGTTGAAGGGATGATGATAAATGTCATCATTGCTAATGCTCCACAAGTCGGCTGTGAGATGGAGGAGAAGGAAAAATTCTGGAGTAAATTAGATGAAGTGGTAGATGGTGTACCTAGGAAAGAACCATTGGTGATTGGTGCAGACTTTAATGGACATGTAGGTGAAGGGAACAGAGGTGATGAGGAGGTTATGGGTAGGTATGGCCTTAAGGAGAGGAATGTGAAATAGCAGATGGTGGTAGATTTTGCTAAAAGGATGGAAATGGCAGTGGTGAACACATATTTTAAGAAGAAGGAGGATCATAGGGTGACGTATAAGAGTGAAGGAAGGTGCACACATGTGGTCTATGTTCTATGTAGGAGATGCAACTTGAAGGAGATTGGAGACTGTAAGGTGTTGACAGGGGACAGTGTAGCTAGACAGCATCGGATGGTGGTCTGTAGAATGGTTTTGGAGGCGAGGAAGAGGAGGAGGAGGAGAGTAAGGAATGAAAGTAGAATAAGATGGTGGAAACTGAAGGAGGAAGAGTGTAGTGTGAGGTTCAGGGAAGAGGTCAGAGAGAGGCTTGGTGGTGGTGAAGAGATGCTGGATGATTGGGAAACTACTGCAGGAGTAATGAGGGAGGCAGCTAGAAAAGTACTTGGTGTGACATCTGGAAATAGAAAGGAAGACAGAGACATGGTGGTGGAATGAGGAAGTGCAGGAGAGCATATAGGGAAAGAGGTTAACAAAACAGAAGTGGGATCGACAGGGTGATGAGAAAAGAAGTCAGGAGTACAAGGAGATGCAACAGCAGGTGAAGAGGGATATGGCGAAAGCCAAGGAAAAGGCATATGAGGAGCTGTATGAGAGGTTGAACACTAAGGAAGGAGAAAAGGATTTGTACCGATTGGCCAGGCAGAGAGACCAAGCTGGGAAGGATGTGTTGCAAGTTAGAGCAATAAAGGATGGAGATGGAAATGTGTTGACTAGTGAGGAGAGTGTGTTAAGATGATGGAGGGAGTATTTTGAGCAGCTGATGAACAAGAAAAATGAGAGAGAGAGAAGGTTGGATGATGTGGAGTTGGTGAAGCAGGAAGTGGATAGGATTAGTAAGGAGGTGAGAGCAGTGTTTAAGAGGATGAAGAGTGGAAAGTCGGTTGGACCAGATGACATACCAGTAGAAGCATGGAGATGTTTAGGAGAGATGGCAGTGGAGTTTTTAACCAGATTGTTTAACAAGATTCTGGAAGGTGAGAGGATGCCTGAGGAATGGAGAAGTAGTGTGCTGGTACCGATCTTTAAGCATATGGGAGATGTGCAGACCTGCAGTAACTAAGTTGATCAGTCACAATATGAAGTTATGGGAAAGAGTAGTGGAAGCCAGGCTGAGAGAAGTTTCAACATCTTCATATAAAAAAAAACAACGTCTTCATATTTCGGCCATCTGTTGCCCTGATTTCTAAACATCTGCATGTGCCAGATAAAAACCCTTACCTACACATAAAACCCCATATCTACCCATAAAAACCCATATCTACAAGTAAAATCCCATGTCCACCCATAAAAACTCATACCTACCCATGTCTACCAATAAAAACTCCATAAAAACCCATATCTCCACATAAAACCCCATGTCAACCCTGGATGGTCTTTTTGTCTTACTATGTGCAGGAGGAAAAGACCTTGGTGTAATTATTGACTCCAGTCTTTCATTTGAAGGTCATGTAGATTTTAATGCCATTAATATTAATAAACTGTCTCATGCCACAGTACCTGATAGAAATTTTGGTCAATTATGATCCACCACACCTTCTTTGATCAAAAGATACAGGTTAAGTTAAGCTTTCAGTCAACATATTTGTTTAATTACGCACTTTGTGTTTCTTGGGTAAAGGAGCAGATCTGGAGGAATTATGGTTAGAGTGTTTTGGGGAACTGGGATGTTTGCTCCACCTCCTAGTTCAACATGGTCCTGAGGTACCAGTGATCCTGTCTGTCTGTTTGTTCTTTCTGGAATCTTCTTGAAGCCCTAACTCTGGAAGGAATTCTTTTCAAATGGAGACAACCCACTGCTGTGGATGAGGATATTTCCATATGAAAAGACTAAAGATCTATTAAGTGACTGAGGAATGTTAAACTTGGTATTGGTCTGCTACAGTGGTTTATGTCTACAGTTTAGTGGATAGGTTTGCTTTTAAGTCTGGTTCCTCTAAAGGTTCCTTCCTCATATCATCTCAGGGAGATTTTTCTTCCCACTACCTTGTGTATTATGGATAAACTTATTGGGACTAATTTCTACATTTCAAATGTATATTTGTAATCTATTTATTTCTGCTAAATCTGATTTGGTACAATGCCTGTTGCTGAAAGTGCAATAGAAATAAAATAAACTGAATTACATTGGAAAAAGAGTTAGTGTGATATTCAATGCTGCACAGAAAGGAGAGATTGTTGTGTTTGCAGATTCTCTGCATGGTAGCAGTGTAACTGTGCACAAAATTCACGGCTCGGTACGTACCTCAGTTTTTAAGTCACGGTACAATTTTCAGTACGATTGGGGAAAGAAATGCAAAACATTAAATCATTTTATTTTTTTTCATTAACGCAGTTTATTATTATGAACATTTGTGAACAGCAACAGTTTACATTTTTGAAAGAAATTAAAATAAAATGCCTGCTTGGAAAAATAATATATAAAATAATATTTTAGAATATTTTGTAAAAAATCATAAAATAAATAAAAGAGAATAAATAATAAAATAAATTGCATGATGAATTAAAGTGGCACAAATTAAATTAATTAAATAAAAAAAAAATTAAAATTAGAAAAATAAATATTTTACATTTGTTTGACCCTATTTGGCTAATACAGGTGTGTGTGTGTGTGTGTGTGTGTGTGTGTGGAGGCTGATTTGGTATAGATTTCCCCTCTGCTTTAATCACATGTCCCAGATATGTGACATGTTTATGTAAAATGTAATTGGGAAAGGCTGGCCTTTAGTCCCTTATCAGCAGTGCCACTGTGTCCGATAAAAAGTGACTGCAAAGCAGATCGTTGTCATAATCTATGAGATTAGATCAGATTCTGATCAGAATCTAGATTAGATTTTGGATGGACTAGCAAGTGTACAGCATCTTTCCTTAATCCTACATTGTCCTGGTGACTTCCCAATCTGTCTCTAACAATTAGATAATTTGGACCCCAAACTGTGTGAATTTGAATAAATATGCAATATAAAATGGTGCAATGGAGTTAACTGCTGTTTTATGTGAATCACCATGAAAAAAAAAGAGAAAATACACAATTTTTCTGAAGAATTTTTCTCCTGGGATCCTCCTGAATGGGAACAGAGTACGGTGTAGGACAGTTGACTGTTGATACACAAATTTGTTCCCGTGAGGGAGAGTTAGAAATAGACACAGAAGCAGCCTCATTTGCCCAGTACACATTTTTCAAGCATTGCCTCTCTATTTTAGCCTGAAATCTGTAAAAATAAAATCCCTTCCGTTCTTGTAGACACCTTCAAAATCCCTATCTGGTCCTGTGAACATCATGACTGTGCAATGTGATGTGTATGTTGTCATGAAATGTGCAGTCTGACACTGTGTGTGCAAAGGAAGTAAGTTGCACTGAGAGTTCTGTAACAGTAGATGGCAGCAGAGATCACCCAGAGAGAGAGAGAGAGAGAGAGAGAGAGAGAGAGAGAGAGAGAGAGAGAGAGAGAGAGAGAGAGAATGAAGCCATTGGCAAGTTAAGTTTTCATTTTACTCACCGGACATTTTACATGAAATGCATGAACAATGCAACTGAACAAAAAAACATACTTTATCTGCCTGAATTATTATTTTTTCATATGAATAAATTTACTATTTCTTAGCAAATGGTTTTCTCTCATGGCACGTTTGCAACATCAGCAAAAAAAGAGCAGAAAAACTTTTGCTTCCAGGCTTCAAATTCAAATATTGGCATTGAGGATTACAAACTCGATTCCAAAAAAGTTGAGACACTGTACAAATTGTGAATAAAAAAGGAATGCAATAATTCAAAAATGTCAATATGTCAAAAATCAAATGTTGAAATGAAAGTGAGAAAGTGAGTGCATAATATCATCCAATGATTCAGAGAATCTGGAACAATCTCTGTGTGTAAGGGTTCAAGGTCGGAAAACCATACTGGATGCCCGTAAAGTTCGGGCCCTTAGACGGCACTGCATTAAAATCAAATCAAATCAAATAAAAAATTTTTGTCACATACACATACATACAGGGTACGACATGCAGTGAAATGCTTTTAACGACGGTCCGGCATGAGGGAATAAAATAGGGTAAAAAGGAGAATAAAAATATAAATATAATAACAATTACATACAGGAATGCTACTGTAATGAAAATCACAACATGGGCTCAGGAATACTTCCAGAAAACATTGTCGGTGAACACAATCCACCGTGTCATTCACCTCTATAGGTCAAAAAAGAAGCCATATCTTAACATGATCCAGTGTTTTCTCTGGGCCAAGGCTCATTTAAAATAGACTTTGGCAAAGTGGAAACTGTTCTATGGCCAGACGAATCAAAATATGAAGGTCTTTTTGGAAAACTGGGACGCCATGTCATCCGGACTAAAGAGGATAAGGACAACCCAAGTTGTTATCAGCACTCAGTTCAGAAGCCTGCATCTCTGATGGTATGGGGTTGTATGAGTGCGTGTGGCATGGGCAGCTTACACATCTGGAAAGGCACCATCGATGCTGAAAGGTATAAGTTCTAGAACAACATATGATCCCATCCAAACGTCGTCTATTTCAGAGAAGACCTTGCATTTTCCAACATGACAATGCCAGACCACATACTGCATCAATTACAACATCATGACTGTGTAGAAGAAGGACCCGGGCACTGAAATGACAGCCTGCAGTCCAGATCTTTCACCCTTGAAGACATTTGGCGCATCATAAAGAGGAAGATGCGACAAAGAAGACCTGAGACAGTTGAGCAACTAGAAGCCTGTATTAGACAAGAATGGGACAACATTCCTATTCCTAAACTTGAGCAACTTGTCTCCTTAGTGCCCAGACGTTTGCAGACTGTTATAAAAAGAAGAGGGGACGCCACACAGTGGTAAACATGGCCTTGTCCCAACTTTTTTGAGATGTGTTGATGCCATGAAATTAAAAATCAACTTATTTTTAACTCAAAATTATAAATTTTTTCAGTTTAAACATTTGATTTGTCATCTATGTTGTGTTCTGAATAAAATATTGAAATGTGAGACTTCCACATCATTGCATTCTGTTTTTATTCCCAACTTTTTTGGAATTGGGTTTGTAAATGCAGTCAGTCACACAATCAGCGTGAGCATGTGACAGCGGTGTGACTGAGACGAGATGATTTACTGCAACTAGGGATGCGCGATATTGACAAAAAATATCTCGATAATTATTTATGATTTAATCTATAACGATAATTAGACGATATTTTGCTAAATGTGATGTTATGCTGTTACCCAAAGGACTACCATGGACAACTTACTAATTTATTTTTTTTTAATTAATTATTTATATTTTTTTATTGTGTGATGGTCAGTGCACAATAGTGACAGTAATTAATCGTTTCCTCTAAGTTTAAATTGATTTTACTTAAAGCTATTTTCTTTCTTAAAGTGTAAAGTGAGTCAAATTCTTACATTTAATCAGCCTATTAAAATAATAAGACGTTTTGGCTGTTACCAAGCAAATGAAAGTATCAACAAAAGTGATCTTTGCAAGGTGGCATTTAGTTGTATTAACACACTGTTTAATGCAGCTTAGAGGGACATGTATTTAACCTTTATCCTGCAAATGCATAAATAATGTTTGGATATTTTGCACATAAAACGTTGAATAGTGATATTTGAGATCATTAAAAAAAAATGTTGAGATTCTTTAAATGTGAAATTAAAACCGCCAGTAGGTGGCAGCAATTATCCTTTAATAAATGAATCATTGCGATTGAACCGAACAATTTAAACGTGTGATTCATTCAGGAGCAAAACATCATGTTTCTCTGAAACGCACAACAAAAACAGGGAATATAGTGTCTAAAACTTAAATCTATTTATATTAACTATTTGATTATTATAGTGTTGTATAAAATCAATATCACATTTGGAGAATAAAACGGCACTTTTCGTATGATATAATGAGATGAGAAGTATAGAGAAGGTCAGAAGGAGTTGCATTGTGTTTGTGGATTTGGAGAAACCGTAGTTGTGGTATTGTATGAGGAAGTCAGGTGTGGGAGAGGAGTATGTGAGGGTGGTTCAGGACATGTATGAGGACAGTGTGACAGCAGTGAAGTGTGCAGTAGGAACTACAGACTGGTTCAAGGTGGAGGTGGAGCTGCATCAAGGATCAAGTCTCCATGGACTATGATGTTTGCAGATGATATTGTGATTTGTGGTGAGAGTAGGGAGCAGGTTGAGAAGAGCCTGGAGAGGTGGTGGTATGCCCTGGAGAGAAGGGGAATGAAAGTTAGTAGGAGTAAGACAGAGTACATGTGTGTGAATGAGACGGAGGGCAGTGGAGTGGTGCAGTTGCAGGGAGAAGAGGTGGAGAAGGTGGAGGAGTTCAGGTACCTGGGGTCAACAGTGTAACGTAATGGAGAGTGTGTTAGAGAAGTGAAGAAAAAAGTGCAGGCAGGGTGGAGTGGGTGGAGAAGAGTGATAGCAGGAGTGATTTGTGATAGTAGAGTATCTGTGAGAGTGAAAGGGAAAGTTTATAGGACTGTGGTGAGACCTGAGCTGTTGTTTGGTTTAGAGACTGGCAGTGAGTAAAAGACAGGAGGTGGAGCTGAAGGTAGCAGAGCTGAAGATGTTGAGGTTTTCGTTTAACGTGACGACGATGGACAGGATTAGAAATGAGTTTATTAGAGGGTCAGCGCATGTAGGACTTTTTGGAGACAAGATGAGTTAGGTGCCGAGGATGGAGCCACCAGGAATGAGGAAAAGAGGAAGACCAAGGAGGAGTTTTATGGATGTGGTGAGGGAAGACATGCAGGTAGTTGGGTTGAAACAGGCAGATGTGGAGGAGAGGGGGGGTATGGAGACAAATCATCCGCTGTGGCAACCCCTAATGGGAGAAGCCGAAAAAAGAAGAAGAAGAGTCAAGTCAAGTCAAGCTTTTCACAACAGACATTGTCTCAAAGCAGCTTTACAGAAATCAACAGTCAAGGTGAATGGTGTGCATTTATCCCTGATGAGCAAGGCGAGGAAAAACTTCCTTAGATGACATGAGGAGGAAACCTTGAGAGGAACCAGACTCAAAAGGGGAACCCATCCTCATTTGGGTGACATCAAGAGATTGATCATAAATCTTTAAACAATACAGAACACTGGAGAGTAAGAACTAACATGAGCACTGGAGTGTAAGATTATAAGTAATGTTCTTTCTACATTCTTATACAGTCATTTGTGGTTATAAAACTAGAAGCTACTGAGCTCAACATTTGCAATCATCACAGATCCAACACCAGCTTCTCCATGCCAGTCTTTAAACACTGCAGGAGGTCCAATGTCAAAACTCCACACATGTAGTGGGATCCAATTGGCACTGGTACGTCTCTGGGTGGTTCGGGATGTTTGCGAGTTCCGCATCTATTTCTTTAAAGGTCCATAATCTTCATGAGGTGGGACGTGACTGGAGCTGGCCAAACCTCAGGATGCCTCGGGATGGGAAGAAAAAGAGAAGCAGTGGAGAGGAATTAGCGTAGCTGCAGTTCATGATATTAACAGCACAAGTTGATAATGTGCATTTGATCAGATGTTCTGGAGCACAAGCTTATGATATGTGACGTATGTTATGTGTAGGCTTTGCTAAAAAGATACGTTTTTAATCTACACTTAAACTGGGAGAGTGTGTCTGAGCCCCGAACACTGTCGGGAAGACTATTCCAGAGTTTAGGAGCTAAATATAACAATGATCTACATCAGGGGCGTCAAACTCAAATTCACAGTGGGCCTAAACTAAAAACTGGGATGAAGTCATGGGCCAAACTCAAAATTTATTTAAAAATTTACTGCAATTGTGCATGTTTTCCGTCTCTCCAGATGTGTAATGTTGAACCTTTTTATATAGAAACTTTAATTTTGCATAAACATGAAATCTGGAACAACCAAAGTTTAAAATTATAAACACATGAGAAATTTATTTTGAAATAAAACACACATCAGTGGTATTTGTTTCTTATTATGTCTCTTTCTATTTATAGCCTTTCAAATTTATTTGTTATATAAAACTTTTTTTTCACTGGCCAACAACAAAACAACCAAAAATAATAATAATATTCTTCAATAATAATAAAAAAAAATCTTTTAACTATGAACAGTCCATTCATAAAGATAACATCCATTCAAGCTCAGTTTGCTACACTCTGATTTACTCTGATTGGTTGAAGCCAGATACCTGAATCTCTTCTTAGATACAAGTGCATCAATGTCTGGGTTTAGGCTCTGAGCTGAAGAAATCCTCAAGATTGAGTGAAGGTGTTTATCAGTAAGACTCCTAAATGGTGTTTTGTTCATCTTTATTAAAGAGAACAGTTGCTCACACAGATATGTGCTGCTGAACATAGAGAGCGTTAGAGCAGCTTGGGCACGGAGTTGGAGCAGTGTGTCGGGGAGGAAACATGATACTGAGCAGTTCAAATCTGTATTTCTGGGCTTCAAAGTCGGCACATCGGCGGGTAAATTCAGCGCTGAGTACGCCGAGTTTATCAGCAAACTGTGTGTAGCAATGTTGTAGCACCGGTATCACACCACTGTCTGCGCTACTGGACCAGTTCTAGGTTCTAAGGAGTGGGGGAGCAAAAATCACTACACCAGAGACCGTTACTTTAAATACAAAAGGCCGGTTATTTACTGTATGCAAAACACATGAAATATACAGAACCATGAAAATGTAAAACAAGAAAATATACCCTGCAGGTTCTCAATATTGAGGTAAGTATAAAATATTCAAGAAATAAAAATGAAAATAAATTGTGTTTCACTCTCTTTTTGTTATTCAGTTCACCTAGGCACTTTTAATTAGACTAATCTAAGTTAGACCGGTCTTTTCCTAGGTTGAACCTATTTTTGAATCCCTATTTTTTCTTCCTGAATAAACCCTTTTTCCTTTTCTTTTACAGGTAAGAAAATACCTTCAATTCAAACAATCAAATCAAAATTAACCATAAACATTATAAATCATATTTCAAATCACATTTCAAATCACATTTCAACATATGAACTCAATGTGAAATTAGAAGTGTGTGTCTTTAATTCAGTTCGAGTTCAATGGGAGTTAAATTATTCAGTTCAGTAAAGAGTTTCAGTTCGATTCAGTCCGCAAATAATAGTTCAATCAGAGTTCAATTCGATCCAAAAACAATTTCTTATACTCCTACCGCTCTGGCAGCGAGTCACTGTACTCAAAAGGTTTCCTCACTGATGTGATGAAGAAGATGATTTGCAAATCTGGGTCTGGCTCGCCATCTTGAATCCCGTCCGCACGTGTGCACACCTGCACACTGCAGATCAATCCTCGCTCCGACAGAGCCTCAAATTAAGCACATAAAAAAAAAACCTGACCAAAACCGTTGTGGTTTAGTTCTCATAAAATCCCTGTCAATCCCTGATCAGGTAAGTTATGTTTTTTTAACTGCAAAATCAACTTTTACACTCTTTTCTCTGCTTAATAAACATAGTTCATTCTCTCCAATCTCTCTTCTGCTCTCCCGCAGGTCTCTGCTGCAGCGTCGCTGACATGACGCTCTAATGTCACTAGTCTCTTAAAGGGGTAGTGAACTGAATTTTCTGTCTGCATACTTTTAATCTTTGACCGTTAAATTGCTGTTTTAACATTTTTAACATTTTTAATTCTGATGAATAAACTTCATTAAATGAATCACTTAACTTTTCAAACTTATTTATGCATCTTTTAACTATTTATTCTTATTTAGGTCATATTTTTAACAGGGTTACATGTGCACTAGGCAACATGGTGGGAGAGATCTGCTCTTTTATTGTTTGGCAGCAAGAAAAATGACTGAAGTTTCCTTGCAGCATCTGAGTCTCCCACAGGCACAACTTGGTTTTGGTGATGACGTGGCCCCACCCCTGAAGCTGCAGGTTGAGCACATCGAGATGACTCAGGATGTCACACAGAAATGCTTTGTTGTGTCCTTCCCTTTGCTTTCCACAAACTGACAGATTTTTAACGCAGCTCAAAACATCTGTTCAGTACTTTTCCTCGGCTTATTTTATCCCAAGGCAGCCTCATTGCATTTACACATTTGGATACCTCTTCAAAGATTTATTTTCCAGTGGTTGTGCTATGCATTGATTTTAATCCCAAAGGTTTCTCTGTAACACACAGACTCGAATCCACTCCACGGATGAAGATTGACAGCTGGGCAGTATCAGACGTGTCACTGCTCTCATCCACAGCAAGAGAGTATGCTATAAAATCTTTTCCCTTTTTCATCAGCTGTTCATGTAGATTGGTGGTGAGCTCACATGTACGCTCAGCTACGGTGTTTCTGCTCAGGCTCACATTTAAAAATTGCTTTTTATCTGGGCACACGATGTCACAAACTTTGACCATGCACTTTTTGACAAATTCTTCCTCATTAAAGGGCCGGTCTGATTTAGCAATCTCTGCTTCCACAGTAAAACTAGCCTTTACAGCAGCCTTTGTGATTTTGCTTTTGTGAAAATAGTCTGCCTTGAAACCAGACTTTTTACATCTCCTCTACCTTCTGGAACTTGTGCTTTACGTCCAGGTCCTTGTACTTGTCGGTGTTTGGTTTCATAGTGTCTTCTTATGTTACATTTTTTCGTTACAGCCATGGTGGCTCCACACACGAGACAAACAGGTCTGTCCTTTACATTCGTGAACAGATAATCTGCCTCCCACCTGTCTTAAAAGCTCCTGTTTTCCATCTTTCGTTTGGCTTTTTTTTGGGAGGGGGGGATTAAGTTTGTTCAAGGAGACTGGTAGCATGGATACCGATGATTGTGAACAGAAAAGGAGGGGGGCGCTTTGAGGGTCTCGACTAATGCCCAACGCACTAACAAAGCTAAAACCTGACTGAAACTCTTCAAAGATTTTGTTCTCTTGTAAGTAGGAACTTCAATGGGCAGCGACAATCTTTTCTTAAATCTTAGACATAAATAGGAGATTTGAAATGGGTCTGTAATTTGATAGCGTGTTTGGATGCAAATTAGGTTTCTTAATGAAGGGCTTAATAACTGCTAACTTGAGGGATTTAGGGACGTGACCTAAAGATAGTGAGGAGTTAATAATATTGAGAAGAGGCTCACCAGCTGTATGTAACACTTCCTTCAATAGATTAGTTGGAATAGGATCTAACTAACATGTTGATTTAGTTTCAGTAATAACATCATACAGCTCTTCCTGTCCTATACATGTAAAACAGTGTAGTTGTGGAGTTTTAGGTGAGATTGTGTTAGGAGATGGTGTCAGAGGTTGAACTGCCACAATTGTTTTTCTAATACTATCTATTTTTTCAGTGAAGAAGTTCATAAAGTCCTCACTACTAAACTGTAATGGAACACATTTTTCAGATACCTGATTTGTTGTTAATGTAGCTACTGTACTGAATAGGAACCTGGGATTGTTTTTTTTTTGTTTTCTATTAGTTTGCTCAGCTCTAGCAGCTTTTAGCATCTGTCTGTAGCTGAGCATACTGTCTTTATACGCAATTCTAAATACCTCCAATTTAGTTTTCCTCCATTTTCTCTTAAGGGCATGTGTATGACTATTATACCAAGGTGTAGGTGTTTGTTCTCTAACCTTTTTTTAACCGGATGGGGCAACAGTGTCTATTGTGCTAGTGAGGATAAGGTCTATGTTGTTAGTCATTTCATTAAGATTATTAGCAGTTATGGGTTTTGTGAGAAATTGAGATAAATCAGGCAGCTTATTTATGAATCTGTCCTTAGTGGTCTGAACAATAGTCCTAGCAAGTCGATAACATGGTGAAACACGGCTAATCTGCTCTACCGGTAGTGTGTACAGTATGAGGTAATGGTCTGTGATGTCATCACTCTGAGGTAAAATATCTATATTAGTGATGTCTGCTCCGTGGGATAATATTAAGTCTAGTGTGTGGTTAAAGTGATGATTTGTTCTGGTGACGTTTTGTTTAACATTTTATATATATACTGTAACTAGACAACAAAACGGGATTAATAATATTTGCACAGAATTAAGGTTAAAAGGTCCTGACAAACACTGTAAAAAAATAACATTTTGCTTAATTTTTCCTTTAAAAAAGTAAAAGAAAAGTTAGTGTTACATTATTATTTTTGTTCAGCTTTTTCAAGCATCAAAAAGATTTTTTCATTTTGTCACTTTAGTGCCCAATTGCAATCATGAAATAATTATACTTCTTTTGTAGTTTAAACTAAATGTTGCGGTTCAATTTCACCAATCAGAGCCGAACATTTCAAATCCACAGGTAATTGTCCAATGGCATATAAAGTATATGACATAAAGTACCTCTCATAGACCCTTTTAGTACCGACGGCATGATGACGTCACGGCGCCAGCTGGAGGCGGCCAATACAAACAGCACAGGGAAGAAATTCAAACCAGCACAGAGTCGATTCACAAGGAACACGAACATCATCTTGTGATGGAGTACAGGATCTCATTTTAAATGTTATCTCATACCTGCTGCCACTGCCAGAAGAACAAAAACCATGTGCTTAAACACAAGGAAACAAGCAGACTGGACTGAAACGATCATCAAAAGAGCACAATTCATATCAGGTAAGAGTAAAGAAACTCTTGTTTTTTGTTGATATGATTTGCTAAACTGTCTAAAAATTGTCATGCATGCGTACCTACTCAGAAATTGGACAACAACTGAATTGCAATATAATTTAACGCTAATGTTTTAGCGTGTATTTTAGCTAACTGCTAGCTAACGACCAAACACTAAACATAAAGAAAACTGTTGGTGTCGTCTCCTTGTCTGCAGCTGTCATAAGTGCAATTGTACAAACAGAAAGGAAACAGTGAACAGACCCATGTTATGTGTCAGGTCTGTGTACAAGTAAGTGCATGTGCTAACGTTTGCCATGTTAGTAGGCAACCTGAAGAGCATCTCGTGATGTACGTAGTGAGGTACTTTTCTCCTGCACCTACGCCCACAAAACCACCTCAAGGTTTAATAAGTGAAAAAGGCAATATTGAGCAAACATCGCATTCAGATTTATTATTTTTATTGTAAATTGTAAATGAAGTTGTATTATGTTCTCTATTTTCACAACAATTTGGATGCCTTCCTTCCCATGTCAAGTCATTATGTAACCTCTTAGCTTCCATTAAATATCATTTCCATTGTTTGGACATAAATAAACCTTTTTTTCTAAATATAATGTTTGTGTTCATAAGAACAAATAAATGCATACAGGTTGTTTTGGCACGAGGGCAAATGAAGGATGGCAGAATCTTAATTATTGGGTGGAATATAGTTTTTTAATTGGTGTTTATGTTCATTCAGCTCAGTCTGACAACTATAATGCTTTTCTTAGATTGATATATATTTATAATTTATGATGTGTACAAAAACTTAATTGTAAAAATGGGATGTTTTCAAAAGAGGAGTAGACATCTGGAAGACCAGTACACAGCAAGGAAAAAAACTTTTGCGGCTGTAAATGTTTACGTTTATCTTTCATTCAGGATTGTTGTACTGTTTAACAGCAATATTTTGCTTGCCCTTTTGCTCGCCTCCTTCCTTTTTGACTTACTTGAGGTGGGAGTAAAATGTTAATTTTGTAAATTAACATGTTGTTTTTAGGTCACAAGTACCTCAAAATCTCAACCACAACTGTAAGTATCTCAAAATGCAGCTAAAGTTGCAATGGGAGAATCAACTTAAAAGAGATCTTCAGAAGCTGCACAGAAAGAAAACAGCTCCTGTTCCCTCCACTCCATTTTCTGATGACTTGGATGACACTGAAATTGACTTGTTTCAGAACAGAGACGAATCAGAATATTAAGGAACAGAGCAGTAAGCAAGATTTTAATTTCATATCAAATAATGTGAAAGGTAAATTTCTCTCTGATTTATTTCTTGTTAAAAAGGCAAGTTAACTTTGGATTCTTCCACCTCTATTTTAGAGATTTTAAAATCTGACCTAATAGAGCAAGGTTAGCTGTCAATTTGTCTAAGAAGGAGATTTCTAAAGCAGCAAAATGTTCCATTCCAGGTGTCTAATTTCAGATATTTTATTCAGACTGGAAACACGTGTTTAAAGTGGTCATATGATGCCATTTGCAAGGATCATTATTATGTGTATTGGGTGTAATATATTTTAGCATGCCTTAATGTTCAAAAATCTTTATTTTACACATACTGCTCATTATTGTAGCTCTTTATGATCTGTGTTTCTCAAACACATTGATTTCTACAAAGCCCCTCTTTCCAAAAAGTGCAGTGTGCTCTGATTGTCTAGTGATCCAGTGGTTTGGGATTTGTCCGAACACAAATTTCATCATATGACCTCTTTAAATTCAGGCAGTGGGCTTGTCAGCCTGATATTTGCTGTTTGCATATCATGTTTTGATAGACATCTGGTTTTTCTGTGTTTTTGCAGAAGAGGTAAATATTACAAATTCAGCATGACCCATAGAGTCGAAGTAGACAGTTCAATTAGAAATACCATATTTTGAAATAAACCAGAGTGATCAACATACATTGTCTTTAATTCTTTCTGGTTTCTTTATTTTTTAATAATATTAAGCAAATATAATGTGCAGTGCATCTGGAAAGTATTCACAGCACTTCACTTTTCCACATCTTGTTGTGTTACAGCCTTATTCCAAAAAAGATTAAATGGAATATACATAAGTATTCACAGCCTTTGCTCAGTATTTTATTGAAGTACTTTTAGCAACAATAATTGCCTCAAGTCTTTTTGAGTATTATGCTATAAGCTTGGTACACCTATTTTTGGGCGGGGTTTTTTTTGCCTTTCAAGCTCTTAAGTTTGGATGGGGAGCGTCAGTGCACATCAATTTTTTCAGATCTCTCAAGATGTTCAATCAGGTTCAAGTCTGGGCTCTGGCTGGGCCACTTGAGGACATTCACAGAGCTTCTAGTAGCCACTCCTTTGTTATTTTGGCTCTGTGCTTAGGGTCGTTGTTCTTTTGGAAGAAAAAACGTCATCCCAGAGGTCGAGAGCACAGGTTTTTATCAAGGATATCTCAGTACATTGCTGAAATCATCTTTCTCCTGATCCTGACCAGTCTCCCAGTTTAACATTCCCACAGCATGATGCTGCCACCACCATGCTTCACTGTAAGGAACATGACGCTTGCCGTTCAGGCTAAAGAGTTCAATCTTTGTTTATTATGGTCTGAGAGTCCTTCAGGTATGTATGTATGTATAGGAGCATTTTCTTGCTGTAATTTTTCTTGATATAAATTTGCAAGCAAATTAGATTTGTCTCCTTCACTTTTTGTCTGATCCGAAAAATTAAACAGGTCCGTTACTCAAAAACCAAAATGTGATCTGAACCATGAGTTTTGTTAACTGTTGCACCACTGATGAATAAAAATATACAATTCTGTGTTTTCTTTGTTTTAGTTTGAAATGATCCCAAACTTTGGAAACTTTCTGGCGTTTTCTTTGGCCATAATTTTCTCCTCACCCCTCGCTGTTTTCTCTCTGTTCTTCCATTTTTTCATTTTGTAGGGTCTGCTGTTACCTGTGCAGAGCGCTCCAGGGTTTAGCGGGTGGTGGGTCTCTAATAATGGTTTGTGGGAACACAGTGTTTTGTGTTTCGTTAAATGGACTATGAATCATCAATCCAAATTAATCTTTGTAATCAAATGCCTCACGTAAATGCACAGAGAAACTGGTAACCTAAAAAGGCTAATTTAACAAATAATAATTTAATAACTAATGGTCGGCCAACAGTGGGTTTTTTGGATACCGATCGCTAGGTTGGATCATACTTCCTGATAGCCGATTTAGCACCGATAATTTTGGATCCCGGATAAAAAACAAACCAAAATTATCCATGTAAAATAATAGCTACTGAACTTTATTTAAAATACTGTGCTGAAGAAAATAAATATGAATATATTAATGAATAAATATAATCATATAAATAATAAATTTTTTAATTTTTAAAGTCTCTTGGCAGACCAGAAGCCAGCGATAATCGGTGCTTTTATAACTAAGGGAAATATAAGTTTTAAAGTACAACCTTTATTATCAGATAAAGATATGATATGAGTAAAATATAAAAAAAATGAAATAAAATATTGTTTTTGGCATTGTTCAGAGGGCTGTTCCAAATGTGGGGGCCATAATTTTGGGAGTCCTGGGTTACACCAACTAACAGTAGAAACAGGTAGAAATAGCTCTCCTTTGTAACAATTGTAGGTTACAGTGTGTCTGTTTGGCCAGTTACGATGATTTAAGTTTTTCTGGCCAGCATGGAGATTAATAAAAGTCATCATGGCGCTGTAATAACAGCTATGTTACAATATCATGCAATTTTATTTAAACATGTAATAACTTTATTTTCTACAAGACCTGCTTACATTACTTTTTGAAAAAGAAATTTAGCAAGATGCACACTCACAGGGAAATGTGGTATTCAAACCTCAAACCTTAAACATCCCCATTTTTTATTACTTTGATCTTCTTACATGTAAAGTAATTTAACATTTAAAATTGTTGTACATTATTATACAGTAATTGTGGGCTGGGTACTTGTACTTAAGCACAGTTTATCAGCTTTGTTATACTGTGAAATGTTGTGTAGACCTCATAATGGTTCAGCAACACTTAATGTTTTTGCTATTTTTCAAAAAATATATATATAAACTCCTATTCTATATTTACAGGAATATTTTATATTTTATGTGTAATCATGTTAGAATTAAGTATTAAATGGAGGTGCAATGTAGAACATTTCACTTTATTGTCTTGAAAATTTGAAAATTCAGAAAAATCATTATTTAATATTGTATTTAATACAAAGTATAAAAAAGTGGTAAACTTTGCTTTTGTATTTAAAACGTTTCTTTGTATTTTTTCACAGACACTGTAAAAAAAGAATTTACCACAGTGTCTGAGGTGCGAGCCCTCATTCGCAGAAAATGTAACAGAGGCCTGTTCAAAGAAAAGTGGCCCTTCACCGGGAGGATATGGTTGATTTATGTTTGTTTTAAATAGTTCTACCACTGTTTTTGTTTTTGTGTTTTGAAGAAACCTTGAGAGGAACCAGACTCAAAGGGAAACCCATCCTCATTTGGGTGACATCAAGAGATTGATCATAAATCTTTCAACAATACAGAACACTGGAAAGTGAGAACTAACATGAGCACTGGAGTATAAGATTATAAGTAATATTCTTTCTACAGTCTTGGTATAAAAGTAGGAGCTACTGAGCTCAACATTTGTGATCATCACAGATCCAGCATCAGCTTCTCCATGCCAGAGCCTTAAACACTCCAGGAGGTCCAATGTCAAAACTCCACACATGTAGTGGGATCCAATTGGCACTGGTACATCTCTAGATGGTTCGGGATGTTTGCTTTACTGTCTGGGTGTTCGAGTAAGTGCATTAATAAGCTTCAGTTAGTTCAAATGCAGCAGCAAGGGTCCTCACGAGATCTAGGAAATACGACCACATCACTCCTGTTTTAACAGTCTACACTGCTCCCAATCAAATCTCGCATTGATTATAAAATACTACTACTGATGTATAAAGCACTTAACGGTCTCGCACTGCAGTATCTGAGTGAACTTCTGTACCAGTATGATCCTCCACGCCTACGTAGATCAAAAAGTGCAGGCTATATGTTGGTTTCTCGAATAATGAAGACTACAGTAGGGGGCAGATCTTTCTCTTATAAAGCCCCACAATTATGGAACAACCTTCCAATCAGTGTTCGGGACTCAGACACAGTCTCAGTGTTCAAGTCGAGGTTGAAAACCTATTTATTTAGTCAAACCTTTTATCAGTAGATTTTTTCTTAGGTAAAGGAGCAGATCTGGAGGGATCATGGATATACTGTCGTCCCCTTTACTCTCACACGTTCACACAGGTTTGTTGATGGTGGTGTGGTGGGTCGTCTCTTATACCAGAGATCCCTCATGTCTGTGTTACCTTCTGGTTCTCCCTTTTAGTTATGCTGCCATAGCGAGTCTCGCTGGAGTCCAAACTGCACAGTGACATTAACATTCATACAACAATAAAGACACTTAATAATCCATATCCTTCTCTTCCTGTCACCCCTCTACTCTCTCTCACTCCTCTCTCTTACTCTCTCTCTTTCTCTCTCTCTCTCTCTTTCTCTCTCTCTCTCTCTCTTCTTTCTTTCTCTTCTCTCACTCTCTCTTGTCGAGTTAAACATGCTCCTGAGGCTCCAAAGACCACTGTTGCTGCCCCTTTACCCTCTGTGGATCTTCCCATTTCGTCCAGGCCTGCTCTGGATTGTGTTCTCTTCGGCTGGAGGCCGGTTTCTCATCAACACCTTGGGTGGTTCCATGGAATTCGGAGTGAGAGCGAGCGCTTTTGAGGATGGATTGGACTGTTGTTGGTGTCGACAGTCTACTACATTGACTCGGGACTTTCTTTTCGCTTCTGGTCATCATCACTGTGCCCGCAGCATTGTGTATCTGCTATGGATGGACATTCGGTGTAACCCAGATGAAGATGGGTTCCTCTTGAGTCTGGTTCTTCTCAAGGTTTCTTCCTTATGCCGTCTCAGGGAGTTTTTCCTTGCCACAGTCGCCACCGGCTCGCTCATCAGGGACAAACTTACTTATAAAGAACATATTCACTTTTTATCACCACATATCTGTGTAAAGCTGCTTTGAGACAATGTTCATTGTTAAAGCGCTATATCAAATAAAATGAATTGAATTGAATTGAATATTTGAACAAGTGTTTTATCCTCACCTCTTACCTTTTCCTGCTCCTTTCTCCATTCAGAAACCAGAATCTAACCATCACAAACCAGCATTCAACCATCACAAACCAGCATTCAACCATCACATAGTTGAAAGCTATTCATCATCTTGTAATAGAAAGTTGAGGTTTGTGTAGCCTGAAAGCTTAACATGACACGATCTAATTGTTTATGGTTTGGTGTAACAGACTTTAAGAAACTTTGAGAAACTTTAAATATTTCAATAGAAAATTCTGAAAACAGCTCATTATTGTACCCATGTGAGGCGGCTGCCTGGTCTGCATCCTGCAGGAACAGTCTGTGAGAAACTCTGACTGGATTTCAGTTTGGCTTCTTTATTTCTTCTTGCTCCTGTTTCTCTTCAATATCTCTGAAATACAACTTCAATTCCAAAAGAGTTGAGACTCTGTAAAATGCAGAGGTGTGAAGTAATGAGGTACAAATACTTCATACTTTACTTAAGTAGATTTTTCTGTTATCAGTATTTTTACTTCACTATTTATTTTTATTTTTATTATTTTTGTACTTTGTACTTTTTATATTTTCAGAACAGTTTTAATCTATTTTATGACATGATCAATATTTTTTCCTCATTGTGCACGTTTCAGCACATCAACCTGTTTCTTGTTATAGTGAGGATTTTTCAACCTTCCACTGGTGTATTATTTCTGGCTCTTTAGCAATTTTTTTCCTTTGCCTTCATTTTGCACACAGTTTGAACGGCTCTGCATTAAGGGCTGTGTTGGTCCTTGTTTTTCAGATTTTTCACTATTTTTTTCATATCTTTAGTATTAAGATGAGCCCCACTTGGTTCTCTAAACACATTCCTATGTTGTCTGATCAGTGTTTATAGGATCTTTATGAGTGAGTATATCAGGTACACCAGAAAGTCTTTGTCTGTGCCACACATCTCTGATTAACTATGTTTTCTTACCCAATCAGGAACAGTTTTATCTCTGTTTTTTTCCAGTGTGTAAATATACTTGTCTGTTATCTACAATAAACTGAAGAAGAACATATGCACCATTCTGTGTGCTGTGTGATTCTTCCCTGATCAGAAAAGACACCACGGGCATCGTAGATTTTATGGAAAACCTCTCCAACAATGATGAAAAAAATCTAACAATATCTGAGTAAAAGAAAGGATGTTGTGTATAAATGTGTGTTGTGTTAAAGGTTTTTAATTTTGCCTCTTTTTATAATATTTATTTATTTATATTTGTAATAAAATGGAGAATGTGTGCTGCATTAATTGCTCATTATTAAATTTGTGCTGTTAAAATAATTTTGGGGTAATGTTTTATTAAAGCGTTCATTTTAAAAGTTTTTCAGGATAAAGGACATGATTTGGTTGACATAAATGTCAACCAAAAGTCGTTAAGCTTTTTCATGAGCAATTTATACTTTTGCATTTTCTTTGTAGAATCTGTACAAAAACACACAATTTGATTAATTTCAAAACACCAGGAAAACTGTAATGCGAGGAAAATGCACAAGAATCTGTATGCGCTCTGTTATACTGCATGTATTATATGCTGTATAATAATGATGATGGTTTCTACAGCTGTGGCATCATATTGATGTTATTAAGAGGATGATTGGGACTGAAGGCAGATGATTGGGTGTGAAATGCACGACCCGCCACTGTAAAGAGACAATCAATAACACTGTGCAGATCTATTATGTATTTTATTTATTTATGTACAAAAAAAATAAAAAAATCTATTAAACATTATTTAATGT
Source organism: Silurus lanzhouensis (assembly GCA_039877035.1). Taxonomy (NCBI): domain Eukaryota; kingdom Metazoa; phylum Chordata; class Actinopteri; order Siluriformes; family Siluridae; genus Silurus; species Silurus lanzhouensis. Next base: position 514 of record JBCEWE010000552.1, on the reverse strand, counting down.
GATCATTTTTTTTGTCTTTATGTGAGAACAAATAAAGCTGATCTGCTTCAGGCACTTGGGGACGGCTGGAGGAACGGGCTTTGTGAAGTCTTTCTTCCATGATTCTAAAGCGTTCAGAGCGACTTTGGGGTTGCTGGGTGCGAGATCATGAGTGGCATAAACCACTGCGAGCTGCACCTCCCACGGCAAATCTGCACACAAAATCCATCATAAAATTAGGACTTGCTGAAGCACTTTCCTGTTGATAGAGAACTAAAAATCAGAGAATAAAGATAAAGATTGATAAAGGACTTGGTTAATTGATCCTTTAGGGATACCCTTTTTGTCCCCTGAACCAGTTATGCTTTTCACCAGATCCTCCACTGATGCTGCCACGTTCTCCTTAAGGCCATTTTGGCCAAGTCGCCCTGATTGAGATGGACAAAGGACGTGAGTGAAAAACAGAAGAATCCAGAAATAATGTGAGATAGTGCTCTAAAACAGGATTTACAGGAAACTTACCAAGTAGCCTGAA